>CM028340.1:51804387-52341887 GCA_016647705.1 Eucommia ulmoides | reverse complement strand
TACTGTTTCGTCATTTGTGTATATATATTATTAAAATAAAATATTTATCACGTTTAATTTATAGAACTATCAATACAAACAAATATACATGTATAATTATGTTAAAATATATATACAGTGGGTTTGAAAAATACAACCGATATACAAATATTTAATTTGCAAAGAATACAATTTAAAAATAAAAATTGTAAATTTTACTAAAAATGACAATTTTTAGTATTTTGTCGACTAATAGAATTTTTAATAGTCGATTAATATTTTTTTAGAAATTTAAATTATTAATACGAGAATTTTTGTAATCGTTACTATAATAATTTTCGTACAGTTAATATTGACATAGGAAATAGGGTGTGTAGCAATTTTGTATAATCAAAATTTGGAGAATGGAAAATGATGCATTTTAGGGCCACGCATTGCATATCAGGTTTATTTTAAATAAATTATTAATTTAGGCCCTATCGCTGTTAGGTTCACAGGCGATGCCGCCCGCATAATATTTCGGCGACAATGTTTTTGTAGCACAAAAATCGAGGTGAGTATATTGTCTTCTATGTAAATTGACAAATTATATTTTTGTATAAATTGTGGGAAAAAAATATATCTATTAAAATGGACGGTTTTATAATTTATGTGGATCAAGTAGATTTTTAAATGTGGAAAGTCGTTTTATTATCCGAGTATGCCATAGTGTGATTCCATCAGGTGGGCATGTCCTACGGGATGTTGTTGGTCCTAACAGGAGAGCATATCCTGTAGGACGATATATTATGACCTGTCAGGAGGGCAAGTCCTGCAGGTGGTTGATTATGTTGTGGATATGTTGAGCCCTGTCATGAGGGCTAGTCCTGTAGGTGATTGATTGTGTTGTTGATATATTGAGACCTGTCAGGAGTGCAAATCCTGCAGGTGGCTGCCCCTATCATTGGGGATATTAAATGGCCCTGACACTGATAGCCACTTTAGATGACACAGATGTAAAGGTTACGGTACTACCGTAACTCCTGATCATAAGGCGAAACGATCCTATGAATATTAGAAAAATATGAGTGCGGTATTTTATTATATATCAAAATGTTTGGATTGATTGATTTAAATACATTATCTTATTGAAATTATGACAGTGAAATTTTATTCCAGCATGGTATGCGGATTATATTATATTTTGAAAAGTGGTATTTAATAATTATACTTGATCCATAAATCATTTTTATTATGAAAACAGTACACCGATAAAATATTTGGTTTCAGGTGACGCAGCTAGAGACAGATCCACTACTGGCACTAAGTAGAATCAGGATGTGGGGTCGTTTTGGAAGGTTGGCTAGACAGGTATGAACCGTGGAAGATTCAGTTTTCTTTTTGTGGTTTTGTTGTGAATATTTGGGATAGGTGTATTCCCAAATTTTGAAGTGAGTAAATATATTATATTTATCGGAGAAAAAAAATTAGTAGTGGATGTATAATATATATATATTTATATATTTATTGATTGGTCAGGTAACGTCAAGTCGACATCACGCCCGACCTCGGGCGATGGGGGCCCGACGAGGGGTGTGACACTCATGGTATTTGTTACAGGGTCAACGAAAATAGAGCTACGCCTGAAATTTTAATTGGATTTGAATTAAGTTTTTTAATATCTGTACTTATCGTTATTGTTGTAAAGTTGACTCACTTAATTGAGAAATATAATCATCGACATGGTTTGTAAAATTTATCAGATTTGTAGGTAATAAAATATTCATTATTAAATTTTAGTTTTAATTATCTTTAAGAGAACCCGAGTGGCGGCCTTAGGAAACTGAGTCATCACATTATATGTTTTCTCAATCAATTGCATGGATTAAGGTCGTGGATAAATTAGATAAATGTTTCTCAATTCTCGTCTACACTCTATAATATTTGTGTTTGGGATTTCTTGTTATTCAAAATCTGATTGCTATGACTATAGGTATATGTTTTTGGATTTCTGCTTTTGGTTTGTTTAAATCAATCATAATAATATTGTTTACATTTGGTATCCTAGCAATATCTCTAGTCTAGTTTTTGACTATGGTAAAAATTTCTATTTGTGATTTTTTAAATTGAACTATCCATGATTATAATTCGTTGCTAGAATGTATTTTTTATTCATTAGGAATTTTAATTCCGTCATATTTATTTTTGGGGAATTATTTTGGCAAAATTAATTGGATAATTAAATTCCTTGTGAAATTATGAGAAAGACGGCTTTTGAATCATCTAAAGCGGACTTAAATTGACTGAATTATTGTAATTTTAAATTTTTTGTCGTTTTTGGGTCAGGTATTTGGTTGTGGACCCGACTAGAGGTTGAAGACAACTACTTGTTCAGGCATTTTTTGAATCTAGGTTGAATTTGGGCTTTGTAAGGACTATTGTTTCTGCTCCTAATTTTTTGAGAAAAGAAACACTAAAACTTGCATTCAATTGATGTTTCAATTTTTTGTTTTTTGTTTGTACCCAAGTTTTTAAAATAAATTCCCTAGAATAGAAAATAAACATATTTTTTTGTTTCTAAGTTTTTGGTTTTGCTCCAATTTTATGGGGAAAAGAAATATTAAAAGCAAAGATTACCTAATTAACCGAGAAAATCGAACACGAAGTTAAAATTTTTTTATTGTGTATTGTATTAACTCTCAACTTTATTGTGTTTGTTATTTGCTTAAATACTCTTTTTATTAATAATTGCCTTATACTATTTTATTTATCTTCTAAATTCTTCTTGCTTTTGTTAGGATTAGGGGTGTGTGTAGTGTGGTTTTGGGTAGAAATTGTGCCAAAAACCGAGGGTCTTGGTTTGGAATATCTGGAAACCAAAATCGCTTGGTTCAATTTCAGGAAGGAAAAAAACGTACAATGTGGTTCGGTGCAGTTAGAGGTTCGATTTCGGTTTTGGGACTGAAGAACAACAAAAACGAAACTAGAACAAATCCATGTACAAAACCCTAAAACGAACATATCCATATACAAAAGTGAACCAACAAAAACGAAAAAATCATTTTGGGATTGAAGATTACATGAATGATTCGAAGGTAGAGAATCCTAGATCTAATTGTGGACGAGGAAGATCTACAACGACGGAGGATGGCTAACGATCTACGACGCCGACGGATCTACGATCTGCAACGGCGGAGGATGGAAACTACGACGATAAAGGATCTCTACGCATCTTCCTACTGCCCAAGCGTTGCCACACTTGTTGCCCAGATCCGTCGCACCTACCTGTTGCCTAGATGCTACCGTCTTCTAGCAACCACTGCTTATCCTGCAGCCATTTCTGCCACCACTTGTCTCATGGCCCCCTTTAATGGTATTGTTTTGCCACATCTAAAGCTATCGTCATGGATGTAATAGAAAATGATATTTTTCTCTCATCTTTTTTTAAGGATAATAGAGAGTTTGTTTACCTTTGTCGTATTGTTCATGTTTTGTTGGTAGCATTTTTTAATTGTCTCCGTCGAGTTATTTCGACATATTGTGTTTTATGGGGCCCATGGCGACAGAAAAATGAAATGTTCAATCGGTGACCGTTTCTCGCCCAGATCTTTCCTATGAACCTAATGCTTAGACTCAACGTGTTACTGAATGGGATAAACTTCCATGCCTGGCCTCATTCGTATCATCTCTACCTTGGTGGGAAACGCAAGAACGGATGGATCTTAGAGATTGAGCGAAAGCCCGTCACCATTTCCAAATTCACTTGGATGCCAAAAACTTTGTTTTCTTGGGTTGACGTTCAACTCTATGGAAAATCATATCTATAGTATGTTCATGTACCACGAGACAATCTATGGACTGTGGACTACTCTAATGAAGTTGTATGCCCATGCTCGCAATGAATCTTGGATTTTCGAGCGCTATCATAAATCTCACATGCATCCATGCATCCTTGGAACTGTTCATCCATTGTTAATTACTTCGGGTAATCTCAAACTAGATGGAGGAGTTGACTTAGTACGAATCTCTGACTGAATTTCCCAATGATATTGATATTGAGGCCAAACGCTTGGATCGTTATCACACTTGCCACTTCTTGATCGATTTAAAACCTGAGTTTGAAAATCTTTGAACTCATATCTTAAATACATCTTTGATGTGCAATCTATACATCGCCTTTGTGACTATGGATGGGGATACAATGCGACGTCTTCTTTTGCCACGTGAGCCCTCACATGCGGTCCTAAAACAGATGACCTTCTCTGCGATTGCTCGTTCTTTCTCAATGAGTTCACTCCCTATTTGCCAGTACTGTCGCAAGACATATTATCTTATTGACCGTTTTGAGTTCCGACCTGAGCTGAGGCAACAACACTTTTAGAACCGAAGGGGTAAACAGGGTAAAAGTACTCATCTCTAAATAAAGTTTACAAGGATTCTATGTTTCAATGTGTGGTTTGTGAATTGTCTAACCATGCTCGCACTTCCTATATTCCTCGTATGCATAGGGCACACACCTAGTGCCTTTGATCTTATCCTTTGTGATGTATCGAGGCCTTCTCTCGTTACCCCCGTTTTCCAACCCCATTACTATGTCACCTCCATAGATGATTATAGTTGGTGCACTTGGGTTTACTTAATGAAGAAATAATTTGAAGTCTTTTATCACTTTACTCATTTTCATTAAACTAAAACCCAATATAATTTTTTTTTTTTATATAATATCAGGTCCAATAATTGTTGGGAATATATATGTAATGAATTTAGGTATGAACTTTGCAAAAGATGCATCATTCGACAACTTACCTGTCCCAACACCCTTGAGCAAAATGGTGTGGAGAAATTTAAGTGGGTTTTCAACGTGAAATATCTAGTAGACGGTTCAATTGATTAGTATAAGGCACGCCTCGTTGCCAAATGATTTACGCAGATGCCGGACAAGGAAAGTGGTGTTATTCCGATCATACATGCTTTATTTGCCGCCATATTTAGGGTTAGAGTATTATTATCTCCGTCTATGTGGTTGACATCATCATTACAGGAGATGATATGCAATGCATTTGATCGTGTAGATAGTGATCTCGAAAAGTTTCTCGATGTTAAGAACTTAGGTCCGCTCCAATACTTCCTTGGTATTGACGTTGCTTGGTCTCTCTAGGGTATCCCTATCTCAACAAAAATATGTTCTCGATGTTCTTCATGATACGACCATGCTTGGGTGAAGACCTGCATCTTTTCCTATGGACCCAAACCATAAGTTGACAGCAGAAGCGATGGAACTATTATCGGAGCCATTAGTATACCAGCTACTTGTAGGCCATCCCATCTACATGACTGACACAAGGCCGGATTTTACCTGTGCCGTGTGCGTTGTGAGGTATTTTATGCACTCATCACACGCATCTCATTTGGATGCAGTCTATCACATCCTCCAGTATCTCATGATTTGCTTTGGTCTTGATCTCTTATATGTGACAAGGTTGTAGGAAGAGCTCTCTTGCTTTATAGATGCCAATTATGTAGGGGCTAATGATGATAGGTGGTTGACTTTTGATTTGTGCACATTTCCAGGCAGTCATCTTATCTTGTGGAATGTAAGAAATAATTTGTCGTCTCTTGATCTTTTACAGAAAGTATTTTCTCATCTACGCTATTTTGCAATAATAAGTTTGCCATAATGTTAGCCTTTGACTCAGCCCTTCATGAGAGAACGAAACACATTGAATTTGATATCTACTTCATTCGAGAGAAAGTTCGTCAGGAATTATTACCACTACCTTCGTCTCATCATCCGAGCAAGCCGTTGACATTTTCACCAAGCCTAAGAAATGGACCAATAATTAGCATTCTTAGCATTTTCTTCTTCCCCTTCATTATGCTGTTTTTCCTTTTTAAGTATCAATGTATCGGTTATTTTGATGCCCTCCTACTAGTGACATAATGCCGTACCTTACATGACTACACAAACCACGCTAGCATGAGTATTATGACATAACTAAAATTGAGGGTTAAATTCATAGAGTGTAGGTAGTAGTATTATGCCCTTATCATTATCATTCAATGACCTTTTTTGCAGTGCAGTCAACAATTTACCCATGGGATACCTCTTCCTACAGCAACCACCGGTTCCAGCCACGAGTCAGCCTCATCTCGACTCCATGGGTTGTGGAATATCTAGCTGCCATGTGGTCAACGGAGTGCCTGCGCTTGGTAACTTCCTTTCCATGCGAATGAACTCCGGAAGCGAGTAAGGTTTCTTTCCATGTAAAATCATTTGATTTTTATGATTCACATAACAGTGGAATGTCGTCCATGTCGGAGATGCCTGTCAGTCCTACTTCAGTGGCGTTGAGCGGCCATTTTCCCTTCACAGCATCAGAAATATCGGGGATTGGAGTGGACACATCGATGCTCGACACGACATTTACATCTGATGTTGCAAGTTCAGTAGGGTTACAGCTTCAACCAGATAACGGGGCTGGAAATTCAAGAGATTCACTTAGATCATTGGCTCAGATCCCTTGGAACTTCAGCCTCTCGGGTCTCACCGCTGATTTGTCAAACTTGGGAGGTAAACTCTCCACTTCCTTTTATACGAAAACCATAATCAATTCAACGTCTAGTTGATATCAAATATAAATTCAAAGTCTAGTTGATATCAACTTGATAGGTTCAATTTGTTTATGTCAAAACCAAGCAATCCTCCTCTTTCAAGGCATCTTATGAGAGTGAAGTAGGCCTATTGGGTTTTTACATGGTATCAGGGGCAAGACTCTTGCTTGATGTTGGGTGTGTTAAATCCCATATCGATGTTGGCACCCCCGATATCTGTATGTAGTGGTTTGTTAAAAAGTTTACCTTGCCCGTTAGGGGTTGTGTTGAATCCCACATCGATGTTGGGCTCTTATATATAAGGCCTAGAGTAATCTTCATCTTTCAAGACGTCTGGTGAAAGTGAGGTACGCCCATTGGGTTTCTATAGATACTAATTGAACGACTACAACTTATTCGAAGAATTGAAAAATATAGAGAAAAAAATGATAGAAAATAATAATTAACTGATTTCATGAAATTTAGTAGGTCGTTATTTCAAATAATTTTTAACTAAAATGAAACTGTTGAATTTAGCAGTTAATAGTCACATAAACATGAGGAAAAATCGCCCCCGCTAAAAGGCATTAAGGCAAGCCTTTAGTATATCCGTCTTTTTCTTTTCTTTGTGTATACTAGCGTATATCCACATGCCTAGCGCCATGTATTTTAATTTTAGTCATAATTTAAACGCTACTTGGATATCTGTATCTTAGCGTCAAAAATATAAAATCCAATGCAAGGTTAAAAATAAAAATAACAATTGCCTTTATTTGTCCAAAGATTGTAGAAATTTTTATAAAACTACAAATAAGATCGACGATTCTGTATGGTTCAGAATGTTGGGCGGTAAACAAGAAGCATGTCTAGAAAATTGTTGTAACAGAAATGAGGATACTGCGGTGGATGAGTGGGAAGACGAAAATGGATAAAATTAAGAATGAAACTATTAAAGAGAATTTAGGAATAACACCTTGCACCTGTCAAAGAGAAGATGAGAGAAAATCATTGATGAAGGTTTAGACATATGCATAGAATACCCATAGAAGCACCAGTGAGAAAATGCAATTTAGTTCAAGTACGGGAGATTACTAGAGGGAGAGATCGGCTTAAGAAGACTTGGGACAAGACTTCTAGAATTGATTTGTTGACATTAATTGTGACTGTGGGAATGAGGTAAATAGATTCATGCTTGTAATTATCTCTGAAGCTTTATTTGGGTATTGTGTTCCTTCTTTTCTTCTTCGTCTTCTTTCCCCCCTTCTCCCCCCCCCCCCCTTTTTGGTTCTTCTCATTACTCTTATTAATTTTTATTTGCAGATCTTGGAGCACTTGGGAATTATCCTGGTTCTCACTTTTTGCCTTCTGATTCCGATATTTTACTCGACTTTCCTGATCATGAGGATATAGGTGAGTCGAATTATATTGCTGGCTTTCTACTTTTTAACTGTTTTTTTATTATAAAAGTTATTTCATAGAACGTTATCAAATGGTGTCTAAATCTTTTATATGTCAAATATGTTTATGAATTACTAGCTTTTGAAAATTGAAATCTTCTTACCTTATAAGAACTAATTATGCCTAATAAAACATTTTAGTCATTAACCTAGGAATTGTTAGCTGTAACATGTTTTTTAGTTCAAAAATCTGAGAATGAAAATTTAAACTCGGAACAAAAACAGAAAATACAGATTTTTTTCGTTACTTTTGAACTTGTAACAGTTTAGGTGGTTTTTGTTTAGCGTCTCTGTTCCCAATAACTTGGAACATATCAGAAATCTGGGAATAACTCTGGTCAGTGGCTAAGAATTTGTTCTAAAAATGTGAGAAATTTGTTCTATTTTATTTTTTCGTTTTGTTTTTCATTCCAATGGTTCTGGAATAGAAACATAAATCTGGGAATCGAAAAATTAAAACAAACAGGGCCTAAGCTTATCCGTCGTTTTGTCCAACTATTCTCTACTTTCGGTTTCACTTTTTTGTTCTTGCAGTGGAGGAGTTCTTTGTTAATTCTGTTCCCGGACCATCATACTCTCAATCAGACGAAGAGAGGTCCTAGGTTTAAAAAGGTCAGTTCCCATCCCATTTTTCTTTTGATTTTTACATAGAACAGGTCAACTGTACTGTTACAATAAAAACCAATAACGACCCGTTTGGCGATACGGTTTTTAGACCCCCAAAATCGCATTTTCAAAAATTCAAAGCCGGTTCATCTGTACCTTCAAAACCGCAATTTTTTGGGATTTTTCTGTAAGCCAAATAGGGCATATGAGCTAATATAGTTTTAAGGTCTATATTATTATGCAGTTTGTGATGGGAGTAAATTTTATTTCTTTTTTAATTGTAAGATCTTGTGCTGAATAGTGAAACTATAACATTATTGAGAGCTCATCAATACTACCCCTATTATTATTAATATCAATATTATTGGAAAGGAAAGGTCATTTTGTTTTATATATTTTTTGTTTTAACTGGAGTTTGTTTAGTGTTTCTGTTCCCCATTTTTTGTTTTTGTTTCAGAAACATAAGACATAAATCTTGTAACAGAAACACCAAACAATCGCTGCCGTAAGTGACAATAGTTTGGCATTTCTTGTTATAAACAAAAATGGATAAAATAATTTAAGTGCTCCCAATTTTGGCAGAATTTCAAATTTGATCCCAAAGTTTTTCTTTCGCTTTCCAATCTCAATTTGATATCCGCTACGAGTTTTTTTTTTTTTTTTTTTTCAGAATTGATTTTATTCCCAACAACTTTAATTCTAAAATAGGAAGTCTAGCAATTAAAATTTCAATTAAGCCCATAAACATTCTATAGAGAAAATGTTGTTTCAATTGGTCTACAGGGGCCAACCAGGGATTACAGAACTTTCCATTAAACTTGGTTAGGACTTAATTGAACTATCCAAAGGTCAATTATGTGACAAGAGCAGGAAATTAACATTTCAAAACTTTAATTTAGTCCAAGACTTTCAAAGGGCGTTATTATGATTCGATATATCGTGTTACCGTCTTTCACGTAATTGAACCTTTGAAGCATTAAGATAAAACTTAGGGGTTTTATTTTATTATTTAAAATTTTCAATTTGGCCCTTACAATTTCCAATAGCAAATTTGGAAGTCAAATTAATTCTTGAAAGAGACCTCCCATTTAAACTCAGAGCATTTCGAAATTCATGAAAACTCACCTTGGCAAAAACTTTGTTTTCTCGAAAAAATTTGATTAGCAAAATGTTAGGTGCTGGCGGGACACAATGCGCTGTGTACACGTTCTAAAACGGATAAAAGCGCTAAAATATTTTTTCTAACCATTTTTTTTCTCATCGAAGTCGAATTTAGGGGTGACCATTAATTCCGACATCAAGCATGCCAAGCACTCGCGCTGCTACAAAACAGTTGGGGGTCATAAATAATAATACAATTAACTCTTCAATATTTTTTTTTATAGGAGGTCGAAACTGTACCCGATTCGAACCCTCCAAAAAGTGGCGTATGCCGCTTTTGGCAACGAGCACACGATATTCTTTAGTGAAAGGCGAAAGAATAGTTCGCTTTGTGCTCACCACACGGCTGCGTGCTAGGACATAGGAGCCTCGCACTCGATTTTGTACGAGATCGTGTTTTGTTCGGATCCTTCAATCGTCGATGTGGAACATAGTATTGCTCACTACACATACCAATGCTACCTTGGGTTGTAGAACTTCACTCCGTTTCAATTTATTTGTCACATAGAACCCATGTGAAACTTGAATCCAAGATTTGAGTATGAAACCAAGTAAGCAGATTAGCATTTATCGTTGGTGTTATTGTGAGCAGTCCTCGGTCATAACTAGAGCCAAAAAAGAAAAACATTAACTTGACGGGATTAAGCAGAAAAATATTGTAATAGCATAATAAGATTGACATAAAATTACTCATTATCATTCCGAAAGTCTGACTATTTGATTCAAAACAGCTTCTTCGATCTATTTTCTTCATTCCACTAGATAAATTTCATTTCAAGAAATTAAAACGAAACCTTTCAATTTTTGGCATTGTGAAAAGCAAAAGTCATGCGAAAGGGATCATCAACTTACACACGGCTCATCTCACTCCCTAAAGGCGAAAGATCCACAAAAAAGATTAAAAACTAAGATTTGGGTAGGTTGCGCCAGGCCAAGGCAATAGTGCAACGCCAAGGCGTCACTCGAGAGGCCCAATAGCAAGCTATTGTGATGGACTCTCCCCCTAAAAAAATTGATTTAATATCATGTGGGCCAATGACCCACGTATCAGATATTAAACTGATAAGAACAAATACTACACTTGATCTTAGCCAAAAGGCCGAGAAAGGTATGAGTTATCCCTTGTTCTGTTTCCGACTATGTAGGTGCTTGCACTCCATCCTTGTGGTCTACTCATCCGATGTGGGATCAGTCGCCGCAATAGCTTTTCTATCCTTCTATACATTTTGTGTTAAGCGGAGATGAGGTATTTTGCGAGCACGACCACCATAGCACGTCGTGGCGTGGCATCTATTTTTGGGATATCACTTTGAGCGTTGGAAGGTTGTTTTAGTGATGATAATGCTTTTTTCAAGAGCCAATGTGAATTTGTTGACAGAGCAAGGGAGTACCACGTTCTTATTCTCGCAGCTTCATTCTCTATCCCATCAAAATAATTTATGTAAAGCTTTTTTATTTTCAAATTAAATGTTGCAATCCCATATCTAATCTAATAGAGATCAGTAAAACCAAATTCAAGTACTAGGACAACTCCAGTGTTCCGATTATAGAAAATCAAATTTAGGAAGACATAATTGGCAGGGGGCCGCGCGAACGCAGGCCCCCTCTAACACAAATTATGACGTAGGCTCTACCTCTTGGGTAGACCTTAGGCGGGCACCCCTCCTAAGTGCAATGGAGGTCACCAACCTAGGCCATGAGCCTTCTTGATCGCCCATTGACCCCGTCCAGGTAAGTATGTTCAACGATTTTTCCTTCTTCTAGTTGTACAACCCTCCCTACATATTCCATCGCTCTCTTTTCTCGATGTGGGATAAAAAATTCCTCTCAGCAAACCTCCAACCCCTTCTTTACTAACGATTCCTCTTAGCTCACCTAATTCCTTCTGTTACAAACAATTCCTTTAAGTTCACCTCATCTCCTTTAATCGTTTTTCCCATTTCCTTGATCTTGCTGCATGTGTTCCGCTAAATTGATTAACTGAAATGGTGCCTTCCTTTTTGTTTGCTTTTCCCCAATTTTAATGACACTTTTTCCCCTGCGGCTTGACTGGATAGCGCTTCACACTACTACGCTATTTTCTTATCAAGGACCCCCATTGTCGTACATACTTAAGTACGACGGTTAAACAATTAGCGTAACTTTGTAAAATGACAAATTCACCCTTATGACCGACCCAATCCGATGGCAAAAAGGGAAGTGAATAAAAAATTGAAACAAATAGCAGATGGATATCTCCCGACCCGGCTCGACATGGGCAGTGTAACTGTTAGTTTATATTTTATGGTTCGTTACGCTCTTTAACTTTTGTGGTTTGACCGTTTACTTTAACAGAAAATATAACCGCTGCACTTTAGCGGGGACCACATGGGTAGGTATTTACGGAAATACCAAAGTGGTACAAAGTGCAATTCGGTCAAACGACAGGGTGGGCAAGGTGTCATTTACCCTCTTTTCTGATTGCTCATTTTCGTACGATGCATAAAAATTGCAAACATCTTAAGCGCTTCCCCTTTAATCCACTTTTTCTTTATGATCAAATTATAATTAAAACACAAACTTATTAGTGCTCCTTGATTGAAATTCTGCTACTAATTTGTTCTCGTCAATTTGAATTACATTTCCTAGTTAGATATGGATAATTTTTTAAAAAGATCATCCCCTGATTTATGTGCTTCACACTCTCACCAGAGATGTACGTTTCATTTCTTAATTTTATGGTTGTTTGTAATGTTAAAATTTAACTTTTGAAACTGAAATCAATAAGCTAAAACACCGAATATTTTTGAAAATTGCTTCCAATTTGATCAATTGAGCCCTAAGACCAATTTCGGTGGAATTTCCAATTGCAAATTTGGAACTCAAATTAATTCTTGAAAGAGACCTCCCATTTAAACTCAGAGCCTTTCGAAATTCATGGAAACTCACCTTGGCAAAAACTTTGTTTTCTCGAAAAAATTTGATTAGCAAAATGTTAGGTGCCGGCGAGACAAAATGCGTTGTGTACATGTTCTGAAACGGATAAAAACGCTAAAATATTTTTTCTAACCATTTTTTTTCTCATCGAAGTCGAATTTAGGGGTGACCACTAATTCCGACATCAGGCATGCCAAGCACTCGCGCTACTACAAAACAATTGGGGGTCATAAATAATAATACAATTAACTCTTCATTATTATTTTTTTGATAGGAGGTCGAAACCGTACCGGGTTCGACTCCTCCAAAAAGTGGCGTATGCCGCTTTTGGCGACGAGCACAAGGTATTCTTTAGTGAAAGGCGAAAGAATAGTTCGCTTTGTGCTCACCACACGGCTGCGTGCTAGGACATAGGAGCCTCGCACTCGATTTTGTACGAGATCGTGTTTTGTTCGGATCCTTCAATCGTCGATGTGGAACATAGTATTGCTTACAACACATACCAATGCTACCTTGGGTTGCAGAACTTCACTCCGTTTCAATTTATTTGTCACATAGAACCCATGTGAAACTTGAATCCAAGATTTGAGTATGAAACCAAGTAAGCGGATTAGCATTTATCGTTGGTGTTACTGTGAGCAGTCCTCAGTCGTAACTAGAGCCAGAAAAGAAAAACATTAACTTGACGGGATTTAGCAGAAAAATATTGTAATAGCATAAAAAGATTGTCATAAAATCACTCATTATCTTTCCGAAAGTCTGACTATTTGATTCAAAACAGCTTCTTCGATCTATTTTCTTCATTCCACTAGATAATTTTCATTTCAAGAAATTAAAATGAAACCTTTCAATTTTTGGCATTGTGAAAAGCAAAAGTCACGCGAAAGGGATCATCAACTTATACACGGCTCATCTCACTTCCTAAAAGCGAAAGATACGTAAAAAAGATTAAAAACTAAGATTTGGGTAGGTTGCACCAGGCCAAGGCAATAGTGCAACGCCAAGGCGACGCTCAAGAGGCCAAATAGCAAGCTATTGTGATGGACTCTCCCCTTAAAAAAATTGATTTAATATCATGTGAGCCAATGGCCCATGTATCAGATATTAAACTGATAAGAACAGATACTACACTTGATCTTAGCCAAAAGGCCGAGAAAGGTATGAGCTATCCCCTGTTCTGTTTCCAACTATGTAGGTGCTTGTACTCCGTCCTTGTGGTCTACTCATCCGATGTGGGATCAGTCGCTGCAATAGCTTTTCTATCCTTTTATACATATTGTGTTAAGCGGAGATGAGGTATTTTGCGAGCACGACCACCATAGCACGTCGCGGCGTGGCATCTATTTTTGGGATATCACTTTGAGCGTTGGAAGGTTGTACTAGTGATGATAATCCTTTGTTTAGGAGCCAATGTAAATTTGTTGACAATGCAAGAGAGTACCATGTTCTCATTCTCGCGGCCGCATTCTCTATCCCATCAAAATAAATTATGTAAAGTTTTTTATTTTCAAATTAAATGTGCAATCCCATATCTAATCTAACAAAGATCAGTAAAACCAAATTCAAGTACCAAGACAACTCCAGTGTTTCGATTATGGAAAATCAAATTTAGGAAAACATATTTGGCAGGGGGCCACGCGAACGCAGGTCCCCCTCTAGCACAAATTATGACGTAGGCTCCACCTCTTGGGTAGACCTTAGGCGGGCACCCCTCCTAGGTGCAATGGAGGTCACCAACCTAGGCCATGAGCATGCTTGATCGCCCATTGACCCCGTCCAGGTAAGTATGTTCAACGGTTTTTTCATTCTTCTAGTTGTACGACCCTTCCTACACGTTCCATCACTCTCTTTTCTCGATGTAGGATAAAAAATTCCTCTCAGCTTGCTTGCTCCCTTCTTTTACAAACGATTCATCTCAGCTCACCTCATTCCTTGCATTACAAACAATTCCTCTCGATTTCTCTCAGAATGAATCTTTGGATGGTCTTCCCGTGGTGTTTTCCACTTATGGGACCTTTGGGGGAATTTTCCTTTATTTATTATATTATTATGCTAAAATAATTAAATCAAAATTAGTTGGTTCTTATTATTTATTAATAGTTATATTGAGTTGATGACTTAAAAAGATTGGTCATGTTTGTTAGTTACGAGTGTTCGTACTTCAATAATATCAAATTATAAATTTATTAGTTTATTTCATTTATGATGTTATATATATACACTAGCGTATAACTCGTGCCTAAAGGCACAGATGCAAAATGAAAAAAATAAAATCAAAACTAATATCTTTAAATTTTTTGACATAATCCCCTCATTTAAACAATATTCTACACCTATTTTAATTAAATATAAATAATAACTAACAAACCAAGACTAAAACTTTTATCGAATAAGTAGTTTTTCAATAAGTGAATAAGAATGGAAGATTCTACATCTTTACATTACAATCAAATGTAAAGGTCACTTTTTAATAAATAAAAAAATTTAAGTACAAATTTAAACGATACAAATTTAAATACAATTATTTGAGACAATCACATTGGTACTTGCACATTAGCCTTACTCCCCCAACAAATGACAATACACGCTCGTGGCCAAGGTTCGAGAAATTTGTTGTAGAGGGAAAATAGAAGTATGAAATTAACGCCGCACCACGACATAAATAATTACGTTAACTGAAAATGAAAATGAAAATAAAAAAAATAAAAAATAGTCAGTATATAAAGATTATGTTCCTAGAGTTAAGAAACTAAAAAGAGAAGAAAAACAATAAGATAGATAAAATCGTGATAAACAAACAAACGACCAAACTTGTTCAAAGAACCAACCCACAACATAAAAATCCAATTCTCACACATAAAACTATCACTCGACAGAATTTTACTGCATAACCTGTCATCTCCATTTCCATATTGGTTGTCGACTTTATTACCACCCTAAATTCGTCAGGAATAGCATTTCTCATGGAGAAGTGCATAATGTCAACATAAATATATAAGAACATCAAAGGATCCAAAACTTATTGCAAAATTCGAGGCTAAAATTACTATTAGACTCCAATTTTCTCTAACAACCAAGCAAGTACTATTGAACCAAACAGCAACTAAAGAAAAAAAAAAATTAAAACTCTTACAGGTGCTTTTTATCTCTATTAAACATTACATTACCCAAATATTTGTTTGATCTTTTTATATCAAGGGAGACAGAAAAATGCTAAAAATTATGAAGATAGAGAGGGATGGGGTTAAAGTAAAACTTCAAGTAGATAAATTACCAAACACATTACAAACAGGTAGAGACGCACCCTATTGGAGATACAAATAGACAGTTGAGACTTCATTGCCAACCAGGCAGTAAATGAAGAAATAGAGAGAATAGATACAATCAAACACAATCAATCTAAGATGAAAAAATCAAATCAAACAAAGCTTCGCATGCATTTCCTTGTTGCGCTTTGATTTATCATATATAATGCAAGAAATTAATGCATAAACACATAATTTATAAAGATATAAAAACTGATATATAATAAACAATTTATTGAGCATAAATAAACATGAATTTCACCAAAACAAGAGTATATCTTAAAGGTAATAAACTGATATAAACCAAAACAATGATATTCCAAATAGGTTACTCACAGGTTAGGAAATATCATTATTTTTCTAAAAAAACTACTGTAAGCAAAACCCTCCCCCCGAGATATGACAACTTGATTAATTTTTCTCCAAATCTTTCCATTTTAAAAATTGGTTTGAAATAACAGTTTAACACTTGGCAAAGTTTAGTAACTATAGAATGAAATTGAAACTGGTGGCAAAATTGGTGAACATAATTGAAAAACGTAAAGCAAAATCAAACTGAAAAAGCTAAAGAGATAGAAAAGAATAAATGAGAGGGAGAGAAAAGACAATGATCAGTGAAAAAAAAAAATCTTGGTGAATGTTAGAGACAAAATTACTGGAAAAAATTGAAATCAATAGGAGATACATCAAAAGGTCAGAGAGAGAGAAGAATTACCTGAGACCACCACGGCTATCTGGGGTGTCTTCACCATGGACATGGCCGATCACTGAGGAGAACACATAATTTAGATACCCCATAGCCATTGCTTGACTTGATCATATTAATAGACCACTCCCAATATTTCTATATCCACAACTATTTATTATATTAATGTATCTTTATATTTGATCAAGATAATAAAATGCCTATTCGACCATGGTGATTAACCAACATATAATCATCTCAATTACATAAAATTCAGACCGACCTTTAAGAAGAAAAAACAACATAAATTTCAAATTCTAAATCACAATAATATCATCATCTGAACCACATTCAGATCTCCAAAACCCAATCTGTGTATTAACTAAATCTCGCAAAACAAACACTCAATGACAAACAATAAACAACCCAAATAATATCCAGAAGAGCTATGACATCATAGCAAATATCATCAATTTAAACAACAAAGATAAGCATAATAGGAGGAGGAAGGGAAATTGAATTTACAGTTTCAATCCAGTGCTTAGAAGCCAGCTTTTGCAATTTAGCATCTTCTAATAAATCCTTTCTGACCTCCACATCAATCCAATTAACAACCAATTTAACCTAATTTGAATTCAAAAAATAAAACAAAGTAAAATAAAATGAGAAGTTCTTGATGTTTCGTGCTTGATTTATTTTTAATTTATTTTTTCCAGCATAAGGGGTAAATCATACCTTAGAAGTATTCAAGCTGATTTGACTCCACCTCGATGCAACTGTCTTCGGTTATGAAAATTTCTAAAATCGAAGCTACATGTTCAAGCATTAACAAAAATATTAGATGAATTCGGAGGGAGAGAGATAGCGCGGTGATGGTGGTGGTGTGAGATGGAGAGAATAGAAGCTGAGAGTGGGAGAGAGAGAGACGCGAGAGGGAGAGGCTGAGAGATCGAACCCAATCGAGAAGTTGAAACACAACGACGGTGATGGTTAGAGGCTGAGTCTGAGAGCAAATGGTGAGGGGAAAGACGGAGGAACGATGAGAAAGTGAGTCTATATTGTGTGTGATTAGGGGTTTAGGGTTCGGCTACTATTAAGAGGAATGAAATAAATTAGCGCAAAATTGGGGCGGCTTAGAAGTAAATTAGGAAATAAAATTGTAAAATTAAAAAGAATTTATTGAAAAAGAAAATTGCTTAATGTGAGAATGAGAGAAATGTTAATTAAGGAAGGGTTGATTAAATTTTAATTAGCGAAAATTAGGTGAATCAATGTTATATCAATATTATATTATTTTAATTTCCATTTAATGTAACTAAAATTTCCTGAATTTATTGAAAAAGAAAATTGCTTAATGTGAGAGTGAGAGAAATGTTAATTAAGGAAGGGTTGATTAACTTTTAATTAGCAAAAATTAGGTGAATCAATGTTATATTAATATTATATTAATTTAATTTCCATTTAATATAACTAAAATTTCCTTTTTGGCCATTTTAGTTTTCTAGTCAACATTTTATTTGTCCTGGTCAGTATATATTTGTCCTAGTTATAAGTTTATCCTAATCAACAAAAATCGTCATGTTTTATAATATATATATACATATATATATATATAAGAAATTTTGAGAAAAGCTGGATACATAATTATAGACATTTTTATTTGTGAAAATCGGGAGCCTTAGAACTTTTTGTCGAGCAATTAGAATTATGGAATATAGAGAGGAAGAAAAAGAGAATTCGGCTGAGGAAAAAGATGAAAAGAAGATAAAGTAAAATAATTTTGTTTTCGTCAGCGATTAATTATCATATTTGAATTTCAGGTAAAATTCTTAATCTCTTTAATATTTGTATTTAGTCTTTTCATTTATTGTGTTGTTCATGTTATAGTTGTTGTTTAGTTATAATTGTTAAATTTTTATAAAATATTTATGATTATGTATTATGTGAAAATTATGTGAGGTGCATGCTTATATGTTATTTGTGGTTTGATTATATACACGTGTGAAAGAAGTTAAAATTTTTACTGAGTTTTGACTCACAACCCCATGGTATTTGTTGCAGGGTCAATGAAAATGAAACTACGCCTGGAATTTTAATTGGATTTGGATTAAATTTTGTAATATTTGTATTTATCATTATTGTTGTAAAATTGATTCGGATAATTAAGAAATATAATGGTCGACATAGTTTGTAAAATTTCTCAAATTTATGGGTAATAAAATATTCATTATTAAATTTTAGTTTTAATTCTCTTTAAGAGAAGCCGTGTGGTGGCCTTGGAAAATCGGGTTGTCACAATATATGTTTTCTCCATCAATTGCATGGATTAAGGTCTTGGATAAACTAGATAAATGTTTCTTAATTCTCATCTACACTCTACAATATTGTGTTTGGGATTTTCTGTTATTCAAAATCTAATTTTTTATAGTGTGAATTGTATGAACTCTCAACTTTTTCCTGTTTGTTATCTGCTTAAATACTATTTTTATTAATAATTGCCTTATACTATTTTATTTATCTTCTAAATTCATCTTGCTTTAGTTAGAATTAGGGGTGTGTACGGTGTGGTTTGGTGCGGTTTTGGGTAGAAATTGTGCCAAAACCGAAGGTCTTGGTTTGGTATATCTGGAAACCAAAATCGCTTGGTTCAATTTGAGGAAGGGAAAAAAAATACGATGTGGTTCGGTGTAGTTTGAGGTTCGGTTTTCGGTTTTGGGACTGAAGATCAACAAAAACGAAACTAAAACAAATCCATATACAAAACCCTAAAACGAGTAGATCCATATACAAAAGTGAACCAACGAAAACGAAAAAATCATTTTGGGATTGAAGATTATATGAATGATTCGAAGGCAGAGAACCCTAGATCTAACAGTGGACGATAATGATCTGTAATGACAGAGGATGGCTAACGATCTACGACGCTGACGGATCTACGATCTGCAACAACGGAGGACGGCAACTGTAATGATGAAGAATCTCCGATGACGATGATGATTGTGACGATCTACGAGTTTAGGGCTACAAATCATTTTTTAGTTAAAAGTTGCCCTAATATAATTGTATCTAATTTCATTTTATTTAATATCTTCAATTTTCCACCAACCCGAACGCTGCTCCATGCTGATGATCCACTAGGCTACAACTACCACGCCAAGGTATGACAAAAAAAATTGAACCGACCGGTAATTGAGAGAAACTAAACCGAATGGTTCGATTTTGAAATCAATTAAATGGTTTGGTTGCAGTTGTGGTATTGAAATTAGCAACTGAAATAGTTTTGGTTTTGATTTTGGAATAGTAACTACGAAGTCGATATTTTAGATATATTTTTATGATATATATATCCTCACTTTTGTTTTATATATTTACAGTTTAATCCCTAGTGTATAGGGATGGTCATGGGCTTGGGGGCCCGCCCGACCCGCCAAGCCCGCCCACTATTTTTTAGGGCTTGGGTATGTGTTTTGAGCCCGTGGGCCGGGCTTGGACTATAAAAGTTAAGCCCGAGTAAAATTAGGGCCGGGCTTGGGTAAGGCCAATATTTTATAGGGCCGGGCCGGCCCGAGGATTTAAATTAATATATATCTATATATATATATAAATGTGACATTTTTTTGTTGTAGAAATGCATGGTAATGAATATGTTTGTGTAGATGAATCTTGTAGCAATGTATCAATTGCAGTTTTTTTTTTTTGGTTTGAATGTGATTGTGTTTGATTTGGGTTGATTTGGTTTAAAAATAAAAAATAAAAAAAATTATAGGGCCGGGCCGGCCCGAAGGTTGGGCTAGGGCCCTAATTATTTTGATAGGGCCGGGCTTGGGAATAAAAACAAGGCCCGAACTTAGGGCCGGGCCGGACTAGGGCCGAGTACTTTTTTGTAATATCCTACCTAAAGCCCGGCCCGAACCCGGCCCGGCCCGGCCCATGACCAACCCTACTAGTGTATATATATTTTTATTTATTGTAATAATTATAGTTACAATTGTTTATTTTAATTATCATTATATTTTAATTACGGTTATAAATGTTTATTGTAACAATTAATAATTTTGTAGTTTGATTTTATTTTTTGAAATTTATATTTTATATTTTAGCTATATTTTTATTTATACATAAAAAAACAACAATGTGCCGTGATTTTAATTTTTGATTTTAAAATTGTCTAAAAAAATTAACAATTTTGGTTGCGGTTTTTATTTGATATTATGTCTAAGATTTTTTGTTTTGATTTTGATTTTATATAAGATTGGCCGGAAACATCCCTAATATTGGCGGTTTTCGACTATACACCGAAGGCTCACCTTTTGTTGGCTCAGCCCACTCTATCAATAGCAGAGCTTCTTCAGCCGGACCTTGAACCCTAGACTGCCGGCGCCATCACCTACGGCGGAAGTTGCAACCATCGCCGCCAGGTCAGCCCCCTCCATGTTTGATTTGCTGGAAAATGACTTGCATCTCCACCGAATCATTGCTTTTAATAAATCAATTCGTCTTTATGGTCTTTGCATATAGGTTATAATCGATTGAAGTTCAATTTGATTGTTGTTCTAATCGATTCTTCGTAAACGCAATAATATGATTATTTCTTGCGATGACTGCTTGCGTGTGTTTGTGATTTGATGATTTGATGCATATAGGTCAGTTTATATTTTAGGCTTCTGTATTTTGGAGGGATCTAATTTAGGGATTTGCGTTTTTGAATGCTACATTCCATTGCAATTGATTGTCTGATGTAAAATACTGCAAGAAGAACCTGTCTGTATTGATACTTGATTTTATTGCAATAAATCAACCGGATGTTTCCAATTTGCCCAAATAATTTTCCAAGTATATGACCATATATATCAGTATTCAATGCCAGTTGAAAATTGAAATTTAGCAAATTTTCTTACTTTTGGTTGAAATGTTAAGTTACTGTTTGTTTGTTTGTGAAATGATGATAAATGCTTGAACCTGGTATTGGAATTGAGTCACCCCATGCACCTTATAGCAGAGTGCATTCCAGTTTTCAAAGAACAGAAACACTAAATCCGCCTTACTTTTGTTTCATCGTTGTATTTTCTCTAGGGCTTGAAGCCATTTCGAATTGGGGACCTTGGTTCTCACCCGAAGTTGTGCTATTCCGTTTTGTAAAAATGGGTCGTAAGAAGCAGAAGAAAGAGAAGATAGTACTTCCACCGGAGCTTCCACCAGAGATTTCGGAGGACCAAATCGAAGTGTCTGACGAGGACTTGCAGTTCATCAAAGAGAATCGAGCCTATGCTGGTTTTGTCTCCAACTTGGACACCCAATCAATTACTAGGTTTGGAACTCTGAACTATCACTATTGCTTCTACGATTACATGCTATATGACTGTGGACTCCCATAGTACTAATGCAGTTTCTGTTCATATTGGAGAGTGTAATCCAACCTTAATCATTGAGGTTCTGGTATCTTTTGTGATAATTTTTCGCGTTTTTTAAAAGGCATGTAACTCGTGTTGCTGATGCAAAAGAAGATGATTTGGAGGCTCTATATGAGAAGCGGTTAAGAAAAAAGTCACTAGATAAACAAGGGGGTGAAAATCGTCTTGAGGTTGATCCTGCAGATGCACTCCCTGTGAAAACCTTAGATGGGAAGCTTTACTACAGGACGGGTATATTATAATTCCCTTATTCTTGTTTCAGCAGTATTGGTTTTACAGCAAGTTTGAGTTTTTGTTCTTTCCTTTTTGCATTCGGATACCTCATGTTAGGGATGACAATTCAACGGGTTTTGGTTTTGGAAATGAAAACCGAAGCGGTTTTGGTTTTGGATGGTAACCGTGAAATCGAACCGCGTAATCGCTATTTTAGATATATTTTTATTATATGTATTACCTTCACTTTTTTATTTATTTAAATTTTGACCCCTAGTGTGTGTGTGTGTGTGTATATATATATATAATAGAGTTAATTGGGTTAATTTTAGTGTTTTCATAATTTCTTCCAATATTTTAGTTATGATTTTGTTTTTATATAAAAAACAACTATTCATTGTTTCGGTTTTGGTTTTATATAAAATTAAAAAATCTTAACGGTTTCGCATTTTTGGTTTTGGTTTTGGTCTTGGTTTTGCATGAAATTAAACAGTTCGGTAATTACGCGATTTTAGACATATTTTTATTATATATATAACCCTCACTTTTTTATTTATTTACATTTTGACCCCTAGTATATATATGTATATATGTTTTAGGGTTAATTGGATTAATTTTAGTGTTTTCGTAATTTCTTTTTTTTTTTTGTTTTTATATAAAAAACAACAATTTGCGGTTTCGGTTTTTGTTTTATATAAAATTTAAAAACTGTAACGGTAACGATTTCGTGTTTTTTGGTATTGTATAAAATTAAATGGGTTGGTTTTACAACTGTTTTCTAAAAAACCAACAGTTTTGGTTTTGGTTTTGGTATATGCCCAACGGTTTTGGTTTTGGTTTCTAGTGAAACCGGCCCAAAACCGAACCTTTGACATCCCTACCTCCTGATGATGTTTGGTGCAGTTCCTAAGGAAGCAAAGAAAAATGAAAAAGGGTCAAATGAAGAGGAAGCCATCAGTGGAAATGAAGATGACGGGGCCAATAAAAATCTGGTTAAATTAACCAAACCTGAAAGGCGGGCAAAGCTTAAGAAAATGAAGAAAGATGCAAAGAAACAGATAAAGGATATAACTAATTTGGAAGACGGTCGACAGCCTCAAGCTGAGGTGCTGGTAAGTTTGTCTTAGCTTCATTTTGTCATATTGAAAATAAATATCTTGGACTGGTCTTATGTTGATTCCATGCGTCATGAAAAGGATTGTATTCTTTGCCTAGGCTGAGGTAGAAAAAGATCTGACAGCTGACGAAACCATTGAAAGAAAGAAGCATAGGCTTGCAGAGCTTGGAACGACAATGCTTATGGATCCAGAATCCAATATTAAGTCCCTCAACGAAATGCTGCAAATTGCAACAGATGGGAATCGTTCTTTGGTTATACTTGGGCTGAAGTCTTTGTTGGCGGTGTTCAAAGACATCATTCCTGGGTAAGCGTGGTTACTAGTTTATTTATTCAAGAAGGTGTTTGTGTTTGTGAATAATGTAATATTTTTCTTTTCGCACCCCCTATGTGCCAAACAGATACCGTATCAGGCTACCCACTGAAAAGGAGAAGGAGATGATGGTATCCAAGGCTGTTAAGAAAATGCGTTTGTATGAATCCACCCTCCTTTCAGCCTATAAGGTTAGTTTTGCCACTTCATGTACTGGAATTTGAATGAACTTTGATGGAAGATGTGTATTTAGATACCGGCTGTAGTTGCTTCTTTCTGGTCATCCAAACAGTTGAAGACGCATTTCTTTGTAGTATCTGCATTTTTTGGTAGCCTTACGGAGTATATACATGCGCACCTAGATGATCATACTGAAAAATGAAGCGTCTCTTTATGTATTCTTGACAGGCATTTCTACAGAAGTTAATGGCATTAGAACAACAGGCTGCTTATCAACGTGTCGCCATTCGTTGTATTTGTACTTTACTTGAAGCAGTTCCACACTTCAACTTCCGACAGAGCTTGGTACATGCAGTAATCAAGAATATAGGCTCACAGGATGATGTCATCAGGTTTTCTTTGTCTCTCATTCTTCACATTCACACATCCCGTGTTTTTGGTTGTGGGTAATTACTGCCATAAAGCAAGTTGTTTGCTACCTAGCTTTTAAATATCTATTATTTTTATTTTTATCGGTTTGATATTTTATAACTGTTTTCACCATTGCTTATATATAGTTATCGAAGTAGAAAGATCTGTTGTTGCCTTATGGTGTGAGGATGGATTGAAGTATCTATCACAACTTCACGAGTTTTTTTTTCTTTTTGCATATCTCGTTTGTGCATTTGCCCAAGTTTAAAGTTGACTTTTGTCTTCTTGAGGGGATATTTCTGCAAATTCATGTTCTGACTTAAATTTCTTCTTCCACTCAAATAAAATTGGAGGATATACCTTTGAATATGTGCAGGATCTGGTGACAGATTTAACTAATTTTGCATTTGTGTATGCGTGTGTATATATGGGGTATATAATGTTATAATGCGTAAGGTTGTGTACATTTGACCCTCCCAATACCTCCCTCACATTCATGCCAACTATGATGCTACACTTCCTTTGCTTAGCTTACCTACCCCGGTCAATCTGCATCTCCTATGGGCACCAGTCTCCCCACCCACCCCTCTGTCCTCCCTTGGAGGTTTAATCCCGTTGTCTGAAAGTCTCATTTCACCCTCGACTTCCGCCACTTCGTCTATCATCCATGTGTCCCTAGATCTTTCCCCATTTGCCCAACTGTTGTGATTTGGACAAATACCCATTGCTCTTAGGCCCAATGCTCTCAGGAAGGATAAGCGTTCCTGTATTGAACATCCTATATCTAACTTTGTTTCATATGCGCATGTGTTTTCTTTCCTATTATGCTTTTGTTGCTTCCTTATCCTGATATGTTTCCGTTTGGTTTGGATTTGGATTTGAACAGAGGTGGCTACTAGGATTTGGAACGATTTGTCATCTTTTTTTTTTTTTTTTTTTTTTTTGGTACGACTGTTGGAGCAAAATATGAAAAGAGAAAAAAATGGGAAAAAAATGTAGATAAGTTGGTAGAACAAGACTATGGATTAGTGTCCCATTTGAACCTGCTCTCAATACCATGTTGAAGTAACGAATAGATAGTTTGACCATGGTAGTTAGCCCCTACCTCTATTTATTAAAAGTATGGGTTGTACATCCCCCGTACATGAAAACGTTAATACAAACATAAAAAGACTAAAGTATCCTCTTACAAATATAATCAAATGTCCTAATACTGTAAAAGCTCCAATATATAGGCCTCTTACCTTGAGGTGAGATTGGAAAAATGTCCAAGAACTCCCGTTAATTGAGTTAATCAATTGATGGACAAATTTTATGCTTAAAAATATCGAATTAACAATTGACAAGGAAATAAAAACTATAATTAGCGGATTAAAATAATTGGAAAATGACGCTAACGAGGAATTAAGTATACTTCCCCCGGATGTCTAGTAAGGTGGATTGCCTTGGGCATGATAACAACCCTCTTGGCATGAATGGAAGAAGTTGTCTATAAGGAAACCCATAAGGCCTCAACATGACGAGTCTGAAATCGGCGTTGAAATCAATCACCATGTACGAACATTCCCCATTGCCTTCATTCTCTCTCCCTCATCCAGCCCTAACTTCTCCGCCTCTGCCCCTATTCCATGATCCATCCATCCTGATCCTCCCCGGCCCCTTCCACCATAAACTAGCTCATCCCTGTAGTCTCTCCCTATGGAATCGTTTCCCGTTTGGACTTTGCTGCCACCACCTCCCCACCCATCCAGCTTCTTAGGGCCGCCCCTTGCACAGTTTCCTGAAGGCATCACTGGTCAACCACTTTGTACAGTTTGTGGTTGCAGGTATGATTAAACCTTCCTAACAAATTATTCATTCTTGCTACTTCCGGCTGATAATTGTTCATTATTATTTTTCCATACTACCCCAAGGCATTATAATTGGCCATGTAACATTGAGTTGTGTACTGGTATGTGTTTAATTGTTTCACTTGTCTGATATTTGAATCCGAAGACTCGAGGATAGTGAAATATTGCTTCTCTCTTTTCTGATAACATTTTTTTTATGCATTCTACAGTTTTCATATGATGATTTTATTCTTCTGTAAAATAGAGATTTTAATAAATAGATATAAATAAGAGAATTGTTTTGGTACATATCCTCTTTGAAGTGCCAAACGCATATAGTCTATGTCAAAGTGCATATAACGATGTCTATTCGTGTCACTGGTATTTTTTTGCTTGAAGTACTGTATGGGAGGACATGTCATTGTAAACCTTTCACATCTGTAGCCTTCGATACAATACAATTGTTTTTGTAATTGTATTCTCACTACACTGTTTGTATGTTTTGTTGTGGTGAACCTCGCTGCTATTAAAACTACTTCCGTTGTTCGAGATCATCTAATCTCCAGGCTAGCTACTAGACAATCCTCTAGTTAGCGCCGCACAGTCTGGAGTATGTGTTGACTTTAAAGTATTACAATGGATTTTGTTGGTCTTTTCTTTTGAAGCTTTATTTTCATATACTTTTGGGGGGGTTGTTATCATTAAATTTAATCGGTATATTTGTTTATTGTTCTCCTTGTGCACTTTTTCGTCGGGCAACTATCCAGATCTTTTTTTGGTGGTGTTCTTTTTTTTTTTTTTGGGGGGGGGGGGGGAGTGTTGGGGGAGGGCTCATAGTCATGCAATTAATGTTTGCAGGAAGTCCTGTTGTGCTTCCATTAAGTCACTTTTTACTAACGAGGGAAAGCATGGCGGTGAAGCTACTGTTGAGGCTGTTAGACTGATCGCAGATCACGTGAAAGCTCATGATTGCAAATTGCACCCTGATTCTATTGAGGTAAATGTTATAGGAAGTCTTTTCCTGTTGCGCATGACTTGCTTAGATTTCATCCTCACCTAAAAAGAAAAGGCCCTCTCTCTCTCTCTGACTTTGTTTTATGTACAATGTTTTCTCAGGTTTTCATGTCTCTGTCCTTTGATGAGGATCTTAGGAAGCCTGAGACTTCTGATGCAGGCAAGAAAGGGAAAAACAATAAAGCGAAAAAAAGACAATATTTTGGGGAGCCAAAAGAATTACCAGACAATGATAAGAAGAAGACTAAGCGAGAGATGATCTCAAAGACGAGGGAGGAGGTATTCACTTGTCTATAGCAACTAGCAACCGGCGCTTTCTTGATATTCTGATTACTTTGTCTTGCTTATGTTGCCAAGTTTCTTATGCTTTACACAGGTTAATGCTGACTTTAAAGCTGCTTCATTTAGCCAAGATGTTATGGAGCGAAGGAGACTACAAACTGACACACTATCTGCTGTTTTTGAGACGTACTTTCGCATCTTGAAGAATACCATGCAGTCGAGGTATGCTCCTGATAGTCCTTGAACGAAATTGCATGTTGGTTATGTATAAACCCGGCTTTTGATAAATGTATACCCCTATTAAGGTTAGCAAAATTACTCGACTTTTATTTAATAAACCCTACACCTTTTTTCCTCTTTGCTCTTTCCATCTTTAAAACAAAACAACTCGTCCCCAACACCATGCCCATGTCCTCCCCCCCCCGCCAAAAAAAAAAGCCCCATAGACACGCACACCTTCACGTTTACCTTCCCAACTGAAACTCCAACCAGCTACCTTCCCCACCCCAAAATTGACGCCCTCCCGTCCTCAACAGCTGCAGCTCCCTCATTCTCTCTCTCTCTATATATATATGTATGTATGTATGTATGTATGTATATAGAAACCCTATGGATCTACAAATCATAGTGTGCAACTTCTACATTTATGGATCTGTAGATATGTATATTTATGTGTATGTATAGATACATAGACACAAATATATGTGAATAGAGAGGAAGAATGGTGGATGGAAGAATTTTGGAGACGGAAAAAGATTTGACTGCCCACCACTGGCATTAGTGACGGTCGCCGGCAACTTGGGGGGAGGGGGAGGGGGAGGGAGTTGAGGTAGGTGGTGGTGCAAGGGAGATGGAGGGTTGTGCAAAACTGTTAAAATAGTTTAGAGTGCTACGAGATTTCACCCACGCATTGGATGAAATGCTGCACGAGCTTTATGTAGGTTAGACCCATTCAAGATAAAACTAATTTTTGAATTACAATTTCTCATTTTGAGAAAACACCCTGTGACTCCAATTATTTGTTGCCAGAAATCTCGCTTATTCGAAAAGGAGAGAAATTCTAGAAGTGATTTGTTTTTCTTATCTAAAATAGGTAGCTAACCTATTTATCTAATACTTTTAAAATATTAATTTTGAGGTCAAGTATATTTTTTTTAAATTGAAAAAAGGGGGGGGGAGGGGGGCCACGTGGCCCCCTGGGTATGCTTTGGCTCTGCCACTGGTTACATAGATTTTGATCTCTTTGATTTCCTTTTGGTACTTGAAATCTTTGGATGTCTTTGGCTAGTCGAATTTTTTTTATCATGGAAGATATTTAACGATTTTAATATTTGAAATTGCTTGTTTTTTGTGGTTATCACTAGATATATAATTGAATGAATTATAACAACAAATGTTATATAATTAAATTAAGCACAAGTGCACAACAATATATTTACTACTGATAAATAATATAAAAGATATATATTATACTTGTTTCATGTAATGTGAGAAGTCGCGAACCACTTCAGGTAGGCACGCGCCTCACCTTGCGCTTAAGCTCCAGAAGACCTTGTGCTTGGTGCCCCTTGAGTCTTTGATAACCATGGTATATATATATATATATATTTATTTATTATTTTATTTTTTTTAAAGGGGAGTATGTCTAGCAAAAAGTAGCGTCTTTATAGAATCACGTGTTCGATTAAATTGCATTGCATTTCTTTTCCAGTAGAAAAATAATTGCCGCGTTTAACTTCACGTTACCCTTCTCCTTTTGCGATCAGATCGGAAATAAATTTATCGCCTGGTGCTTCTA
The DNA here is from genome assembly GCA_016647705.1 of Eucommia ulmoides. Lineage (NCBI taxonomy): Eukaryota > Viridiplantae > Streptophyta > Magnoliopsida > Garryales > Eucommiaceae > Eucommia > Eucommia ulmoides. The sequence continues at coordinate 52,312,640 of CM028340.1, read as the reverse complement.
TTGGCCATCCACTTCTTGCTCCATGTTTAGATGGAATTGGAAAATTCTCCCATCTAATTGACCTTGATTTTATGGCTGATCTGATGAATTATCTGAGAAAGCTTGCTGGAGGCAGCGACCGCTTTGCTGGTGGTTCTGAGAATTCTTTTGAACATCTAACTGTTTCTGAACGCCTTCGCTGTTGTATTGTTGCATTTAAAGTAATGAGGAATAATCTTGATGCCTTGAATGTTGATTTGCAAGACTTCTTTGTCCAGCTTTACAGCCTTATACTTGACTACAGGCCGGGAAGGTTAGTATGGAAGATGTCTTTAAGGTAGCGTTTGGGTAAGGTAATTTAAGGGAGGATTTTATTTGAACAGGATATTTCATAAATTCTATTTAGGAAATTCCTCGTTTGGGTACTATGAAGAAGAATTTATGAACTCTATTTATTTGAAAAATAGGAGAATAAGGGGGATTTGCAAATTCCTTCAAAACAAATGTTATTTCTAAATCCTTCTAAGAGGGAATTTGCTATTTTTTCAATTCCTCATCTAGTATTAAAATTATATTATAAAAATTATATTATTAAATTACTAAATAAAAATTATATTATTATCTATATTTTCACATTTTTATTATTAAAATTTAGGGAAATTCTACCAAAGTTCCCATAAGTGGAAAACACCACTTATGGGATGACCATCCTAGTTTTTTTTTTTTTTTGCCTCGGGATGATCCTTAGAAAGTGGTGGTTCCCACTTGTGGGACCTCTCAACAAGAGCCCCTAAAATTTAATACATTTCAAAATTCTGCATATAAATATTTATCTATACAAATAAAGAAATTATAAATATTTGTCTATATAAATATTTTAAAATTCCATAGATTTATCAAATCCCTTACCCAAACGCAACCTAAGAGTTTTAGTATTTTTACTGCATAGCAAATACTGTTTTCTTCTTTTAAATCTAGTTTTTCATCACTCTCTAGTACTCCCTTCGTCCCAAATCTATGGTTTCATTTGACTATATGGCCCTTATTGGGAAATGCGTTGTGGCGAAGAGCGTTACTTTGATTATTTATCTTTTCTCCGCCTCTTCTCTTAATAGGGATCAGGGAGAAGTGCTAGCTGAAGCTCTTAAGATAATGCTGTGTGATGATAGACAGCATGACATGCAAAGAGCCGCTGCTTTCATAAAACGGTTGGCATCATTTGCTTTGTGTTTTGGATCTGCCGAGTCCATGGCTGGTATGGTTGTACCCCAACATATTTACTTTTTACTATGTTGAAATGTTATATTACAACTCATTATCTGTGTGCCTCATCGGGTACTATTGCAGCGCTTGTCACTTTAAAGCATCTCCTTCAGAAGAATGTCAAATGCCGTAATCTGTTGGAGAATGATGCCGGTGGTGGCTCAGTTTCAGGTCCTATTGCGGTAAGCCTTCATCCCCATCTGAAACATGAAGGCAATGTTTGGTTTAGAACCCAAACCCGTGTTTTTTTAAAAGATTGAAAATAGTGTTTGGAAACAGTTTTTGAGTTTCTTATTTTCCCGTCTAGTTTCATTAAAACCCGAGCACTGCCTTTACAATTTCCCGATATGCCCTTAGAACTAGATGGGTCTGACATGATGTGTATTGGAAGGATATTCATAATCATTTTTTTGTAGCCCTTTCCCCCTCTGCTTTCTACCTGCCCCCTCAACCTTGGAAAAACACTGAGCTGGTAACATTCCCCTAATTCGTAGTATGTCGCCATTTAATGTTACTGCATATATTTTAGTATTTTTAGGGATGACAATTCAATCCGAATCGACAGGCAATGGAATCAAACCGAACTGAACAGTTGGATTTTGAAACCAATTAAAGGGTTTTAACTACGATTTTGGTTTCGGAATTGAAAATCGAAGCAGTTTTGATTTTGGTTTTGAAATAGTAATCGTGAAAACGAACCGCTTAACTGATATTTTAGATAGATTTATATTATATATATTACCTCACTTTTTATTTATTTACATTTTGACTCCTTGTATATATACATGTTATGGGGTTAATTTGATTAACTTTAGCGTTTTCATAATTTCTTCCAGTATTTAGTTATGTTTTTATTTATATAAAAAATAATGAGTTACAGTTTCGGTTTTAGTTTTAGTTTTACTTTTTCATAAAATTAAAAAACCTAAACGGTTTCACGGTTTTGGTTTTGTATAACATTAAACAGTTCAATTTTAAAACTGTTTCCTAAAAAATCGATGTTTTTTGTTTTGGTTTAAGGTTTGGTATATGTAACGGTTTTGGTATCTAGTGAAACCGGCCCAAAACCGAACCGTTGCCATCCCTAAATACTTCTAGTTGTCTTCCAATGACGCTGTTTTATGAATTAATTTATTTTTAGTCCCAATAAATAACCATTTTAATGACATGCAGAAATACCAGCCTTATGCTTTGGACCCTCTCCTTAGCGGCGCACTGGCGTCCGTCCTTTGGGAGCTGAACCTGTTGTCAAGACATTATCATCCTACTATTTCTACACTGGCTTCAAGCATATCAACAATGAACTCTGCACAAAACCAGGTCTTTCACTCCAATCTCTCCCCTCAACAAGCTTTCATGCAGTTATCGCTTGAACACGAGTCCTACAACCTGAAGATCGATTTGAAGAATTCGAACAATAAAAGGAAAAAAGTGAATGCCGTTCTTGGATCAAGTGTCGATATAAAAAATCAGAACAATGAAGACAACATCAGAAAGAAACTTGGTGAGCATTTTATGATTATTTGCGACGTTGCAGAAAATGAGAGATTAAAGAGTGAGTTAGATCAGACCGTTTCAGGGTTACGGTTGTATGAACATTACAAGAAACAGAAGAAAAGGAAATTTGGATGACCTGGATTTGGAGATTTTGCCTCAGATTTTTGCTTTGTTGTTTATCAATTTTGTTATATTTATTAGTCGGATATGTTGAGTAGATTTACTAGCTCTGATATGGATCTTTCCTCATGTATTGACTGCCCAAAAGATTCTATGAAACTCATTATTTATTTCATTCTTTTTTTTGTAAGTGTTGTGAAAAGATTTTTAAGGTTTACCGATTAAATACAAGCATAGCAATTCAACCCGAACCGACGGATAATCAAATCGAACTTCAACCCGAACCGACGGATAATCAAATCGAATTGAACAATTCAATTTTGAAATCAATTGAATAGTTTTGGCTACAGTTTTGGTTTGGAAATTGAAAATTAAAACGGTTTTGGTTTTGATTTTGATTTTGAGATAATAATCATGTAACTGAACTACAAAATTAATATTTTAGATATATTTTTATTATAAAATTTAATGATTATCTTGAATAAATTGAAGTAGTATAATTAATTTATTTTACTTATTTTTTGTAGATCTTTGGAATTGGAGTAAAAGCACCGTAAGTCAGACCTAGAAAGTGATGTTTAAATTAATTTTATTATAATAATGATGTTTAAATAGTCGGACTTAGAGAGTGATATTTTTAACTCATGAGACCTTTCACCCAGTTATCCTAAAAAAAAATAGTGAGGAATTATAAATAAGAAATCGCCGCCTAATTTTCCAAAGATTCTCAAGCAAAAATCGAGCACTTGCAGTCACGCAGTTCATGTCGATTTCATTTCGTTGTTATTTGAATGTGGCCTTCCCGCGCCTATATATACGGTTCAGAGGCTTTTAGCGACTCATTTTTTCAAATTTCCTTTGCTGCGGAGGAGAATCACCACCTGAAGATTAATGGGGAAACGATTTCGAAGAGCCAGATCAATCTGCTGCTGCGTCTCTCCTCCACTCAACTCTGTCACTCACTCCATTTTCTCATGGTTCTCTCTCTCTCTCTCTCTCTCTACATGTGCGTTTTTTGTGTATCGTATGTGCATTCAAGTTTGAAGATAATGCAGATCAGGAATTTGATTATTGTAACTAAGCATAATTTGAATATAAATCAAATCAGCGAGCTGAAAATGTAGTATGAATTTGAGAGTCGAGTAATGAAGTTTCTAGGAGCACGAGTTCATATTGATCTTCTGGTAGACATGAAGAGCTCAATTGAGCAAAATTGTGATTCATCTGCGATTTTGAAATACGATTCACGTGAACTTGATGTTTGATCACAACGCCTCAAGTTTAGCTGATTTTTGAGGAATTGAATGAATGCTGCGGTTAATATCACTGGTTTCAATCGAATTGAACTATGCGTGGCAATGTGAGATCCAGAAACCGACCGTTTCTATACTATCACTCGTAAATACTGATTACTGAGTGAGGTGAAGGAATCATTCTGATCGGATTAAGAATCTCGACTTCAAATTGTTTGTTACCGACGAAAGCACATAGTAGCTCATTTGAATTGTTTGTGACAGTTTTAGAAGCTGGTAAAACAGAGCAAATGAAAACGTTCAAATTCTGTTTTAGAAAACAATTCATCCATTGATTTCTCTTTCATAATTATGAACGTCCGATCTCATTACTCAGAACAGTGAACAATTTAAGGCATCAAACTGTTCTTTTATTCGCAATTTTTTCATACAAAAAGATGATGATGATATAGTTCATGATCTTTACTTGGAACACAGGTATGAAGAGGACATTTGGGCAGAGAGAGCGAAGTACTTGGAAGGAAAACTCTGGTGATGCTCGCAACAACAAACCGTTGGTTTCATCGCATTATCATGGAGGATATTATATGGAAGTTTGCCTGCTTGCGTGATCTTCTAGTTCCTGATCCTGGACCCGTCACGTTCAAATGGAACAACCTCTATGCTACAGCTTTCGGTAAATATCATTGCCTTAGACCCCGTTTGTTTCGTGTTTCTGTTCTTAATTTTCTTGTTTCTGTTTCTAAAACCCTGGTCTGGAGACAAAAATAGTTTGGTTCTGCTCCATGATTTTTAGAACAATTTTTTGGGAACATAATGATAACTCTGAAATTCCGGTAACAAACCCAACTCCCAACTCACTGATCAATACCTGCAAAACTTAAGAAAAATACTTGGGATATCAGTGTGATATCTGCGAAATGTAACACTATTATGGTTGATCGGTCCAAATGTAACACTATTATGGACCATACTTTCTCAACCCAAATTTATAATTATTTATTCATCATATTTTATATGATGTGGATTAATTTCTATTTAAGCCTATTTCGACATTGACCCGCTAAGTTTTAATATACGGGGTTTCCTTGTAATTTTTACACTTATCACATAACAAATTTGACTCTAGATTTTTGTTTTTGTTTCTAAATTTATTGAGTGGAAATCTCATTCCAATGGTCTGATGATGTTGAATAATACGTTGCAGATGGAAGCCACTCTTACATAGATCACCAGAAGGAGAAATATATTAGTAACTCTATTTTTTTTCTTTTTTCGGTGCATATATATTAGTCATATATACAAAGCACACAATCAAGATCTACCTCCTTTAAATCAAACACAATGAGGCAGGGAGTCGTCCAAAAATTTCACACCCCCCACATAAGTATTTAAATTAAATTATTTTTTTAATCCTTTAAATTTCTACATTTATAATTAATTGGTCATTGTTTTACAACAATTAATCTGGATAATCCTAGTGCATGTGTATATACATATTGTATAAAAGCAAAAAATGGATGACTAAGGTAGACAACTCAATGTAATATTCAAACCACCTATATCCTTTTGCATTCAAATAAACGGTAAAAAAGGGAAAGTAATGTTGATGTTACATTCAACATCCAAAAACAATGTTGAATGTAACATTCAAAGCACCTATATTCTTTTGCATCAACAAATGTAAAATGGAATACTTTTAACAGTGTAAACATTGTTACATTCAACAACAACAAATGTTATATTCAACAAAACATGTGCATTTCAACATTGCGGTTAGGCAACGTATATACAAGCAGAAAAAACCAAAAAATAACAGCAAAACAACATGTGTCCATATTGCAAAAAACGCAATCAAAAAATATTCATCCACAAAAAAAAGAAAAAAAAATGTTTCGTCCATGAAACACATATCAATCCATGAAAAAATGTTTTGTCAACACGAGAGTAGTGTTGTTTCGTCAAAAAAAGAGTATTGTTTTTTCATGGTTTGTTATCTTTCTTTGTTCTCGTTTGGTAAAAGTCAAGGGTCCATGAACGTGGAGGATCATCAATGAAGTTATGGATGATAGCAGCACGTTCCTTACGGAATCCATGCAATCCCAAGTTAACATTGATGTCTTCAGAATTGTATATCTGCTTCATCACATAGATTGCTGCCACTCCACGGTCAACACTGGTAAAAAGAATATACAATGCATCAGTATGCTATGAAGTTAGATGCTAGAAATGTGAACAAGATGTTCAATTTTGTTGTGTGATAAAATTCGATGAACAAGATATGCATTAGAATGCTATGAAAACTTACGCGGACATGCCCTGGTTGGGTACCTCTCTCACATTACTGATTTCAGAGCCTTGTAGACAATGCTGACTAACTTTATTTGCTAAGAAAGCATCTATGTACGGGACCTGAAAGCAAAAAAGTATCGCATTAGTATATTTTCGTGTAGATGACATCAAACCAAAGTGGATAATGTATTACAAAACTTACTAATCTCGGTGCATTCTCATAAAACCTATCAACCATCTCGGGCCCTCGCAGGTTCACGGACTTGTAATGCCTCCATTTTGATTATTCTTTGCCACAAATGAGCAATGTCCAATGACCCCCAGCAGACGTTTCACCCTTTGTGTTTATGGGGAAGTGTACATACTGGACATCAGATGTGAACGCCTGAAAGATTCAAAAAAAATTCAAGCTCAGTTGTACAATTATGGACAATCCAAGTCTGCAACCAAACACAGAAAATACATGGTCAGTTAGATTGGTTAGATAAAATACACAAATTAAATGTTTTAAGACATGTATTGGCAATATTTCTCATTACCCAACATGCAGAATTCACAAAGAACGATAGATTTGGCAAATCGATGACAATATGTGACTGCGCAATCCATATCTGTTCCATGGACCCATTTATGATCTATTAATCACATGTTGAACACACATAGACATAATATACAAAATCAATAAATTTAGTTGAACGTAACACACAACTATTAAAGTTAAAAAACGACATATCTTACAAAGTTTGGTAGTTGATCTTCCCATAGAAGCATAAGGATATTTGAAAATGAGACTTGAGCATTGGGCCACTCGCCACCCCAAATAAATGCGTTGTGACACGCAAAAAAAAAAAAAAAAAAAATGATATGTTTTGAACATGTCATAGTGTAATGCATGAAGCAAAATAATGCAAAATCAGAGAATTATGATTGGTCCTCCATTTTCATAATCAACTCAAGTTTCGCCCAATCTTCATCACTCAATAATTGTGCAACAAGACTATCTTTGGGGGGCAGGTTGCTCGGATCGACTGGTGCTCGTGGTGACTTACTAGGTTGCGAAAAATGCACAACAACATCGACGACTTGGCTTTCTTTGGGACCCTTTCGCAATCTCCATCTCTTTACGGGAAGTTTGTACTCATGTACCTATCCTTTACTCGTCTTACCTTTTAGCACCCGACTCTTCACATTTTTTACAAGCGAGGTTGGAGTTTTCGGCTGATTTTTTGATCTCGTAACCCTCTTTGTCACTAGCAGCTTTGGAATTGACTCCAAATCATCACGGCATACTATCTCATGCACTTGTCAGACAATGACTTCATCATTTTTCTCCAACTCATACTTATAAAACTCCCACATGCCATTGACATATTCATCACGGTTTTTTTTCTCCTTAACCTTCTGTGTTACGTAGTGGACAACACTCTCAACAAGCTGATCCACAATCTTTTCCTTCTCTGATTCATGTTTTTCCTTCTGCGTAACAACATGAACTTCACATTCAACTAAAGCCTCTCCCATTCTCCGTTTATATTTCCTCATTTTTGCTATCTTTTCCTTCAACTTACTAATTTTTCTTTTGAACTTGGCCCTCATATTTTCTTCGTTTCCTTCAAATGTTTGAGCCTGGCATCAAGTTGGTGATTGTGCTCAACAAGCTCAGCCAAACTTTGTGAGCCGCCACAAAATTCGGCAACATCCTGGCTAAATTTTTGTGAAATATTTAGATCAAAACTGGGAAAGTTACCAGGGATATCCACCTTTTCTTTTCCCTTAAGTAACTTACTATTTTCCCCCGTCCTGACATCAGTGTCAGCATGCACTAGTAGCAAAATGTTGAGTTGAACTTCAGCTTCAGATTAAAAAATACCACTCTCCACGACCTATTAAAAAAAATTGTTGTAAAGCCACAATGGGGGTTACATTCAACAACACACAAAACGTGATATATTTCAAAAAATGACATTCAACATGTAAGGGGAAATATATACTTAGGAATAACTCAAAGATGATAATTGCCGTCTAGACGTTGCACTCATGAGTGTAATTATATTCCATCTTGCCCAACGAGGGACATAACGTCTCCCATCAACGGTAACTGGTATCAATGTTGTGTGCTTGTACAACCAAAACTGCAAAACCACACATCGTTAACAACATGGAAGTGCAAAAACGAAAAGAAGCCAGTTTTCAGTGGTAGCACATGTCCACCTAACCTATAATGCTATCACACAACCAATCGATGCCTCAGGATTTTGGTATCCAGCCTCAATGAACAACATCAGGTTCGAATGTATCCGGTCTGCCCAGTTGTATGTAGACATAACATTGAGATCCTGAACAAGCATCAGATCAGAAACACTAACAGACTGACATTTGTTTTCCAAGAAGCAGGTCGTCATGAGATGTAAATAAATATGCCGCACAACGTCCTCAATATCAATCGCTGTATTACTCCGAATCGCTTTAAACATCTCGTTATTAGCTCAACAACATTGACTCTGTTTGTATAAATTTTTCGGCGTCAAAGCAGGGCAAAACGACATTTTTTTTGTATAATCGGGGGGGAGGGGGGGGGGGGGGGGATGGTGGTGGTGGATTGGGATGGTACTAGATGTCAAACCAAATATTAATTGTACGTCATTTAGGGTAAATTCAACGAATTTTCACCTCAGAGCAAAATGCCTTCCTACGCGGATTGTAAGAGCGAATGATTTTCATGATCAAGCCTTCCGGTTTAATTAATGAATTGGCACCCAAGTTAGCGGAGAGCAATGTTGATATAGTGTGCCAAAACAATGTCAGCCATAACAAGCCAGAGTGCCTCGCATCCAAAGGAAGGGTGGAGACAAACGACTAGAATTGCGTTAGGTTTGAACAGTACTTAGCATTAGTCTCTCTCAGTGATCGAACATTACGGGGTTGTTGGATCTCATTCGTTTGGGAATCTAGAAATACAAACAGTATACATGTAAAAAAGTATTAAAAAAACTTCAAAAAAAAAAAAAAGAAAAAAAAAACATTATAAGAGCATATTAGATACCGTCAAGTCCGTTAATAGAGATTGAAGATGTCTCCTGTTTTTCCAAAGATGGGATAAAGTCAGCTGGAACAAAAAAGTAAATTGTTACATTCAACATGGCGACAATAAAAATAAAAACCGACATACCATTCGCCCCCCATGTGGTACTACTATGTTACATCAACAACCATATAACAACGAACATTAGGAAAGTCTAAAAACGTGTTACATTCAACACACTTATGGAAAATAAAAAAAAACCCGTTAATGTTACATTCAACAACACAACAAGTTGTTACATTTGACATATATCAAAAAAAAATTGTTTGTGTTACATTCCACAACTAAATTTTTACTAAAAACTATGGATGATGTACAACATTCAACATCGATACAAATTAATGTTCAAACCATCACTGATATGTTACATTGAACAATAAATTAACGAAAAACGCCAATAACGCTTTTCATTATCAAGTCCAACATTGATACGGATTAACAATTAGTATTTTCCAGACACAACAAGTAAATAATTACTACAAAAACACTATACATATTTCAAAGAAACTGTGTGAAGTCCAACTTTACGATATGTATAGAATGCAATTTTTTAGATTATTTCACTACGAACAAAATATCAGTCTCAATAATGGCAAAACTCAAACACATTACCGAAGTCCAATGGATTTATGAGATCATCCGCAGTATTGGGGTTTTTGGTCTTGAACTTCCAGCGTGTTGTAACCATGGTCAAGTGTTTTTTAAGTTTAGGATGAGATGTTACTCACAAACAAAAGGGAATAGTGAACTTTTTTTTCTTTTTTTTTTTTTTTATTATTTTTTTTATTATTATTATTAAAGAGATGACAATAGTCTGAGTACGGATGAAAATGGGAAGCGTTGTGAGGATAACTAGGGTTTTTCTCGTCGGAGAAGAATGATGGAAAGTTTTGGAATAGGTGGAATCATTACGGTGCAGTTACCTAAAACCGTCGTAACGAGGCTACGATCAAGTGTTATGCATACCCATATGATACGGTACACATAAAAAGACATTACTGAAATCCGATGCTTTGTATGTTTTCCTGTTGTGTCTTCCCATTTGCCTGCATCTCCCGCAACGACTTTCTTTTACCTCTCCACGTGATGGAATCCGAACTTTCATGGGTTGTCCCGGTTGTTTCTTTGATAAAGGGGGTAAAATCATTGTTTCGCTCTTAACCGATATTGGTCGTTCTATCGTTGGTATTGCATATATACACCTCGAACACGTTTCTTGATAAAACCAACTTTGAAAATAATTTTCTTTGTATCTGAATGTTGGTAGTTCACTCTTTTTTATAGCCACAAATGCACGCACACATAGAAAAATCTTTAATCTGCCACTGTCGGCATGAACATGATCATCCCTCAATATCAACTAAGACAAAATGGGCAGAATGAACTTCGAACACCCCTTTACCTGATCAGTTAATATTCCACATTCATCATTTGTTTATCAATTCACATATCTTGTTCTCCCAATGTGGTGTGATCTCACCTTGTAGCTTGTTTGTTTCATCTCTCCTCTCTGCCATTAAGTCTATCCATTTTATTCTTATCTTGTTGATCAACAAAATTGCAGGTAGGTGGCGATATTCACTTATCCAAGAATTGAAACACTCCCCCAGATTGGAAGACATCTCACCGTAACGTTTTCCTCTGAAAAATGCATTACTATATGATAGGTGTAAAATACATATCTAATTCTAAATCGAATTTTCCAGTATTTTATTGAAGTTTGAATATTGTTTTAACTGTTTTTATTAGTCAGGAGTAGGGACGTAAATAGTCGGCAAACCGAGCGAAATGGTGGAGAAAAGGGTAGCCAAAAAGATGAAAAAAGGAAGTTTAAAATAACAGAGCAAATCCGCCTAGGCGAAGTATCTACCGCCTAGGCGGAAATTCATCAGAAAGTTACAAATGCTGAAAAGTTAAAATCTGCCTAGGCGAAGTTTCCACCGCCTAGGCAGAAATCCATCAGAACGCTGGAAGTGCTGAACTGTTGGAAGAGATGCACTGTTGTAAATCCGCCTAGGCGAAGTAGCTACCGCCTACGCAGAATTTCGTCAGAAAGAAAGGGGACCAAGAAGTTAGTCCTTCGCCTAAGCGAAGATTCTACAGCTTAGGCGGAATTCTAACCGACTTAAACTCCGCCTAAGCGAAATTTCTACCGCTTAGGCGGAAATCGCAGAATAGGTCAAAATATCTGTTTAGATATTTTTGAACCCCTAGGCCTATATATACCCCTTACCCACATCTGAAACTGGTTGTTGAAGAACTCTAACCCTAGTAGAGAGCTCTTAAGCTATATTTTGAAGATCAAGAAGGAGGTTCATCATTCGGATAAAGAAGGATCACTTGCGGATCGATCATTAGCGACAGTGAACCGTTTCACTTCCAGATTTGATCGTTTCTCTCTTGTTTTTATCTTTGTAATCACTTTTTCATATCTAAGAATGTTGAATCCCTCTTATTTTGTATGGTATATGGCTAAGATCTTGTAGTAGTAGTTAAATGTTACTTAGGTGTAGTTGAAATCATGTCATCGTTTAGTTGAATGAATTAATGTTACTTTAACGTGTTGTTTGTCTAAATCCGATTGTGTTTACCGTTATTCTTGATATTATACTTGTATTGATAAAACGAGAATACAGGGTTTGACACTCAGGAGAGGTAACCCCGAATTCGGACTAGGGTAAATACAACGTGACTTTCTAACAACCCGGTAGGGCGTTAGAACGTATGCAACCCATGACGTTGGCTCAAAACTCATGCGACCTAGGGTCGTTAAGGCATTGAAGGGGACTTCTTCGTTGACACGAAGTCGTATAATCCCCCGTCTTATACTAGGAAGAGGTAGCGGATGAGTTATTGATACAGAGGTTGTCGGATTAGATAAAAACCGTTATAGTTAACTAAATGAAGTCGATTATGCATTATATGAAAAATATTAATACCTAAGTAATTAGTGTAATTAGAACTAACCTAATAGTTGTCGTTTATCTTAGTATAGTAAATAGAAAACAAACAAAATATGATTAGTCGAGATAATATGAGACTATGTAAATCACAATACTCAACCGAATTACACGTATTTCCCAGTGGAACGATATCCGATCTTACAAGATCCAATATATTAAAACTAGATCTCGTATACTTGCGAGTAGTCGATACCGTGAGGATGATGATGTGAAATCCTTGACGCGTACCAAGTTTTTGGCACCGTTGCCGGGGATATACGGTGTATTTCAATTAAGTTGATATTGTGATCAAGTAGTTGAATGTTAATCACGATAATTCTTTTACTTCTGATTTCATTCAATTCATTTGTTTATTTGATTTAAGCAGTGCATGTGGTGTAGTCAACAGATAGCTAAACAGAAAGAGAAAAAAGCTACCGCTATGGCTGAAGCACGTGAAAACGTTCCACAACCACCGGAGCCTCACGCACTTCAGCCTCCAGAGCAAGAGAGGCCATAACGAGTCCTTAGGGACTATTATCAGCCACTAATGCTGGATAACTATTCAGGGATCTGGAGGCAGCCGATTCAGGCCAATAACTTTGAGTTGAAACCCGCCCCGATTAATATGGTTCAGCAAAACCAATATGGCGGGAATCTTCACAAAGACCCCAACGTCCACTTGGAAACCTTTCTAGAGATCTGTGACACGGTCAAGATTAATGGAGTTGCCGAAGATATTATACGGTTGAGGCTATTTCCGTTCTCTTTACGAGACAGAGCAAGGGGTTGGTTTCAGTCGATTCAACCGGGGAGCATTAATACTTAGGAGGATCTTGAACAAAGGTTCCTCACTAAGTTCTTTCCACCTTCGAAGACTTCTCAACTCCGAGGCGAGATTGCGCAGTTTCGTCGGAGAGATTTTGAGGCGTTGTTTGAGGCATGGGAGAGATTCAAGGATCTATTGAGAAGGTGCCCCCAACACAGGTATCAAGATTGGTTTTAAACCTAATTATTTTACAACGGGTTGGATGGCCAGACTAGAACGATAGTTGATGCAACCTCAGGGGGATCATTGTTGTCCAAAAACCCTACCGAAGCAAATTCATTATTGGGAAAAATGGCTGCTAACAATTATCAATGGCCGAATGAGAGGAACACGGGAAGACGGGTCTCTTCTATCCAAGAATCTGACCATATTGCAACGTTATCGGCCCAAGTGTCCAAGCTTTCGGACCAATTGGTCGCCATGTCTACAAAAGGGGCTTTGTCGAGTCAAGGAGAGGAGATTGCGGCAAGTTCTTCTCAATCCGGATTGGATAACGAGTTTGAAGAATGCCATTTTCTAAACAACCGTGCCTACACTTTCAGACCGGCTACAAACATCCGACTCATTATAATCCTGGACTTCGTAACCATAAGAACTTCTCATATGCAAACAATTAGAACGCTTTGCGGCCATCTCCGGGTTATGAAAATCAAGATTCGGGATATCCAATGCAATCAAATTGTCAAATACAACAACCGCCAATGCATAATTCGAAGTCAAATTTGGATGAAGTGTTGGGTTCGTTTATGAAGGAGACTCAAACTATGATGCGTGAGACGCATAATCGGCTGAACAAACATGAAACACGACTGGACTCAATTGATACAACTTGTACCAACACCAACGCCACGGTGAAGGCTTTGGAGACTCAAATCGCGCAACTTGCTAGGTCCATCCAAGAGTAACAAAAGGGGAAGTTTCCAAGCAACACAGAAACCAACCCTTGGGAATGCAAGGCGATTAAGTTGAGAAGCGGAAGAGACCTGGAGGTGAGCAGGCCTATGGAAACTAAGCTGGGAGTGAGTCGTCATCATGATGAACCAAGAACAAGTGCAGAGGAGGAAGTTAAAGTAGAAATCGATGAAAAAAAGGAGAAGCCGAGTGAAGACTTGAGTGGGGATGAGAACCAAGAGAAAGTCGAGGAGAGAAGAAGAGATGAAATGGTGATGCCGGAAAGAGTAACATTTTCAGAGAATCCACCGATTCTAGTCACACCATTGCCATATCCTCAAAGGTTCCAAAAGAGGAAGTTGGATGCTCAATTCGAAAAATTTCTTGAAATCTTCAAGAAAATCCACATCAACATACCTTTTGTGGATGCATTGGAACAAATGCCCAACTATGGCAAGTTCTTGAAGGATATCATAACAAAGAAGCGAAAGTTGGAGGATTACGAAACGGTGAAGCTAACGAATGAGTGTAGTGCAATACTACAAAGGAAGTTACCTACCAAATTGAAGGATCCGGGTAGTTTCACAATTCCGTGTACTATCGAGAAATCTCATTTTGATAAGGCACTTTGTGATCTTGGGGCAAGTATTAATTTGATGCCTTCTTCCGTTTATCGAAAGTTAGGACTCAAAAGTGCAAAGCCGACGACGATCTCTCTTTAAATGGCAGATCGTTTGCTAACCTATCCAAAGTGAATCATTGAGGATGTGCTAGTGAAGGTAGACAAATTTATATTCTCGGTGGATTTCGTGGTACTTGAAATAGAAGAAGACAGAGAAATCCCGATCATCATTGGAAGACCTTTTCTTGCGACGGGAAAGGCCTTGATTGATGTGCATAATGGCAATTTGACCTTAAGAGTGAATTATGAAGAGATAAGGTTCAACATTTTCAACACTATGAACTTTCCGGATGAACCTCCCAATTGCAATCGAGTTGATATTGTGGACTCTTGCGTGCGGGAGTTCTTTCTTGCAAACATGGAGATGGATTCGTTAGAGCACACTCTCACAAGTTCCTTATCTATGAGGGATCTTGGTGAGGAAGGCTCTACCACGGACCTTGATGTTGTGGAATATGTGCTGGCTTTAGACGCTCAACCTAAAGACGTAGAGGATCATATTCATGTGGCGGAGATTGAAGAAGTTGAAGACTCTTCCGAGAAATCAAATCCGCCTCACGGTGGATTATTACTCAAGCAATTATCGGAACATCTTCGGTATATCTTTTTGGGAGAGAATTTGACCGATCCGATTATAATTTCATCAACTCTGATGAAAGAAGAGGAGAGTAAGTTGCTGAGAATCTTGAAGAGGCACCGATCCACTTTTGCTTGGTCTGTTTCAGATATCAAGGGAATTAGTCCGTCGGTGTGCATGCATAAGATTTTGATAGAGGATGCATTCAAACCCTTCATTGAACATCAACGGTGGCTAAATCCGGCCATGAAGAAAGTGGTGAGAGCGGAGGTATTGAAGTTCTTGAATGCAGGAATTATATATGCTATATCCGATAGTGAGTGGGTGAGCCCGGTACAAGTGGTGCTAAAGAAAGGAGGCATGACGGTAGTAAAGAATGAGAAGGATGACCTTATTCCAACACGGACCATCACGGGATGGCGTGTATGTATTGATTACAGGAGATTAAATAAGGCAACGAGGAAAGATCATTTTTCTCTTCCTTTCATTGACCAAATGCTAGATCGTTTAGCCGGATATGAGTACTACTGCTTTCTTGATGGCTATTCCGGTTACAATTAAATAGCCATTGCACCGGAGGACCAAGAAAAGACGACTTTCACATGCCCGTATGGGATGTTTGCTTATAGACGTATGCCGTTTGGCCTTTGCAATGCACCGACAACGTTTCAACTGTGTATGATGGCATTATTTTTTGATATGGTGGAAGAAAAAATGGAAATATTTATGGATGACTTCTCAGTCTTTGGATCGTCCTTTGATCACTGTCTCTACAATCTGGCGCTTGTTCTTAACCGATGTGAATAGAAGAATTTAGTTCTTAATTGGGAGAAGTGCCATTTTATGGTTAAGGAGGGGATCATCTTGGGTCATTGAGTCTCTTCAAAGGGGCTTGAGGTGGACCGAGCAAAGATTGAAACGATTGAGAAGCTTCTGCAACCAATAAATGTGAAAGGAGTTTGAAGTTTCTTGGGGCATGCCGACTTTTACCGGCGCTTTATTAAAGACTTCTCGAAGACGGTGAAGCCGTTATGTTACCTTCTTGAGAAGGATACTTCGTTTGAATTCAATAAAGCTTGCATGGAGGCTTTTAAGGCGATAAAGGAGAAGTTGATCACGGCTCCAATAATGGTCGCTCCGGATTGGGAAATGCCATTTGAAATAATGTGCGATGCGAGTGACTATGCCGTTGGCGCGATGTTAGGCCAACGGAAGGAGAAGATCTTCCGCTCGATCTATTATGCAAGCAAAACATTGAATGACGCCTAGGAGAATTACACCATAACTGAGAAAGAAATGCTAGCGGTGGTCTTTGCTTGTGATAAGTTCCGTTCATATATCATTGGGTTAAAAGTGATCATCTACACGGATCACGCGGCTATCCGGTACTTGTTTGCAAAGAAAGATGCCAAGCCGAGGTTGATAAGATGGATTCTCTTATTACAAGAGTTTGATGCGGAGATAAGGGACAAAAAGGGGAGTGAGAACGTTGTTGCCGATCATTTATCAAGGTTGAGTCAAGAAGACGTTGGTGAGGAGTCTAGCATCACGGAAGTGTTCCCTGACGAACAACTATTTTCAATCGAAAATGCACTTCCTTGGTGTGCGGACATTGTCAACTATCTTGCCTATAATGTGTTACCACCGGAGTTGACGAGAGCTCAATGGAAGAAGTTTCTTTTTGATGCAAAGTATTACCTGTGGGACGAGCCATTGCTATTCAAGAAATGTGTTGATCAGGTGATCCGGAGATGTGTTCCGGACGAGGAAATGGCAAGTATTCTCTACCATTGCCATTCATCATCTTGTGGCGGCCATTTCGGTATGACTCGAACAACATCAAAAGTACTTCAATCAGGTTTTTACTGGCTTTATTTGTTTAAAGATTCATATACGTTTGTGAAAACCTGTGATAGATGTCAAAGGGTAGGTAACATATCAATGAGGCATGAATTGCCATTGACGTCGATTCTTGAACTTGAGTTGTTTGACGTATGGGGCTTAGATTTCATGGGGCCATTTCTGCCGTCATTTGGCAAGGAGTATATTCTGCTAACGGTGGATTATGTGTCCAAATGGGTCGAGGCCGTGGCAACACCTACCAATGATGCCAAAGTAGTGTTAAAGTTCCTTCAACATAATGTCATGACACGATTCGGGATACCTCGAGCCTTAATCAGTGATGAGGGGACCCACTTCTGTAACAAAATGCTCAATGCCTTATTGGCAAAGTATGGAGTAAGGCACAAGGTGGCGCAACCATACCACCCACAGACAAATGGCCAAGCAGAAATTTCAAACCGAGAAATCAAGTTAATTATGGAGAAAATGGTTCATACAAATTGCAAGGATTGGGCGGTGAAGCTTGATGATCCTTTATGGGCGTATCGCACGGCTTTTAAGACACTGATCAGCATGTCTCCGTATCAATTGGTATTTGGGAAAACGTGTCATTTGTCCGTTGAATTGGAGCACCGTGCATTCTGGGCGATTAAGAAACTCAACTTTGACATAAAAGTTTCTGGTACGCAACATCTCCTCCAATTAAATGAAATGGAAGAATTCTGGCACGAGACTTATGAGAATACCAAGCTCTACAAAGACAAAACAAAGAGGTGGTATGATAAAATGATAGTCTGGAGGGAGTTCAGTCCGGGCCAACAAGTTCTATTGTTTAACTCAAGGCTGAGACTCTTTCCCAAAAAGTTGAAGTCCCGGTGGTCTGGACCATTCCGGATCAAACATATTTATCCATTTGGAGCTATCGAGTTAGAAGGTGAAGACGGACGAACTTTCCGTGTCAACGGGGAGCGGATCAAGCACTACTTCAAGGATGAAGAGCGAGTTGTGGAGAACATCTCCCTCGTTGAAGGATAGAGCTGGAATTCATAAACATCCATGTTAAGGACGTAAAACCAAGCAACATCTTTTGATATGTCATCGAGGGTAACGAACATTCCCAACTTTTGTATAAATTACTTTTTGGAGATCGTATTGATCTCGTAATACTATTTGTTGTGGTGAATTGATGAGACTAGATACTTTTGATTGATTTGCATACTAAAACTCGTTTGAGGAATGAAGAGAAAATAGGAGGTGTAGAGCAAAAATATGAAAACCTGAAGGAATCCAGCTTAAGTACACTGGCATAAATTCGCCTAAGTGGAAAAACCACCGCCTAGGCAAAAATTGGACAGAAAGACTGAGAAAACATACTGGCGTAAATTCGCCTAGGCGGAAAAACCACCGCCTAGGCAGAAAATTGGACAGAAAAAGTCTATTTTACACTGGTGTAACTTCGCCCAGGCGGTAAAACCACCGCCTAGACGGAAAAATGAAGAAAAGCTGAGTTCCTACACTGGAGTAAATTTGCTCAGGCAGAAAACCCACCGCCTAAGCGGATTTACAACGAATTCAAGGGTTTCACACTGGTGTAAATTCGCCCAAGCGGAAAAACCACCGCCTAGGCGAATTAACACCAGAAAGTTTTTAAAAAGAAAAAGGCACTAATCCGCCTAAGCGGTAAAACCACTGCCTAGGCGAATTTATGCGACCCCTGTTTTAAAACGCAACAATCCTCTTCACAAACGGCACTTCCCTCTTAAAAATTTCAAGAAACCTCTCAATTTCACCATCCCAAATCCCTTTCTCCCATTAAAGATTCACCCTACATTGCTAAAAACTTGGATTTTCACCAACAATCTCCGTCCAAACGTGGAATTCCTCCTCCCATTTTCGAAAATTAGGGTTCGAACGGTGAAACAGTGCGATATCACCATTCTCCAGTGATTTGATCCAAATTTTTCAACAAGTGTTAATGATCTTATTTTTCATTTAGTTGTTGAAATATGTGCTTCATTTGCTCATTTATTTCAAAAATCATTGGATTTGGTTAGAACCCTAAACCCCTTTAAACCCTAAGTTGCGGTTTTCATGTTATTTGGGATTGAGGAATGATTAATGGTAAACTCTATCATGTTTTTGTGTTTCTATACAATGTGAATCATTTATTGAACGCTAGATTGCGACAAAAATGTGATT
Organism: Eucommia ulmoides; assembly: GCA_016647705.1. Lineage (NCBI taxonomy): Eukaryota > Viridiplantae > Streptophyta > Magnoliopsida > Garryales > Eucommiaceae > Eucommia > Eucommia ulmoides. The sequence goes on along the minus strand of CM028340.1, from coordinate 52,293,192 downwards.
TGGTTATGGTTGGTGGAATATCTTGTGAAATTTGTATTGATTGGCATTGGTTGGCATATGTTTGATAAAATAGGGCATTGTGTGTTCGCTGACCAGGGTTTGAATTGCGTTTTCTATTGTTATTATTGTGGTTGGTGTTGTGATTTTGATTTACAGGGAAAATGGCAAAACGCCCGTGCCACCTTCCGAAACTGATGAGCAGCCACCGCCATCTCCTCCACAATGAACGGTAGGAGGTTAGACTTGTATGTCTTCCCTCCTAGGTATATGTCCACCCCAGTTTCAATAAATATTTTTCTATTCTTCTATTTGGTTCGCTACTTAGGCAGTGAGGACACTGCCTCGTTCAAGTTTGGGGGTGTATGACCTGCAATGCATGTAGTTTTTGTTTTTTGGGGGGGATAAGAAGGAAGAAAATTTTTCATGTAAAGGGGACAAAAATTCTTTTTGTGTACAAATTTATTTATTAATGTTAAAATTTTTGTAAATTTTGAAATTCTTTTTGTTATACATGTGTAATGTTTAGCTATGCATGTGTAAGGATAATTAGCATAGGTAATATTAGTTTGTAGAATTAGAATAGAATTGTTAATGAATTTAGTTGTACGAGCATACTGAGTTTTTGAGTTCGTCCGAACCATGTCCCGATAATGAAAATTACCCCCTAAATTGCATTTTAAGGTCGGGGGTAATGACATTCACGTGTGTTTTGTGTGCTTAGTATGTCGATTAGGTAAAAAAATATTTTGATCCTAAATCGCACGATTACATAAACTCGTTGTATAATTAGTTGAACGATTTGACGCCAATTATTCAATAATAAGTTCATGACAGAAATGAGGAATCTAGAACTTGACTGGGGGTGGCTTGAGGCGAAATTATAGGTAAGGTAATTCCGGAGGCATGATATAGGCCTTCATTTTTATCGCTTGAATCGTTTGAAACTAGCCTGAAAAGTTATTCCCTCGTTCTCCTGTCGAAGCCATAAATTTTTTTCACTTCTGAACTTGTTTCTATACTTTAACCAAGTAAATCTTTCAGAACCATTGTCGCTAGGAATAAAAGTGAAAATTGAGTGAAAACAAGTAGCATTAGATTATGCTAACTTGAAGCGGGCAATCGGGGTTTCAGTTTAAATATTTTTGGTTAAGTATAAGAGTATTCACTTATCAATCATTTAGTTGTATCTAAACGCCCCTAAAATTGTACAAAATTGAATAAGTTTGGGGGTGTGTGTTTGTGTTAAAAAAAAAAACCTATGTGAATATAGTGTTTTATTTCGATTGTTGTGACAAGTGAATACAAATTTACTAAATCTTGTTCAGGGTAATATCTTCAAAGATAAGGGGGTCACAAGAGAGATTTAGCAACAAACGTTTGTATCTCGGGTATCGTTAAAATTATAACGAGTTTCTATTTCTACAATACCCTTGGCCGTTCTCTAAAGCCTGACCAAGTCCTATTGATCTCGGTGAATGTCCAAACCTACATTAGTGGATAGTTGAGCCCAGTCAAGCATATGGCTTTCCTGAATGTTTTAACAAGTTTAAGTCATGACCTTATTCATTGAATAATCCAATCCGGCGTTTGATTAGTTATATATCTGAGTTCTCACACACACACACATTTCAATTGGATCTAAAATGATTTTAACCAATACTGAGTGTTGAAATTCTGGAACACGACGTGGTGTGTGTTATTCCTTAACCAGATCTGATTACGGGTTGTTGAGGGAAGAATAGCATGGTTTCTTTGACTGAACTTAAATCTCACAGGTGTGTACTTCTTATTTATTAATGATTACTTATTTGTAGTTTAGAATGTAGCTAATTAGTGTAGTTAGTGTTGTTTAGTATTAGGGTGTTTTGCTCGAGGACTAGCAAAATTTCAAGTTTGGGGGTATTTGATAGGCGTAAAATACCTATCTCTATACTTCATGACTGACAATTCCTGGATGAATCTCAACACTTCTATGCCCCCTTCATACATTAGTTGATCGTATAACATTTTTTTTTACATTTATGGCGTGTGTATATATGCCAATCCATTCAATTTTTGGATCATCATCTCTTTAAATGGCATGTTTGTGCCAGTCATCGCGGCCCTCAAGTTCATTTTCAAATGTTGCAGGCAGCATGTATGGTGACAATGTGGGAACACGTTCCGTACACCTTCCAAAATCCTATTGTGTCGGTTTGAAATGAATGTTATCACTAGATCTAGCTCAACGATCTTCTTGAATTTTGATAAAAATAATAACAAATTATCGTCGTTTTCTGCATTAACAATGACAAAAACAAATGGGAACATCACTGCATAACAAATGGCAGAATACAAAAATCTAACGTTGAATGTAACAAATATGAATGTAACATTGTTGAATATAACAAATGTTGAATGTAACATTCAAGTTTCATGTGAACACATTTATATATACATACCTTGGTTTTTGTCCTTTGTTATTGCTGCTAGTAGATTATTCTTGTATCGACCAGTCTAGAAGGTGCCGTCAAGAAACAACATGGGGCGATAGAACCGAAATCCATGGATGCACTCTTGGAATGCAATGAATATTCTCTTAAAGTGTTTTGTAACCTCGTCATATTCTAGCGCGACGTGATTGTCTGAGTTTGTCTCTTTACATTACTCAAAATACCATCTTAATTGATCGTATGACGATGAGTAATCACCAAATATGTTATTCCCGACCCTTTTTACCTCGATCCATGCATTTCATGTTACACCCCACCCCGAGCACCTGTCACCCGAGACCGGGCGTGACGTCGACTTGACATTATCTGACCCATCGACGGATATACATCTATACATACATACATATATATATATATATATATATATATGTGTATATGTATATATATGTGTATATGTATATATATATATGTATATATATATATATATATATATATGTATATATATATATATATATGTATATATATATATATATGTACATGTGCCACTACCAAAATTTTTTTTCTCAAAAATACATATATCTATTTACTCATTTTCAAAAATATAGGACCACACCTGTTCAAAAATATATATATACAACAAAAATCACAAAAATACTGAACCTTCCACGGTTCACCTCTAACCGGCCCACTCCCAAAATGACATTACCGCTGAACTCTACCTAGTGCTAGTAGTGGACCGACTCCTAGCTGCGGTACCTGAAATCAAATATTTTATCGGTGTACTGTCTTCATAATAAAAACACTTTATGGATCAAGTACATTTAGTAAACACCACATTTCAAAAGATAATATCATATATCGCATACCATGTTGGAAACCAATTTCCACTGCCACCAATGTAATGAAATAATATATTTAAAACACCTAATCCAAACATTTTAAGTCAACCAATCCAATAAAATAATATATTTATGTCAACCCATTTAAAATAATATATTTAAGCTAATCAATCCAAGCAGTTCATCGTATAATAAAATACCGCACACCACTTCTTACTAGCCATATGATCGTTTACCTCACGATCGGGAGTTACGACGGTACCGTAACTTGTATAACTGTGCCATCTAAAGTGACTATTAGTGTCAAAGCCATTTTTTATCCCCAATGGTAGGGGTACCACCCACGAGATTTGTACTCCTAATGGGTCAATCTACATCTCGCAGGACATATCTTTTTGGCGAGAAAAAAAACCACATCTCACAGGTCATATCTGCCTGACGAGAAAAAAATCACATCTCATAGGTCATATTCGTCTAACGTGAAGAAAATTCACATCTCGCAGAACATATCTGCCTAACAAGAAGAATGCTATGGCATAGTTGGACAATAAAACCATTTTTCACATTTAAAACCTACTTGATCCATATAAGTTATAAAATCATCCAATTTTAATAAACACATTTTTCACATTTTATATGAAAATATAATTTTGTAAATTTATAGAAGATAGTACAATCACCTCGATTCCCGCACTGCAAAAATATCAGAGTCAGAAACTACCGGGATACTGGCACCTGTAAACCTAACAGTGATAGGGCCTAAATTAACATTTTATTTAAAATAAACCTAATATGCAATGCGTGGCCCTAAAATGCACAATTTTCCTATTCCCCAAAATTAATTATGCAAAAATCGTTATTTTGTCCATTTTGCTACGTTAATATTCACTATACTAAAATTATAAAAATTAACGATTATATAAATATTATTACGGTTACGAAAATTACTATTACGATTGCAAAAATTTTAATACTAACATTTTAATTTAACGAAAATAGTAATCGATTGAAATTTTACCTGTTTCCAAATTGCCTGCCAAGAGATTAAAATTTTGGATTTTTTTTTTCTTCCCTTCTTTTCTCTTCATTTTCTGTTTTCTATTTTCTGCGCCTGGACCTCACCGCCGTAGCGATACGCCACTGTAGCGGCGACGCAACAGTGGGTTCTATTTCTACTTCGTTTCAGACCAACCATTTCTCTCTCTCTTTCTCCTCACTAGCTCCGGTGACTCCTACACCACCGTTTGAATGTCACATGCACACACAACACACACACACACACATAGAACACACAAACACACACCCACCGTTAACGATCACAGCCACCCACCGGACCGACGATCACTGCCGACGGTGACACAAACATGCAATCCACGATCACACACACACACATACATACACACACATCTGATCAGAGCACGCATACACTTGCCGAAAACAGAGGAACACACACACACACTTATCGACGACGACACCGTGACGATCACCCACCTACCTACGCCGATGATCATCTGAATACACACACACATATGGACGCATACGACGAACTGAACACAGCAACCCACCGAATGGCCGGCGATGATCACATCCCACCTCCGATCCTCTCTCACTTCTCTATTTTTATTTTTTTTTTGTTTTTTTTTTTGTTTTTGTTTTTTTTTCTTCTTTGTGCTTTGAGATGTATAGTATAACGTGTGTGTGTGTATATATATATTTCAAATTACATTAATCTTCCCTAGACTTTCTTTAGGTTATTATTTAAACCCAAATCAAAATTAATATTTTTAAAATTATTAATTGACCCCTAAATTATGATTTGGCACAATTTATCCCGTTATTTTCTAAATGCTCTAAAATACAACTAATGATTATGCACGCGCGACAATTAAGGTCTTACAACCCTTCCCTCCTAAAAGAAATTTTGTCCTGAAAGTTTAGTTAACTTGATCGAACTAGTGCGGATATTTATCTCTCATCTCATCTTCTCGCTCTCACGTCGCTTCCTCCATGGAATGATTGCGCTATAACACTTTAACCAATGGAATTGTTTTTGTCCGCAACACTTGATCTTTACGGCTCAAAATCTGGACTGGCTTCTCAACGTATGTCAAATCCTCTTCTAATTCGATTGGTTGAGAAGTCAACACGCGCGAAGGATCTAACACATATTTCCTAAGTATCGACACGTGAAAAATGTCGTGTAATTTGGACAATTTTGGTGGTAAGGGAAGTCGATAAGCTATCATACCAACCCGTTCTAAAATTTCGTATGGCCCGATATATTTCGGACTTAACTTTCATTTTTTCCCGAATCTCATTATGCCATTCCACAGAGATATACGCAAAAATACATGATCGCCCACTTAAAATTCCAACTCCCACCTACGCTTGTCAGCATAACTTTTTTACCAACTCTAAGCAATCTTTAATCTTTCCTGAATCACTTTTACTTTATCTATTGTCATTTGGGCTATATCCGGCATCAACAATTTTTGTTCTCCCACTTCAGTCCAATAGACTGGAGTTCTGCATTTCCTGCCATACAACACTTCATACGAGGCCACCTCGACTGCCGAATGGTAACTGTTATTGTAGGCAAATTCCATCAACATTAAATGATCATCCCAGCTACCAGGAAATTCCAGAACATAACCCCTCAACATATCTTCCAATGTCTGAATCGTACGCTTTGATTGACCGTCAGTCTGCGGATGAAAAGCGGTACTAAAGTTTAACTTGATACCTAGAGCAGTTTGAAGATTCAGCCAAAACTTCGAAGTAAATCTTGGATCTCTATCCGACACTATGGAAACCGTTTCACCATGCAATTGGACAATCTCATCAACATACAATTGGGCATACTTATCCAGAGAGTACGTCGTCTTTACGGCCAGAAATTGAGCAGATTTAGTAAGCCTATCCACAATTACCCAGATGGAATTATGTCCCTTTTGGGTGCGAGGTAATCCCGAAATGAAATCCATCGTGATATGCTTCCACTTCCACTCTGGAATAGTTTGAGGCTATAATAACCCACCTAGACGTTGGTGCTCAATCTTGACTTGCTGACAAACAAGACACCTAGTAACAAATTCAATAATTTCTCATTTCATTCCATTCTACCAATAGAGTTCTCGTAAATCCCGATACATTTTAGTACTGCCTGGATGCATTGCGTATTCTAAACTATGCGCTTCCTCCATGATATCTCTCTTCAAATTGGCGTTGTCAGGCACACACAACCTATTTCCAACCATCAAGGCTCCATCATTATCCCTGACACGATAGTCAGCTCTGTGACCATGTTTTACTTCATTTCGGTTCTTCTCCAATTGGGCGTCTGATTTCTGCGTTTCAATGATACGGTCGATTAATGTCGGTCTCAAAATCAACGTTGCAAGGAATGTTGTCGTCTAACCAACCGCCAATTGGACTCGTAAAGATCTCAACTCAGCATACAGATTAGTATGAACAACTTGAATGTGTGCAACAGAACCTGCCGATTTTTGACTCAACGCATCTGCTATAATATTGGTCTTACTTGGATGATAGTGGATAGTACAATCGTAGTGTTAGATCAATTCTATCCAACGTCTCTGTCTCATATTTAGTTCTTTCTGAGTAAACAAATATTTCAAACTCTGGTGGTCAGTGTATATTTCATATGCCTCGCCATACAGGTCATGCCTCCAAACCTTCAAGGCGAACACAATCGCTGCCAACTCTAAATCATGCGTCGGGTAATTACGCTTATGATTCTTTAATTGCCGGGAGACATATGCAATCACGTGACCATGTTGTATTAGCACACATCCCAGCCCTTGGTGTAACGCGTTACTATAAATCACAACCACCCTTTTTGTCGGGAGATAAAATATTGATGCAGATATCAGTCTACTTTTCAGCTCTTGGAAACTCTGCTCACATTTGTCAGTCTACTCAAATTTGAATTTCTTGCAGGTCAATCGGGTCAATAGGGAAGCTATAACAGAAAATCCCTGCACAAACTGACGTTAATAACACGCCAATCCCAAGAAACTTCGAACTAGGGTCATATTTTTTAGCCTTTCCCATTTAACAACGGCTTCGACTTTCTTTGGGTCCACTTGAATACCATCTCAAAATATAACATACCCTAAGAACACCACTTTATCTGACCAAAACTCATATTTATTGAATTTGGCATACAATTGCTTCTCTCGCAACATCTGCAACACAATCTGGAGATACTCTGCATACTCTTCTCTACGTTGGGAATAGATCATTATATCATCAATGAACAAGATAATAAACTGATCTAGATAAGGTTGGAAGATCTGATTCATCAAATCCATGAAAGCAGCAGGGGCATTCGTCAACCCGAATGGCATAACTAAAAATTCATAATGCCCATATCTCGTACGGAACGTCATTTTCGCCACGTTACTGTCTCTCACTTTCAACTGATGATACCCTAATCGAAGATCTATTTTGAAAAACACCCTCGCCTTCTGCAGTTGGTCAAACAAGTCATCAATTCTAGGTAACGGGTATTTATTATAAACCGTCACCCTATTCAACTATCGATAATAGATACACATTCTCAACGTGCCATCCTTCTTCTTTACGAACAACACCGGGGCTCCCCATGGAGAAACACTGGGTCTGATAAACCCACGATCTAACAAATCTTGTAACTGAATTTTCAATTCCTTCAGCTCGGTAAGTGCCATACAATAGGGTGGAATTGATATAGGAGCAATTCTTGGAAGTAATTTGATAGTGAATTCCATTTTCCTATCCACTGGAAACCCTGACAATTCTTCTGAAAGCACATCGAGAAAATCCCTGACCACTGGAATATCCGCCACCTGAACTTCTTTCTAACTAGTGTCAATCACATGCGCGAGGTATCCCTGACATCCTTTCTTTAATAATTTCCTGGTCTCTAGGACTAAAATCAAATTGACAGGGATAATGATTCTGTCCCCCAAAAATACAAACTCTGGCTCGCCTAGTACCCGAAAGATAATTTCATTTCTAAAACAATCCACCGTGGCATGATAACCGGATAGTGAATCCATACCCAGTATCACATCAAAATCGTGAATACTCAGGGGTAATAGATCCACCAATAATTCTCTATCACCAATCCGAAGCGGACTATCTTTATACGCACTACCTATCAACACTGACTCACCCACCGGAGTAGAGATAACGATACTATATGACAAAAAAATAGGAAACTTGCCTACATGCATCATAAAGGTTGCCAAAACAAATGAATGAGCAAAATCGGGATCAATAAGTACATGGGCCTCTCTATCATATAAAGACATGATACCTATAACTACATCCGGAGTAGCCTGGGCATCCTGTCAAGTAGTAGAAAATACATGGCCTCGCGTCGGAGGTCTACCAGCTGATCCTCTACTACGCTCCTGAACACTGCTAGGGCCAACACTACATGTACTGCTTGAAGGAGGTGCAACAGTAACCACAAATTTTGGACAATTTGGCACTATGTGACCCGACTGATGACAACGAAAAATATCGAGCCTCCCATGGGACAATCTCTAGAAAAGTGATCCGATGATTCACATTGGTAACATATAGATACCCCGACTTGGTTAGACGACTGATTCCTCCTTAGCCCTTGCTGGACGACACTCGATCCAAATACACTCTGTTGTCGCTTGGAGTATGACTGTCGTGGACCATGGCTTCTAGCAGATTGGCCAATCGATGGGGCCCAAACAACTGGCGGTCGAGATACTGCCCCCCGAGAAGTGCCACCTGGATATCTGCTAAGTGACTCAAATTTGCTCATTTTATACTACTCTCGGCTCTCGGCGGCTTTCTGAACATCTCCCTCTACTAATTTTTCCGTATTCACCAATTCAACGTAACTCTTTATCTGCCTGCATGTTAGCCTAGAATGGATTTCTAGATGGAGTCCTTTCTGGAATTGCTTGCATTTTACCTCTTCCGTTTTCACCAGATCAGGGGCAAAACGAGACAAAGCATCAAATTTAACTTCGTATTCCTGGACAATCATCGTCCTTTGCTTTAAAACTATGAATTCTTCCTCCATCTGGAATCGATAAGACTCAAGGAAATACTTCTCATTGAACACCGCAACAAAACGATCCCAAGTGATCTCCTTGCCGAAAACTACAATCAATCTCTTCATCTCTTCCCACCAGTGTTTGGCTTCTTCTTTCAGTTGGAAAGTGGCAAGAGGTACTCAGCTATCGTCAATAATTCCTATGGGCTCGAATACATGCCCCATGCCTCTTAACTAGTTCTCAGCATCAGCTGGACCCGCAGTTCCTATGAAAACCAGAGGATCCAACTTCTTAAACCTTTTCAGAAGTACTGCCTGGGATGTAGCAGTATCAGTTTGGGCCTTTTGACATTCCATTATTTTCGTCTGTTGCTCTGTCAACTGGGCAGCAGCCTGCAAAATCCTCTCGACGACATCTAAACTTCCCTGCATCCTATCTCCCTGCCTCTGGGGTTTCACCTACCTCTAGGGTCCCATACTTCCAAAGCTCTCGTCTCCACGCTCCATATTCACTATCTGGAATAGAATTCAATAACCAACTAGGCCAACCAGAAAAACGACAGTAATTAATTTAATAAAATAACTACCACTCGCGTGTCGATACCACCTACCGACACCCTATCTCAAGGTCTACTACTGACTAGACAATTGGCACGTCTACAGAACCTATAACCTAAGCTCTGATACCACAAATGTCATACCTTACCTTGAGCACCTGTCACCCGAGGTCGGGCGTGACGTCAACCAAACATTACCTGATATACATCCATATATATATATATATATATACGCTACAACCAAAAAAAATTCTTCCAAAAATACATATATCTATTTACTTATTTCAAAAAATATGGGACCACACCCGTCCCAAAAATATATATACAACAAAAATCATAAAAATGTTGAACCTTCCACGATTCGCCTTTGACCAGCCCACTCCCAAAATGACACTACCGCTGAACTCTACCTAGTACTAGTAGTGGACTAACTCCTAGCTGCGGTACCTGAAATCAAATATTTTATCGGTGTAATGTCTTTATAATAAAAATACTTTATGGATCAAGTACATTTAGTAAACACCACATTTCAAAAGATAATATCATATATCGCATACTATGTTGGAAACCAATTTCCACTGCCACCAATGTAATGAAATAATATATTTAAAACACTCAGTCCAAATATTTTAAGTTAACCAATGCAATAAAATAATATATTTATGTCAACCCATTTAAAATAATATATTTAAGCCAATCAATCCAGGCAGTTCATCGTATAATAAAATACCGCACACCACTTCCTACTAGCCATAGGATTTTTTATCTCACGATCGGGAGTTACGATGGTACCGTAACCTGTACGACTGTGTCATCTAAAGTGACTATCAGTATCAGGGTCATTTATTATCCCTAATGGTAGGGGTACCACCTGCAGGATTTGCACTCCTAACGGGTTAATCCACATCTCGCAGGACATATCCCCCTGGCGAGAAGAAAATCACATCTCACAGGTCATATTTGACGAGAATAAATCCATATCTTGTAGGTCATATCCGCCTAACGAGAAAAAAACCACATCTCACAGGTCATATCTGCCTGACGAGAAGAAAACCACATCTCATAGGTCAGATCTACCTAACGAGAAGAAAATCCACATCTTGCAGGACATATCTGCCTGACGAGAAGAAAGTTATGGCATAGTTGGACAATAAAATCATTTTCCACATTTAAAACCTACTTGATCCACATAAGTCATAAAATCGTCAAATTTTAATAAACACATTTTTCACACTTTATATGAAAATATAATTTTGTAAATTTATAGAAAATAGTACACTCACCTTGATTCCCGCAATTCAAAAAAATCAGCGTCAGAGACTACCGGAACGCTGGCGCCTGTGAACCTAACAGTAATAAGGTCTAAATTAACATTTTATTTAAAATAAACCTAATATGCAATGCGTAGTCCTAAAATGCACAATTTTCCTATTCCCCAAAATTAATTATGCAAAAATCGTTATTTTGTCCATTTCGCTACGTTAATATTCACTATGCTAAAATTATTAAAATTAACGATTATATAAATATCATTACGGTTACGAAAATTACTATTACGATTGCGAAAATTTTAAGATTAACAATTTAATTAAGCGAAAATGGTAATCGACTGAAATTTTACCTGTTTCTGAATTATCTGCCAAGAGATTGAAATGTTGGATTTTTTTTTTCCTTCCCTTCTTTTCTTTTCCTTTTCTGTTTTCTGCGCCTGGACCTTACCGCCGCAGCGATATGCCACCACCGCGGCTATGCTACAGTGGATTCTGTTTCTGCTTCATTTCAGACCGACTGTTTCTCTTTTTCTCTCTCCTCACCAGCTCCGGCGACTCCCACACCACTGTCTGAACATCACATACACACACAACACACACTATTGGACAACACACACACACTGAACACACAAACACACACCCACTGTCGATGATCACATATACCCACCGGACCGACAACGACATATGCATGCAGTCCACGATCACGCACACACACACACACATACATCTGATCAGATCAGAGCATACATACACTCGCCAAAACAAACAGAGGAACACACACACACACACACACACACACACTTACCGCGCGACGACACCGTGACGATCACCTACCTACCTACGCTAACGATCGTCTAAATGCACACACATACATGCAAGCATACGACGAACCGAACATGGCAACCCATCGAACGATTGACGACGATCACACCCCACCGATGGATGACACACCACCGTCGACCAAGCACCCTACCTCCGATCCTTTTTTTTTTTTCTTTTTCTTTTTCTTCTTTTTGCTTTGAGATGTATAGTGTAGTGTGTGTGTGTATATTATTTTTTTCAAATTACATTAATCTCCCCTAGACTTTCTTTTGGTTATTATTTAAACCCAAATCAAAATTAATATTCTTAAAATTATTAATTGACCCCTAATTTTATTTTATTTTTAAATAATTATGATTTGGCATAATTTATCCTTTTATTTTCTAAATGCTCTAAAATGCAGCTAATGATTATGCACGTGCGACAATTAGGGTCTTACATTTCAGTATGATATTTGTAGTCCATATTGTTTCCTAAAGCTGTTAACGACATTTACGGGACGAGTTTTTGGGTTCACACAGACCTCGTCGGCCAAACACGATGATATAATATCATAACTCAATCGTTTGTTCTTATTTGTTCAAAATGCAGCACCGCATATGTGTTTTATTAGATTCCAAATGTAAAATATGTCGTTTTTACTCCTCACACGTCCGTGCACAAACTACAGGCAATTTCTTTCATCCCGCAATGCACATGCAGCCGTGACACGTAACTTGCCGTTTTTAAGATAAAGAAAATTGAATCCTACCTATAGCACATATTTTTGCAACGCCATACGAAATTCGCTTGTCCCCCCCTAAATTTTTGCCCCTCCTCATGTATACCATCAGCCCATTTTGCGGACAACAACGTTTTGTTGTTGCTAATCTGTAACATACTATTGTAATTGCCTATGTAATCTATTTCAGCTTCATTGTCGCCGCTGCCACAAAAGCAGGTGCTACCGTACACGATGAAGCCCAGGTAGATCTGGTCGAATCCCTAACAAGTTTTTTGACACACACTTTAATCAGTTCAATCTTCATAATCCCGCTAGTAAAAATATTTCCTCGAGATCATTCTGGTCGTCAAGCACAAATTTTGGATGCTCGGGTAGAGAATATGACAACTCATACTTTCTGTTGCATAATTCTGCCCATTTATTTTCAATTTTTTGACGCAATTGCATAATTTTGCCTATTTATTTTCAATTTTTTGATGCAACTCACTGATCTCGCAATCATTCTTCATCCTCACCACTATTGTCACATTCTTGTAATTGCATAATAATGGGATTGATGATGTCATCCTATCCAATCAAAAAACATATCCCCCATCTGTGTAAATGCATGTTGAACGCACACCTGCTTGTGCGCATGTCAAATGCAAAATGTTCTTGTTCCATCAAAATGGACGTTGTCATGTGTTTAGGTGTTATCAGTGTACATGTAGCAGTCATGTATTGTGTCATGTGTAAGTGGAATATAACACTCACTGTTACTCTTTCAAAATGACAGCAGTATGTATCATGTTCTCAAAAGTAGACACTCATCATATATGGACATCCAAAATTGTCCAAATGATATGCGTGCATATCGAACTAATAATAAAAAACAATAAATGCATAAACTTGAACAAAATCACTTGCTCTATACACGCAATTTTGAAATATGAATACTTATCTGACAGTGTGATGTATCATTGCATCAGTGTACATGTAGCATCCATATATTGTGTCATTTGCAAGTGGAATGTAACACTCGCTGTTTATTTTTTTTTAAATGACAGCAGTAACATCAATAGATTTGTGTCGTGCACATGTGGAATGTAACACTCGTAGTAGGTATCTTATTCTTAAAAGTAAACACCTCATCATATACAGACATAAAAAATTGTCCAATGCTATGCGTGCATATCGAACGAATAATAAAAAACAACTAAAACGTAAACTTCAAGAAAATCACTTACCCTATATACACAATTTTGAAATTTGAAATACTTATCTCTTGTTGATGAACACAAATAGAGGTATAATGCATCAAAAATTTTGCTTTTCACATACCTAATTCAATATGAAAATCTAGATCAATGAAAACGATGATCTTCGACTTTGCTTCTCTCAATTGAATGCCGAAATTTTCTTGAGAATGAACACAAACATAAATCTGAATACTTATCTTTTGTCGATGAACACAAATAGAAGTATAATGCATAAAAAAATTTGCTTTTTATATACCTGATTCGATCTTAAAATGCTCGGTCGGAAATTCTCTGACTTCGCTTCTCTCGATTGAATGTTGAAATGTTCTTGAGAATGCTCGATTTGTGCTTCTCCGACTTCTCGACTCTCAATTGATTTTGAATTTCCGAAAAACCTAACAATGGAATATTGTTCTGTTTTCCGAATGAGTATACCGTTGGATAAGAGAAATTTTGCACTAAAATATGAAAGATCCATTGCAGATATATCGCGGGGGGCAAAATGGTAATCTAGTCACTGGCAAAAATCGAGCAACGGGATCAATCGGTTTATCAGAAATTTCAGGCGAGACTTATTGGTTTATTATGAAAGAGATGGGTTTAATCGATAACCAGTAATTAAAATTGGGGTTAGGCGGTAATTTTCCCTTTATTTTTCTTCTTTTTCCCCTTTCATTTTAGCATTGAGATGGATCATCAAGTAAATTGGTTCCAATATGAACACACAAATTAAGCAATTCTCAATGTTTAAATTTTTTAAAAAGTTTTAGAATAAATCCTCCTTAAAATTGTGAAAATATTTAATATACTCCCTGAAAACATTAACTTCTCTTTAGTTAATTTTTTGGATCCGCCACTTAGTAATACAAAAATTCATCGATTCTAAAATTTTACAGGTGAGATACACTTCATTGGTATTTTTTTTATTTCTTTTTGGGTTTATGGTATGTTGTGTCAGAATTTATTTACGTGCACTTTAACTAATCATTTCACTAATCGATATCAAGGACACACTCCACATTGTTTTAGTGTATTTAGAATTAAATTTAAAATTTAATTCTTGAAATACATGAGAGTGGAACTAGGATTGATCAAAAAATAAAAATAAAGATAAAGATAAAGGATATCTCCTCTCGCCGAACTCACATCTTTTGGATTTAATTGGTAATATCCAAGGTGACCTTTACCGAGGTCACTGCATAAGGCCCAAATTCTAGGGTTACTTGAAACTTTTTTATCTTATTTTCAAATATCTTTTTATTAATAACAAGTAATACGGAAAAAAATTCAACACTATTTTCCAAACATAAGTCAATTGTACACATATACATACACACATATGTGTGAAGAGAAACCTGAAATTTTAGTGTGTTTAAAGCAGCAGCATATTATCTTATCCCAAGAACACTTAAACAAAAAGGATGGTATGTTAATATTCTTCTTGGGTTCTTACATTACACGAGGTAGCAAGTGATGAAAATACACAGAAACTGAGAGAGGGAGAAAATTCAGGCAAGTCACCGTTAAAATAAAAAATAAAAAAATTGAACAAAAACTTTTTTTTTTTTTTAAAAATGAGACGATGTATGATTGAACATGTGCATAAAAGACCTATAAAAACACCAACAAAAAAATATTAGAGACTATTAGAAGGAAAGATGGGCTTAAGAGAACTTGGGACAAAATTATTAAAATTAATTTGATGGCATTATATTGACTGAGGAGATGACTAATGATTGATCATCATGTTGTTAACGAATTCATTAAGCTGATTTAGTGGGACAAAAGCTTACTTCTCTTGCTTAAACACTTTTGCTTAAAGGAAAAAGTCAAAAAAAAAAAAAAAAAAGCTGCTTGTTATATCTTAGATAATAACTCGATGTAATATCTTAATCCAAAAGAAGTCATATGATTAAAAAAAATGTTTGTAGACAGCTTTTAATCTAATGATCTCCATCAATTTTCCATAATATAAAAATTGAAAAAACAAATTAAAAATATCTATATTCTATTTTTTTTTTTTAAAAGTACTTAAAAATCATTTTTTTTAAATGTTTTTTTAAGTATTTTTTTCCACTTAAAAGCAAAAAAATACTTAAAATGTTACCAGAACAGTGCCTAAACTTTTAAATTTTTTACAACCATTCTCAAATATAAAAAACCATGAATCGAAAAATTGTTTTTAAAAAAAAAAAAAAAAATCATTTTGAGAATTCAAGGACAGCCAAACATGCCCTTAATCTTCATTCGGTTACTCGTACCACTTACCTCCCCTATCATTTTGCATTAAACCAGATATCACTTCTATCATTTTACAAATATCAATCAATTTCCTTATAATTTTGGTCAAAAACTACTTACCTCTCTTATAAATAAAAAATTAATAAAAATTTTATTGTAATGACAATTTTATTGTTACTTATTTAAAAATAATTAAATAATTAAGAATTAAAATACATAAATAACCTTTTAAGTTTATTATATATATATATATATATATATATATATATATATATATATATATATATATATATATATATATATATATATATATATATATTATTTTTAAATTTTATTTTTAACTTTAACTTTTTAAATAATTATATTTATCTCTCACCTTATTTCACCCTTTCACTGCCACCCGCCACCACCCCCACCAGCCACCGCCACCACCAGTACCACCCGCCTATCGCCACCTCCGAAGAGAGAGTATAATTATATTTTATTTTGTTTAACAAAATGAAAAAATAGATTTTTTTAAATGAGAATGTTAGTATAAAAAGAGATTAATTTTTTTTGTTTAATAAATCTATTTAAAAAAAAAATCTATTTTACTAACATCCTCATTTAAAAAAATGTAATTACATTTTTTAAATGAGGATGTTAGTAAAATAGATTTTTTTTTTTTTTAAATAGGAAACAAAATAAAAAAATAAAATATCTTTTTACACTAACATCCTCATTAAAAAAAAAAAATCTATTTTTTACCCTTTTGTTAAACAAAATAAAATATAATTATACTATCTCTCCCGCGGAGGGGATGGACGGTTGGCAGTGGTGGTTAGCGGTTGTTTTTAGAGTTGGATGTTGGCGGTGGTGGATGGTGTTGGCGGTGGTGGTTGGTGTTGGAAGTGGTGGCGGTGGAGACGGGTGGTGTTGGCGGTGACAGTGGTGGTTGGTGGTGGCGGTGAGAGTGTAGAGTACGGTGAGAGATAAATATAATTATTTAAAAAAATTAAAGGTAAAAAATATAATTTTAAAAATAATAGGGGTCAAAAGTATATTTTTGAAAATAAGAATTTTAGTGATTTTAAAAAAAAAAAAAATATATATATATATATATATGATAGAATTTAAAATAAAGGATATTTATGTATTTTTATAAGAAAAATGTGGTCAATAAAGTTGACTGATATTTGTAAAATGATAGGAAAAATATATGGTGTAAGACAAAATGACAAGATATGTAACCATTACCTAATAAATTTGTAAAAGTTACTTAAAATCAAGACAAAGCACCTAATTATGGAAGTCACATAATTTAGTAGAACCACAAATGCTAAAAAAGTGTTTTTTTTTTTTTTTTAAATAAAGGCACCATTTAATTTTTGTTTTTAAGCACAAAAAGAAAACGCTCCGAATAAATTGACATTTATTTCGCGCTTCAAAAAAAAGTACTCTTAAAAAATAACAACAAAATTACTTTTCTGACAAAAAAAAAAAAAAATTGTTTTTAGATTTTTTTTTGCACTTCACACCTAAAATTTCAGAGAAATTCCATTTGAGCTCCTATCCTTTTAATTTGAACAAATCAAACATGGAAGTAGTCAGTCCTTCTATCATTTTATAACGGAATTCACCCACGTAAGTGATATCATATCTGAAATGTGGTTGAATTCTGTCATAAAATAATAAAATTACCGATTTGGACTGACTTGACACGATTTAGATATTTTAAGATTTAATGTGTTTAAATTGAAAATACATGGACTAAATTGGGATTTATCAAAAACTTTAGGGGTGCAAAGTGGAAAAAACCTTTGTTTTTAATTTATTAAATTTTTATAATTTAAGACCCCTCTACCTAAATTAGTATTATAAAAAATATTTAGACAAAAAGTTTACCAAACAATGCCTTGGTAAAACCAAGTTACCTAAACAAAATTAATAAATAATGGAGAGAGAGAGAGACATAGACACCCGGAACGGGACCTCCCATTTAAACTTAGAGCTTCTCGAAATTCATGAAAACTACCTTGGCAAACACTTTGTTTTTTGGAAAAAATTTGATTAACAAAATGTCAAGTGCCAGTGAGACAAAATGCGCTGTGTACACGTTCTAAACTGATAGAAACATTAAAATATTTTTTAACCATTTTTTGTTTTATCAAAGTCGAATTTAGGGGTTACTGTTAATTCCGACATCATGCATGCCAAGCACCTGTCCTACAAAACAACCAAGGGTAATAAATAACACAATAAACTTTTCATTTTTTTTATAGGAGTTCGAAACCGTACTGGGTTCAAGCCCTCCAAAAAGTGGTGTATGCCAATTTTAGCGACGAGCACACGATATTCTTTAGTAAAAGGCAAATGAATAGTTTTCTTTATACTCACCACACGACTGAGTGCTTGGAAATAGTAGCCTCACACTTGATTTTGTACAAGATCGTCTTTTGTTCGGATCCTTTAATCGTCGATGTGGGACTTAGTATTGTTGACTACACATACCAATGCTAACTTGGATTGTAGAACTTCATCCCGTTTCGACTTATTTGTCACGTAGAACCCATGTGAAACTTGAATCCACGTTTTGAGTATGAAACCAAGTAAGCGGATTAGCATTTATTGATGGTGTCACTATGAGCCGTCGTTGGTTGTAACTAGAGCCAAAAAAGAAAAATATTAACTTGATGAAATTAAGCAGAAAAATATTGTAATAGCATAAATTCCAACTTGTTTGCCTCAAGTCTTTTGACGTGAGCCCGACATACCAAGATCCTAACATACTTAAGATTTGCCTTCCGTCCTATTCACATTCATGCAGTGTAACCGACACAAATATAATTGAAACCTTATTCAGTAAATGAGTCGAGGCCATTAAGACATATCCCCAAAATGAAATAGGTAAATTAATGGCCACTTCATCAACCTGATCATATCTAATAAGGTCTGATTTTTTCTTGGAGTATGTACCAAGAGGTCCTTTTTTGTATTTTCACCAACCAATTAAGCCCAATTATGTTTTTTTACACCAACAACTCCTTTTGCCATTTCCTGACAAAAATACCCATCTTTCAATTTTCAACCGCCTAAATCTATATTCCATTTTTGCAGCCGCAAACCACCTCCACCGTCACTGTTCGATGTCGCTGTTCATGTTCGCCGTCACCGTCACCGTTCATGTTCACCATTACGGTCGTCATCCCCGTTGCTCGTCGTCTTCGACGTCGCCTTTCGCCGTTTGCCTTCGCCGTTCCGGCAGGTAGAACAGGTGACCGAAAGGAGATCGCTATCGATGTTGGCGACAAGGAGAAGTTGCTGCGGTGGGGTGCCTATCTGTAGATTGATGAAGTACTGAACGGAACTGGTGGATGTGCCGGAAGTAACAGGGAGTTGGAGCTGTGGGGAGTGAGAGCGACGAGGGATGGAGGAAAAGAGAACGGATAGGCAGTGGGTGTCAGAGGAAAGGGCTTGGGAAAGAGTCTGAAATGGGCTATTGTGGAGCAGGCAAAGCTTGAGATAATCGAAGGAGGTGGTGGTGGTAGCGGCGGCGGCGGCGGCGATGAAGGGATCTGAAAATGTAAAGAAAAGGAAACAGAAGAAGATAAGTGGAGTGTTGTATTGTAGGGTTTTCAATTAAAATAGTATTAATTACATTTTCACCCCTTATTTAATTTTAGTTTCAATTTTTTCTTTTTTCCTTTTTTACACTTTCATCCCTAAAACTTTACAACTGTTTAAAATAGCTGCGTGTTGAATATAACACTCAATCCTAACACATGCGTGTAACATCCAAGACAATGTTGAATGTAACATCTAAGGCAATGTTGAATGTAACATCCAAGGGAACTCAGAGTTATTCTCTTTTTTAACCAATATTGCAATACATTTGATTATCCCATTTTGTGCGGCCTTTTTTTTCTTTTTACACTTTCATCTCTAAAACTTCACAACTGTTTAAAGTTGCTGCATGTTGAATGTAACACTTAATTCAAACATAGGAGATAACTTCTCATTATACTCAAATTTGATAAAAATCAACCGAATAACAGAGAGTGTCGATATTAAAAAACAATATACGTGTTGAATGTAATAGTCTAATATTGTAAAAAATATTCAAAAATAATATGCGTGTTGAATGTAATATTGTCTACTATTCTCGAAATCAGTTTTTAGAATACTGCTGAATGTAATTTGATTGAACCAATTTATTTCGGAATAATATTAATATGCATGTTGAAATATAACATTGTCTGAAAAATCGTTTGTTCATTCTTTATATGAAAGTGTCAAATATAATATTAATATATATGTTGAATGTAACATCATCTGCTGTCGATAATCAAACAACACATGCATGTAACATCCAAGACAATGTTGAATGTAATATCTAAGGCAATGTTGAATATAACATCAAAGAGAACTCAGAGTTGTTCTCTTTATTAACCAATATTGCAATACATCTGGTTATTCCCTTTTGTGCCGTCTCTTTCAGTGTTTGTGTTAAATGTAACACTGTCCAATATTATCAAAATTAAATTTCAACATACATATTGAATGTAACACTATTTAATCCGCAAAGTTCCAAAAAATAATATGCATGTTGAATGTAACACTGTCTATTATTTTCAAAATCAGTTTTTAGAATACTTGTTGAATGTAATCTGATTGAACCCAGTTGTTTCAGAAATATTATCAACATGCGTGTTGAATATAATATTATCTAATAATTACAGCAGTCCCAAAATCGCATGTTGAATGTAACATTGTCCAATAATATTCAAACAATTCTTCGATTTTCAAACTACTATTTTAATTGTTATGAATGTTTCGGGGGAGAAATGTAAAAAATTAAAAAATTAAAACCAAAACAAAAAGAGGAGGTAAAAAATGTAATTAGGACCCATTTCATCCATGACATTAATGAACTTGTATTTTCTGGAACAAAAATAGAGGACGAAGAACAAATATGAAGAATGAACAAACGATGAGACACGAAATTGCCACTGTCGTTAACCGACGCTGTCGGTGCTCGTGGTCGTCAAAACCGCTGATTCTCTGCTCAATTTGGCCCCTTTGATCGCTGAAATCCAGATATGAAAAATCAGATTTCGATGCGTAAAGAGATAGAGACGGAAAGGCTGGGGGAGGCGGCGACGCTAGAAGACGGTGATGCACGAAGATGAAGACGACGGACGACGACGGCGGTCGAACGGCGATGGACGAAGACGAAGGAGTTCGGCGATGAGCGAAGAAGACAAATAGATCGTCGGACTCTCCTTCGACGACGGAATACGAGTTCGGCGGATGGTTGAACGGTGATCAATGTGTCGGCGGAGGGTTGAGCGAAGATTGGGGGATGGAATAGAGAATGGGCGGTTGGAGGAGAGAGAGAGAGAGAATGGAGGTTAAATGAATATGGGCAAAACAGTAATATGACATTTGAAATTTTTTAAAAATGAGACTAATCAGTTCAAAAAATGATTAGGATGGATGTTTTTAGTTTAATTTTAACTAACTGGTATTTATTGATAAATGGAAAGTGAATTTAGGCTGTATTGGTAATTTATCCTTTTTTCTTTCCGTTATACCATTTAATTATGAATTAGGAGGAGGAGTTCATAATAACTTTGGATGACAGACCGTCATATCTCATCTACCCAAATAATTTTAAGAGAACCTTAAGTCTTCCTAGTTTCCTTTTTTAAAAAAATGAAACATTTATATAATTATTTGTTTATTATTTTGGTCAACTTGTCTTCTGATTAATTGTCGTTTTAGTTCACGGGGTTGCAACGGGCCATGTGTTTTATTTACTAACTTTTAAAAGTGGTGAAGTCATATAAACTTGAATCAGCTTAATAAATAATTTTTCTATTTTCAAACAAACTTAACATTTATTTTTGGGTATTTACTACACAATTCTTCTATTATTTTGTCTAAAACCACACACTTTTCCTATTTTAAAATAAAAAACCGATCACCCCTTATCATTTTGGTCCACCACCACTTAACAGTTATCTCCCTTATAAATTAAAAATTAATAATTTGTTTTATTGAAATGACAATTCTACCCTTACTAATTTAAAAATAATTAAAAATTAAAATATAAAAATATATCCTTAAAAAAAGTTATTATATTTATCTTTTTTATCATTTTACACTAAGATCCCCATTTAAAAAAAATAATTTTTTCACCCCTTTATTTTTAACAAATTAAAAAAAAAAAAAAGAACTCACCCTGTGCCCCCTTGCTGGAACAACAACTTTCACATCCTCTTCGCTGAAAGGATAGTGGGGGTGAATATTTCCAGCGAGATGGGTGTGGGGGTTGTTGTTCAAGTGAGGTGGGGTAGGGAAGGGGTGTTTTATTTTATTTTTTTATTTTAAATACAAAATATAGGATAAAAAAAATATCTTTAAAAAATAGGGGGTGTTAGTGATTTTTTTTTTTAAAAAAAAATACATATTTTTTAAATAAGAGAAGTGTATTTATGTTTTTTTTTACAACAAAATAGTCTGATGAGATGACTAGTATTTTCTAAATGACAACAAGGTGATAGGAGTCTTTTGTACTGTTGTAAATGTTCACTCTCCCAATTCCGACAGATTTTGTGCGATTTCGATTGTGGGTGATTTCGATGGATCATGAGCGTCGTTGGTCAATCGCCGTCTGTTCATCGCTTCCCCCTTCCCCGATTCCAATAGATTGTGGCGACGCTGGCCAATCGTTATCTATTCAATGCCATCTGTTCATCGCGCGACGAAAGGAACTTGATGGTAGGAAAATAATTTAAAATTAAATATTTATTATATAAAAATTATATTGTATTATTTAATAAAATTATTATTAATATATATTTATAATAGTCATAATTATGTGTTCTAATTATATGTTTATTATACATTATTATTGTGATTAAATTATAAATTTATTAAAATAACTTTATGAATTCCATTATAAATATATATATTACAATGTGATTATTATAATATTTATGTATATAATTAGTGATTATATTAATTATAATATTATAGGCACTTAATATTGTAATAAGAGTTAAATAATATATACATTATATATGTGTGTACGGATGGTAGAAAACGTAACATACATATATAGAAGATATATTGAGAAATAAAGAGAGATATGTAGAAGTCAAGAAAAGAGTGATATTCAGGAGTATGATACTATTGACATACAGAAATAAAGAGAAGTAATATTTTGTTTTTATTTTCATTAGTTATATACCTGATGATTTACGGACAATTGGGTTTACGATCGGTTTAATATAGGGATGATTTTATCTCTATTCTATTCTATTATTTATTTTATTTATTTAATTGTTGATGTTCTTAGTTATTTAAAGAGATTGATATTGTATGTGATATTTATTTATTTATTTAATTTGAGTTTATATAATTATATGAAATTTTCCTAACAATCTAAGATGATATATGATTTTGTGAAAAATGGATTTTTCATGAATATTTTTCTAATATAATTTTTAGTACATTTGATGGTCGACATATTTTTAATGTTTGTTTTAATAAATAACTGAGAGAAATAAAAAATGCGTTTTTGTTTTTACCAATATCCATCTTATATTTGTTTTTATTTTATTTCGTTTCTCCTATTGAAATAATCTTAGGAGATATTATTTTTTAATTTTTGTTTGTTATATGAATTTGCATACATTGATCTATATTTTATTGTGATATTTTATATGCAAACTTATTTTATTGATTATCATTCTAAGTGTACTTGATGCTAATGGCATTAATATTATTTTTTGTCTTTAAATTTGAGATACTTTGAAAATGTGGGGTTATGTATGGATATATATTTAAAGGAAAAATAATTTCTTTTCACTTTCATGTCACAAATTAATTTATTATTATACTTTATTTATTTGATGAAAATCAAATATTTTTATTTTTGAAATGTAATATCATTTTTGTAGAGATTCTTAAATATTATTTTATTATTTTCTAATCATCAAACTAAAATAAATTTTAAGAATTGGTAAGATTTATAAATTAAGGGTTTTTATATATATTGAATTACGATAATTAAATTTTTTGAGAATAAAATATTTTGACCATTTTAATAAAGGAAAACTAAATAGTTTTCATTTTGTGAAGACATAAAATTATTTATTTTAGAAGTTGAATATGTTATTGATTAAAAAAAATTCGAAAGTTTTTTATTTTTTATGAAAAGAGAAAAAAAAAAACATGAAATATTTTTATTCTTTGGAAAAAAAATATATCTTTTCTCATTTTAAAATGGTTCCTAGTATGTAATAAAATAGCTGATCATTACGATTTAAATAGTTTCTAGTAGTAGACTATTAGTCACAAAATTTGTGATTCTTAATAATAAGTCTATTAATTACTAAAATAATATTTTTAAGCGAGATTTTAATATTTTGATTAAATTTTAATTACGTAATTGTCATTGTATAAAATTATTAAAATTATCATGTGGATCCAAGAAAATCTAAAATTCTCTAAATAAAATAATATTTTACATCGATAAATTGACATTCCTATTGTATTTAAGATATATTGGTGCCTAGAGAATTTTCATTATTCGATTGTCCTGAAATATTGATGTCCAAATATTATTCCTAGATATAGATGCTTGGAAAATTGACCGAAAACGATGCAAAATTAAATTCTATTTTCATGGAATTATTTTTATACTTGCATATTCTGTTGGAAGAAAATATTTGTTGCTTCGGCTTATATTCCTAGAAAGTTTATATGATGGTAAATTAGGAAATATGATATATTGACGGATATGTTGCCTTGATATCAAATCCCTAATTGATTGTTTTGAGAATTCCCAAATTATTTATATAATTTTGAAATTGGGAATATAAACATTGTCTCGGAGCTTGTTGCTTTGGTACATTGTCCCATATCCGTTTACATGATGAAATATGAGATTGTTCATAATGTGAGTTCAATAAAAATTATGTTTAATATATTCCAAATATATTGAAAAATTTCAAGCGTTGCTAAAAAGAATGATGTTTCAAGTGCCAAAGTATTTATTAGTACCAAAATGAGAATTGATGGAATAGATAATTTAAAATTGAGGCTTAATATTCATGTATAACATTCCCACGAGGTGGGACAATCATACATTATATTCCCATAAGGTGTGACAATTTGCCTCAAAAGGCTAATAGTGTCTAGGTCTTAAAATTGTCGAGAGATATAAGTGTTAGCTTATAAAGAAGTCAGCTGGGGAGGTAACTCAACTTCTGTGATTGACAATCCCATGAAGGAGGTTCAATGGGTAGCAACAATCCATACTGCGTGACTTATAAAACAATACTATATAATTTAAAAAAATCATTTAAAAGTTTCTCTTGCTCATCGCTAAGACGCTAGTGTTGTATAATGTGATATTAAGGAAAAGTTTAACCCTTAATGAGATCAAGGTAAGAAAACTCTTGCAGGGTATCGATCACATATACCTTTGGAGGACTTACCTAAGTGAGAGTTGTCGTGGGCTGCAACTATGGGATTAGGTTTTTCCTAATAAATCTCATGAGAATCAAGATACATGCGCATGGCTACAAAAGCGCAAAATCGCAAACACGATCTAATACCCATACTGTGTGTGTGCTTATTGAAATTCGGCTACAAGGATCTAGCTCAAAGCATAGTTCAATATGGCTCCTTCGAATGAATGCTTGTTACACTAAGTGAGGTTCAAGTCGTGAAGATATCCACACCTATTATGCAATATTATTGTCATACCCCACCCCGGACACTCATCACTGTGGGGCCGGCATGACGTCTACACGACATCACATTAATATCTAACTTACTATAGACGACAAAAATAAAAACGCAATTACAGAACAAATCATAAGTATATACACTCTTTCATTTACGAACACCAATCCCATTTTATTTTTTATTTTTTTAACAACACGAATACGAAACCCTAAATCTCTCATTTAGTTTCCCTTCAAGTAGCACCCCCAAGATATTCATTCTCTATAGCACCTCCGGATTTGACCTAGTGCCAGTAGGGGACCGACTCCTTGTTATTTCACCTGCGAGTGTACTGCCTTCTTAGTAAAATATTTTTAAAATAAAAATACATTCTAAATAATACCACAATTAAATATGGATTAAGTATAAGTATACAAACATCACATTTCTAATAAAAATCACTATAATATAAACAGTGAAAGTAAATCAATATATATAAGTTTCATTCAAACTCATCCAGTATAAAATAATACCAATCACCATATAATAAATAACCAAATATAAGTAAAACACCGCATTTCAAAACACCACACCACCACACCACTCACTGGCTAGCCATAGTGATTGTTTTAACCTCATGATCGGGAGTTGCAACGGTACCGTAACATCCGTAGGAATGCCTTCCTACGAAATATTCACACCCCTTTTGGGGAGAAATATAATTCACACCCCTTACGGGGAGAACTATCCACATCTCATGGGAAGAATCCACACCCCTTACGGGGAGAAATATAATCCACACCCCTTTCGGGGAGAAATCACACCTCTTTCGGGGAGAACAACTATGACATCGTCAAAATCATCAGTATAGTTAAAAATCCACATTCCTTACGGGAAGAAATACATTTTCACATCATATTGTCAAAAATCCACACCCCTTATGGGGAGAATATAAACCACACATTTTTCGGGAAGAATTTCCAAAATCACATTTTTTACTCTTTTTTTTTTTTTTTTTAAATTATCACCAATTTCAGTAAAACTTTTTTTTTTTTTCCACCTTTGTTTTTAGAAAACCAAGTATTTTTAGAAAACCATATATTTTCCACCCTCTTTTCAAAACCACCCATATCTAACGAAAATTATTTTTAATCCTTCTTTTTAGAAACCAACACAATTATCTGGAAATTTATTTTATCAACTCATCCCAAAAACCTGCTTAATTCATATCATTTATGAAATCGTACAGTGTAAGTAAACACATATGTGAACAATATATATATATATATATATATACATAGAAAATAGTTTGACAAGAAAACAGCACACTCACCTGATTATCCGTTTTCGGAGACTTTGACCCATATTCTCTACTGGTACTCCGGTGCTTGCGAACCTAATAATGACAGGGTCTAAATTAATATTTTAAATAAAATCACCTAATCATGTAATACAGACCCTAATTTTTGTTATTTTCCCGTCCCCACATTTTATTATATAAAATTATTATTCGGTTAATTTTTCATTTAACAGTCTCAAATTTATTATTCCGGTTACAAAATTTTTATGCTAGAATTTACTTTAACAAAAGTAAAATAAACTTAATGAAAAACGTTACTCATTCCGAATCGTTCATGGGTCGCGAGACGGATTTTGAATTTTTATTGGGGTTCTTTATGTAATTTCTTCTTTTCTTCTCGTCTTTTTTTTTTCCTGCTTCTGCTTTCCGTTTCTGTTTGTTGTTCTGCTGCAGCCACCGGCCTCTTCCACTCCTCCCTACCACCGTCTGCCGGCCAACCCACAACCAATCACCCACAGACAATCGCAACAGCACACACACACAACACACATCCAGAGACAACCACACACCCACACACACATACCCACTTCCTCTCTCTCTAACTCCCCAGCAACAACTCCGGCGATCTACACACACACACACCGCCGAACGACAACACCACCAAACCCATTTACACACTCTCACATACAAGACACACACACACATAAAGTAGGAACAACACACACACACATGCAGTCGTCCAACAGAACACACACACACACATGCACGGAACATATACACAAGCCCGCTCACTCCTACGCCGGCACTGGACGGACACCCACCACTGACCGAACACACCGCCGAACCAGCAACCCACACCACCGGACGAGCATCCATCGCCGATCCTTTCTCTCTCTCTCCTCAATCTCAGAAATTGAAGATTTAATTACGTAAGAGATGGACGAGCGGACTTTTGATATGAGCCTGCCCAATTATTTTTTTATTTTATTTTTTGTTCTGCTTGTTCTGTTTCTTATCTACCACAAAAAAAAGATAATTCGGGTTTTGAAAAATTGAGAAGACCAGAGATATGGTCAACGTCTTCCATATGGTCCTCGCATGTTGTTGGAGAAGACTCGCCATTCCGCCCATTCGGACTCTTCTCCCGCTAATCCTCTCTCTCTCTCTCTCTCTCTCTCTCTCTCTCTCTCTGTATGTCCTCTCAGCTATGAAAGACTCACATCTACAAAGCAGGAGCACAATTCTTGACCCGGGGGGCCAATTTATTCCGTTATGGAATGTAATATTTTTACTGTGCTGTGTTATTTCAGTGTCCTTGGATCCGTTGTTCTTTTACATCCCTGTAATTGATGGCACACGGAAGTGCCTTGATTTGGACAGGAAGTTAGAGATCACTGCTTGTGTTCTTCGTTCAATCATGGACGTGTTCTATGTGCTCCATATAATTTTTCAGTTCCGCACTGGATTCATATCCACTTCTTCCCAAGTAGTTGTAAGGAGTGAGCTAATTGATGATCCCCACGCCATAGCAAGACGGTACTTGTCGTCCTACTTCATCATTGACATTTTAGCTATGCTTCCTCTACCGCAGGTATGTGTCCTTCCTATGTCAAAATCTGGAATTGCATTAGCACGAAGGTTTTCATAAAAAAATTGTTATGTGAAAGACATCATCCAGCTCATTTGTCAAAGATCCAGCCTCCAACACCATTAATGCTAAACCACGCTCAAATCCTCTTTTTCTCCCCCATCTATTGTATATGTTCTACTGAATGAATTCTATATCCCTGTTGCTTCAACCTAATCCATTAATTGAAAAGAATATAGGTAGAGGAGAGAATAATTTATTGTATTATGTTGTTCTACTGAATGAGCTCTATATCCCTAATTATATAGCCGCAGAAGCAAGCTAAATTAGGAAATATATCACCGGAATGAATGGGCTAATAATGCCCTACAATCAAGATACCAAAAATAATAAAATACATAAATATTGTATTTTGACATATTGCTTAGGATTTTCTTCATTTTCAGTTGTATATATATATGGATATAATTGTTACGAGCTATATCGAGTAATGAATATAATCATTTGTATTTCCTCTGTGGAAGAAAAGGTATTGAGAGAAGAAATTCTTTATTATATTTGCTCTTTACCACAATGGGTTTATATAAATAACCCTAGTTAGGTCAGGTGGTTTCTGTCAGAGTTTGCTGGGATTTGAGTACTGGCCGTTCACTTGGTTACGGCTATGTCAATTTTGCTAACCCTCAAGAAGGTTAGATAGTCTATCTAAGTTGATATGCAATTTATCATCCATAGTTTCTATATTGATCAGAATAAAATTGCTTATACTTGGCTTCTACACAAAAATTTCTTATATTTAGCTTCCACACCTGTGTTGGTTGATGATTCATGGTGTGTTTGTGTTAGATTTTGTGTTCATGGTGGGTTTGTGTTTGATTTTGTGTTCAATATCTAGTTAAAAATTTATTGATTTCAAGATGGACTACTTTCTTATACTGTGTTCATTCGAATTCAGGAAAAAATTAAGTTATCAACGTTAATGAATTTCCAATAGTAAGTGTAAATAGTAAATACAATTTAGAACTATGGATTCGCCGTGCCTAAAGGTAGTATATCAATTTTCCAATTTGAAAGTGTAAAAAAATAGTAAATAGAAAATAATTGAGTCATAAAGTGCATATATAATTACTCAATTGTTTTGGAAGTGGGAGTGTGAAATTTTTAGGCTAGGGATTATTTCCCTCTAAAAAATTTGATATCCCAAATATTAACCGTTATAACATGAACTTGACTTGTTTGTAAATATGTTATTTGTTTACAAACCTAGTTAGGAATACGAGTTTCTAAAAGAGGTGGATCACTTAAAATAAGGAAAGTTTTTGGCAAATAATGTATTTAAAGGAGTTGATAGAATACGTACGGATGATGAGTTTGAAGAAGTAGAGATTGGCAAAAAAAGAGTTGAAAAGCAGCATTAACTAAGCCAAGTTTGTGATGGTCTATGTTAGAAGTGAAAGTAATAGATGAGAGAAGTAAAGAGGGATTCTTCAGAACATGCCAAGCGGCTTGAACGGGAAAGTGGAGGTTTAGGTAATTTTGGATGCATTAAAGATGAAAGTGAAAGTTATAGTGAAGGCTGATGGGATAAACGATTAAGATGTTGCTTTTATGGTTTATTTTGTGAGACACAAATTTAGAATTAAGTAGTTCGTCTCAAAATAGGATTTCCAAATGAGTAATAGAAAAGTAGCACGTCCGAATGAGATTCCTATTGAGGTTTTGAATAGTTTAGAAGATCTTGGGTTCAAGTGGTTAGCTGAGTTCTTCAGTAACATATTTAAGCAGATAATGTTGGAAGATTGGAAAAATGCAGTATTGGGTACATATTTATGAAAACAGAAAGGATATCAAAGTATTTTAAAATTAACGTGTTATAGAGCTTATGAGTCGCATCATGATTTTTTGGTAAATGATAGATTTGCAACTATTATGGTACATATTTCACCCCCTGCAACAAGGGGTGGTTCACCCCCAAAACAGGGGGTGAAACCACCCCTTGGAACAGCGGGTGGCACCCCCTGTTGCAAGGGGTGTTTTCATCCCCTATTTCAGGGGGTGAAACCACCCCCTGTTACGCGGGTGACGGGGAGGAAGGGAGAGGGAGAGGGTGGTGGCGGGGAGAGGGAAGGAGGGAGAGAGAGAGGGAGGTGGCAGGGAGAGGGAAGGAGGGAGAGGGAGGTGGCGGGGAGAGAGAAGGAGGGAGAGAGAGAGAAATTAAAAAAAAAAAGAAAAAAACAAATAAATTATATTAAAAATGATTAAAAAATTAAAAAAAACGTGAAAAGACCATTTTGCCTTGAGATTCTGTTAGTTTTAATAGAATCTCTAACGGCAGGACCAATTAAAGCCGTTTCAATACGTAGAGAGTTTGAAATGAAACGCCGAAACTTAGAGGGGCTACTTAGAAATGTATCAATAGTTAGAAGGTTTAAATTGTACTTTTCCCTATAATTTAACTTGTTGAATCCACATTAACGTTAGACCCTAATATTCGTTCGCAGTGGTTTGGCAAAGTCCACCCTAGTCGTAAGGGGCTTGTTGAATGCCACATTAGTTACCTAATCTTGAGCTATGAGTATGAATTAGGCCCATTGGTTTCTACAAAATTGAAACAATTGTGGAAATTAAAGTCCTATAGCCAACGAAATCAAAAAGGTGAGGAAGAAAAAAATGAGGTGAGGAAGAAAAATGAGGCACTTAGGCCCATTTGGTAATTGTTTCCATTCCAAAAATTCTCATTCTATTCCCAGATTTTTGAGAATTTTGTTTGGAAATAGTTTGGTAATTTTTATTCTCGTTTCCATTTCATTCCCATTTAGGAATTGTGTCCATTTTTTTCTTAAGAAATGAGAAACAAAAAAAAGTTGTTTCTCATTATTTTCATTCCATTCCCAATATCTGTTACTGTTCATCCGCCGCCACCGGCCACTGTCAACTGCCGTCGTCCGGTGACCATCGCTGGTCACCTCCGGCCGTCCGCCACCATCATCCACCTGCCGGCCGTTGGCGGCGGAGGCCAAAACAAAAAAAAAATCTCAAAAATAAAATAAAATTTGATTTTAAGATAAAATCGTTACCAAACGCTATTTTCTTCCCAAAACAAAAAAAAAAATTATCGTTACCAAACGCGATTCTACTCCCAAGAAGGAAACAAAATTCTCGTCCCATCCCATCCCATTCTCATCTCAATGCTAGAATGGAAACAGAAACGGTTACCAAACGCTTTATTTTTTCGATGTTGAAGATTGCTTCCCTGCCTGTTGCATAGTCAACAAAGGCAGGAGCAATTGTCAGAAAATGTTTCACTCTCCTCTAAGTAGGAGGAGATGCAACAGAGGAATGGCATCCCAGTTCAGAGAGAAATAACCAATTTTTCCTGAGCAATCCTCCCTTGTAGTCATTTCTTAGTTTTTCCTATTTTATATAGAGAGATTTGTATTATCCTATTTCAATAGAGTTGTCTTTGTTATCTCCTTATTGATGGAGAGAAATTGTAAAATTCTTACCAATAGTGAAATCTTTCTCTTCTTACCCGTGGATATTTCCCTCAAATTAATTGAGGATTTCACCACGTGAATATTTTGTGTCAATTCCTATTTTTCTCAATCCTAATTTTTTAACTGCGTGATATTGTTTCGACCTATCAATTCACATTAACTATTATATTAAATATAAATTACACTAATTAGCATCAATTCCATAGATTCAATCTAATTTATGTTAACTGTAAAAATCCAATGGGCCTAACTCACTCTCAAAAAACATCTTGTAAGATGAGGATTGTCCTAAGCTTTATATATAGTTCAAGATCAGGTAACACAAGCAATGTGGGATTCAACGCCGCTTCCTCACGCGTAAAGTGGACTTTGACAAACCACTGCAAATGGATATCGGGGGAAGGGTCCAACATCGATGTGGGATTCAACATTAACTAAAAGATTTAAAAATAAAGAAAGAAAAAGAAAAAAAAAAACGTGGACAAAATATTACAAATGACTTATTTGAAAGACGATCTAATCATTGCCCTTTAACCTATACAGTTTACAGTTCTAGTTATCATCCCAAATGTAAATGGCCCAATTTCTCTGATCACGAAAGACCTTCTGAGGATTGTTATATTGGTGCAATATGTCCCAAGACTTGTTCGGATCATTTCACTATATAAAGTGACAAGAACTTATGACATATTTACTGAGATAGCGTGGACTGGGGCTGCTTTCAATCTGCTGCTCTATATGCTAGCCAGTCATGTAAGTTTTGATCAAACCATTTTCTTCTTTTGGCACCTTTTCCGTTCAAACTTCAAATATGCTATTTGCTCATTTATGCTCATTTATGTCTTGATGTTTGATTTTTATTTTTTTCATTTTTTTAAAGGTTCGTTTTTAGTAGTAACTTATTTGTTTACTTCAACTTTTGAGTGCAATCATAGAGAAGTGACATATTTGAAGTTTGGGAGGTTGTTTTGACATGGGAGTAGAGAAACCTTTGAACATGGTTATGAAAAGATTAATGAATAATGTAGAATCTAAGGAGAAAAAAGAAAAGAGACTAGAGTTTATTATATTAAATAATAAATGCAGAGTTATAAAAAAATACCTGGGAAAGATAACTTATATATGCTTACAATGGAAAGACCGAGAAACGAAAAAAAGTCTATTATAACCTTAATACTAAATATAAATAATAGCTCAAACATCGTTGACTTTTACAATTATTTTTAGGTTCAACTTTGTGTATCAAATTACTAATTAATTGAGTCTTACAATTGATGAGCCTAAAACTTACCCAAAAATGCGATAAATGAGTTTTAACTAGTGAAACTAAAACATACAGGTAGACACGGCATAATTTACGACTAGAACAATTTGCTAATGTTAGTCATCCTTTATTTTCGCGATCCAAATTATTTGCTATAGATATGTTGACACCACTTCTTTATTTGGCTATCTTGTTTGTGTTTTTTTCTTTGCTACTAACGGTTGGGAGAAGGATTTTTGAACACTAGACTCCCCACTAGGGAGACATACTAAATAACCGCTAGACTGCAAGACTTAGGTTTTTATTTAGCTGTCTAATGATGAGCTTACGTTTACTTTTCAACACATTGAACCAGAAACACACATTTACGTTTATTTAGTTTTCTAATTGGTATCCATTTAGATGAAGGAAAAAGGTTCTTATATCTCATTGCAACTATGTCAAGAACAAACTGCATATAATATCGGCTGTTTGGTTTTCTAAATTATCCTATTTGAGGTATTATACTTTGGATTTGGATGAATTAATTTGTATATTTTTTCCATTTACGCATAGCTCCAAACTTAAATATTGTTTGGTTGAACAAAACAGCATAGAGTTGTTCTAGTTTAGGTAAATTTTAATTCATATTTTGCTTCAAAAACACTGGAATTAGCATTTGAACCAGAACCAAAATGATTAGCTAGCCGATTTAAGTTTATAATGAAACATGAAAATATAACCAATTTAAAAATTTACCAATTGAAAAATAGTAAAATTCGGGAATCGAAAACTAAACCAAACGTATCCTATGTGTATTATTTCTGACAGTAGGAATACATATTTCATATCAGCTACTTGGAGCCTTCTGGTACTCGTTCACGATAGAAAGAGAAGATAGATGCTGGCGTTATGCATGTGCAAAAAATAATCGCAGTTCTGAGTACTTGTATTGCGGAGTAGAACGTGTGGGCGACTTTTCTTTCCTGAATACTTCCTGCCCTCTTCTTGAATCGAGTGAAATAACAGATCCAACACAGTTTGACTTCGGCATCTTTATTGCTGCTCTACGGTCTCGGGTAGTGGAAGAAAAAAAATTTGCACGGAAATTCTCTTACTGCTTTTGGTGGGGGCTTCGAAATTTAAGGTTTGTGCTTTTATGGCCCTCTCTTTCTTTGATTGTAGTATTATTTTTCTGTTTTGATTTATTAATATCTTTGTAAAATCTTCTTGTTCTGTTAAGTCAACTTTTTGTAACGTACCCGTTTCATTTATTAAGGCATCGTTCGGAATTTGTTTTCTTCCTTTTAATTTAATTTTTACATTTGTCAGTTCTCTTGGCCAAAACCTTCAAACAAGCACTTTTGTTTGGGAGAATCACTTCGCTGTCTTCATTGCCATTCTAGGATTGCTTCTGTTTGCATTGCTGATAGTCAACATGCAGGTAAAAAAATTCAATCAAATCTATATATTATCTCTCGATAGTATATAACCCAGGTTTGAAAGCACGATACATTAATCTTAATCTTGAATATCCTATTATTAATTCAAACATATCAATCATAGAAATACATTTTGTTACAATTTATTCTTTAGTTACTCAACAAAATTTAGTTACTCAACAAAATTTAAATTAGCGATTGGAAATGTTTTTAAACATCCAGTGGAATATATATATATATATATATATATATATATATATTTTGTTGAAATATGATTTTTATGTATTTATTATGCGTACGTTATATATAAAAGTGGAAGCTAAGGGTTGAGAATGAACTACAATCGAGTATTATCAATCTCTCAAATCATATTCTCCCTTTAAAATGAAGAGTTAAGATTCAACCAAAGCTCATAATAACTTTATTTATTATCTTCTCTCTCTTTTATTTTCACTATCTATATAACAATAAAAATAATAATAACTACAACTTATTGTTTATTATTATAATAATAATATAAAAAAAGAAATTAGGTACAAAACCAATAACTTCTTACTCTACATTTTCACTATGTGTATAGTGAAAATTAGGTAATATTTAGATTAATCAAGTAAAATATAAGTAATATTAGTTATAGCACTTTCTAACTTGACACCTTCTTTTTTTTTTTTTTTTTTTTTGCATATCCTTTATTTTTCTATTTTTGTTACTTTTTTTTCTTTCCTAAATATATATTTTTAATTTTGTTCTTTTCTTTTTCCTATGTGGGTTTTGATAGTGTGCGAAATTGCACAAACTAATTGAAGCAGCCAAAAAACAAATATTTTACATTTACAAACCAAATACGCCCGCAATTGTTAGATTTCTTATTGTTTGATAATTGACACTCGACTAATCTTACGGACTTAGCATTTTTGTACCTCAATTGTTTAAACATTAGTTATACTAGCAAAGAATATACCGACATCATTTATATTAGTTCAAATATTAATTAGCAAGAATGTATGATTTATTAATAAAAATATAATAACTAAATCAAAATGTAAAATAAAAATATCGATAATTATATCAAAGTGTGAAAAAAAACAAAAAAAAAAAACCCTGCCGATAACCCGTGCATAGCATAGGCATACAATCTAATAGGAAAAACTAAAATTGAAAACTTAACCATTAGACCTACGGATGTCAATGGTTCGATTTCGGTTCGATTTCATATACCAAAACAAACTGCCGGTTTTTTTTTAAACAATTTTAAAACCGAACCATTTAAATTTATACAAAACCAAAACTGTAAAACCGCGAAAACATTTAAGATTTTTCAATTTTATA
This sequence comes from Eucommia ulmoides, assembly GCA_016647705.1. Taxonomy (NCBI): domain Eukaryota; kingdom Viridiplantae; phylum Streptophyta; class Magnoliopsida; order Garryales; family Eucommiaceae; genus Eucommia; species Eucommia ulmoides. The sequence continues at coordinate 52,256,903 of CM028340.1, read as the reverse complement.
AAAAGCCAAAACCCAAACCAAAATTAAAACCATAAAACTGGGGACAATTGTTTTCTATATATAAACACAAACATAACAAAAATATAAAACATAAATTTCAAAAAATAAAATCAAATCACAAAACTATTAATAGTTACAATAAACATTTATAACCATAATTAAAATTCTACGATACTTAAAAATAATGATTGTAACCACAATTGTTAACAATAATAAATATATATTAGGGGTTAAATTGTAAATATATAAAAAATTAGGTATATATGTCGTAAAAATATATCTAAAATATCGGCTTCGAGATTCGGTTTCATGGTTCGGTTTCGTGGTTCGGTTTCACGGTTACTATCCCAAAACTAAAATCAAAACCGCTTTGATTACTAATTTCAAAAGTAAAGCTGCAACCAAACCATTCGGTGCGGTTTCTCTCGGTTATACATCAATTTTTTTTTTTCCCATCCAACTACTTGGACTGAAGGAGAGCTCAACAAAGACAATCTTTTTGCTCCTATTCATCGTGAACAATATTCCATTTTCCTCCATTAATGTTCACAAAATTCATTCTTCTAAATTTTCTCTCTTTTAATATTTTATTTAAATAAATTTCAAATGTTAAATAAAAAAAACTATAAATGTCTATTATTTTTAATAAATATGACATTAAATGAAACAAAATAATTACATTTTTTATTTTATCCTCTCTTGATATGATTTTTCTGTTGATAATCATTATTAAAATTTATAATTATAATAAGTACTAGACAACAAAAGTACTAAACAGACCCTGTAATAGCATGAGCCTTCGTGTACTGGGGTGTCCTTTTAACAGATTCTAAATAACAAAAAATAGGAGCTATTATATTTGGTTAAAAAACAAACATTAAAAACACAATTAAAAATTTGAAAATAAATAATAATCATTAATATTTAAAGTTTATTTATTTCTCACCTTTTAACATTTTATAAATAAACTTAAATATTATTTATAATCAATATAGTAATTTGAGTGCATTTAATTATTATTTATTATTAATATAGTAGATTGAATGAAGTTGTAAGTCTTTTAAATGATTAGGAACATCACTGAAACTTACTCATATATTTCATCTTTGTTTTTATTATAATTAATTATATGTGATTTATCTCTTCTTCACCTTCTTTCTGTCGTACCATTTAATAAAATTCACTCTCTCCATCTATTAATTGCATATAAAATTTATTAAATTTTATTTACTTAAAAGAGTTCCAATAATTTTTAACCAAAAAATAGAAACTATTAAATAATATTAAAAAAGACCTCTTATATTCTTTTAAAACCATTATATGATAAACATAAAGTTTAACAATTGAAAAAATCCTATAGCAATTGTTTACTTAATATTTACTATTTCGAAAAAACAAATATTAGTCGACGTTAATAATTTTAGAGGTCAACAATAATAGTTTTCTAGGTTATTTTTTAAAAAAAATTCAATAAATTTATTTTTTCTATACTCTCATAAAATGTATTAGATAAAAAATTAAACGATTAATTGTATCTACGTATAATACTCAAATAATATATTTTTTTCTAGACCGTATATTATGCGGGTCTAAACCTAGTACTACTTAAAAGTAGGAGATAAAATATTTTAATGAGCTTGGGGGATGCCTCTTTTAAGCCTTTTGATAAATTCTTAATTTTTTTTAAATTTTTTTTATATATCAAATAATGAGTATCCCACTCAATTGTATCTCTTTTTCATTTAAGTTAATTTTTTTTTTCTAATTAATACACAAATATATATTTTTTATATTCGGTATTTATAAAACGCCGTGACTCATTAAAATAATTACTAACAAAATAACTAAATAATATTTATAAGTTTTATACTTTAATATTAAAAATTTATTATAATTTTTTTTTAATGTCTGCGCAATGCGCGGGTTTAAAATTAGTATTTATATATATATATACACATACATTGCACTTAATTCTTATAGTCCATTCTGCTGGAACTCTTTCTTCTATTGTTCCATCACAGAAATATATGGAGTCTATAACTGTCAAAAAAGTAGAGGAAGTGAGAGTACAAAGGAGAGACTTAGAGCAGTGGATGTCCGATCGTATGCTCCCTGACAATCTAAAGGCGAGGATTAGGCGATACGAACAGTACAAATGGCGAAAAAACAAAGGTGTCGAGGAAGAATCTCTTATTCGTAACCTTCCCAAGGACCTGAGGAGGGACGTAAAGCGTCATATTTGCTGGTCTTTTCTCAAGAGGGTAATTTCATTAATTTATATGAAACTTTTGATTCGTAATCTGAATTCTTGGCTAAATTTTATCACAATCCGAGAAAAGTTTTCTGAAAACGCAGGTGGCGTTTGTAGTGTTTCTAGTCCCAGAAAACTTGGAACAGAAAGAAACATTTGGGAACAGTTCTATTCTGTTTTCAAGAAATTTATTCTAAAAATGTAGGGGGATAAAAACCTTTTTGGTCCCTGACAAATACCTCGGGTGTCCAATTGGCCCCTAACTTTTGCAACTCGACAATTTGACTCTTGACATTTCAAAATCGTTCCAAATTGGCCCTTGGGTCGGGTTCCGTCAGTAAAATTTGGTGAAATTGGATGGAAAAAGTCACGTGACAAGCACACGTGACGTTTGGCCAAGGGCACATGCGTAATTTCATTCTTACTAATAGAATAGGACCTATTTACATATTTTGTTAAATTTAAGGGGTTAAAAATATTTTTTTTCTTTAATTTTTTTTAGGTCGTCTTCTTCCTCTCCGCCGCTGCTCTCCAATCCTTCGTTCACCTCCAATCTCTCTGCCGTCTTCGTCTGCGTCCTCGTTTGCGTCTTTACCTGCGTCTTCGTCTTTTGCGTCTTCGTTCACCTACGTCGTCGTCTGCGTCTTCTTCGTCTTCTTCGGTTTCGATTAATTAAGGGAAGTGGAGGCTAGGGTTTCGATTAAGGGAAGTGGAGGCTAGGGTTACGTTTGGGTTTCGATTTCGAAATCGAAACCCAAATCGATTTCGATTTCGAACAGGGTTTCGATTTATGTTCGATTTCAATGTTGTTCTTCGTTTTAGCGGCGATGTTCGGCGGTGTTCTTCAATTTCGAAACCAAAACCGTGGTTCGATTTGGGTTTTGATTTCGATTTCGAAATCGAAACCCCTAGGTTCGATTTCGATTGTGTTCGACGTTTTGGTGGCGATGTTCGGTGGTGTTCTTCGATTTCGATTTCGAAATCGAAATCGATTTCCTGTTTCGATTTCGAAATAGAAATCGAAATCCTAAGGTTCGATTTCAACGGTGTTCGTCATTTTGGTGGTGGTGTTCGGCGGTGTTCTTCGTGCCATGTTCTTAGGTTTCGATTTCGATTTCTTGTTTCGATTTCAGCAGTGATCTTCGTTTTCGATTCGGTGTTCATCGGTTGTGTTGTTCGTTTTGGTGGTGGTGTTCATTGGTGTTGATGTTCGTTTTGGTAATAGTGTTCGTTTTGATGTTGATATTCGTTTTGGTGTTGATGTTTTGTTTTAATATGGGAGCGAAAAAAAAATATGATTATGTTCTGCTCCCTTATTTTTAGCATAAAATTCATAGAATATAATGGAATTGCTCTTATTTCCTCTTTTATAAAGATTTGTATTTGGTTTGGTTGGATATGTCATTCCTTTTGTATTCCTTGGGGTTTTTAATTCCATTTTTAATGGGAAAAAAATCAAATAATATTTTCAAAAGAAAAATGTTGTTTTGTTCCCATAAATTTGTTGTTCTCATAATTAAAAATAAAAATAAAAATTGTTGTCCCATAATTTGTTATTCAATTGAGAAAGAAAGACCAAATTAAAAAAAATAAAATGATTATGTTCTTTCAATTGAGAAAGAAAGACCAAAAAAAATATTTTGACCCTTTAAGTTTAGATGACTTTTCAAAATCAACCCCGTTGAATAAAAAAATTAAAATGCTCTTAATGAAATGTTGACCGTTAATTGACTTAACGGAATCTGCCTCAGGGGCCAATTTGAGACGATTTTGAAATATCAAGAGCTAAATTGTCGATTTGCAAAAGTTAGGGGTCAATTGGACACCCAAGGCATTTGTCAGGGACCAAAAAGGTTTTTATCCCAAATGTAGGAGCGGAACGGAAAATTATCGGCTTTGTTCCCATATTTCCATTTTCTGATATTTCTATTTTCTGGTGAAGAGAGTTTTTCGTGCTAAAATTGTGTTATTATTTCTGTTCTATTTTACTTTGGGAAACACATGTTGGGACCGTGGAAATCTTATCATGTCATCTTTCCCAACAAAGTGGTATGATGAAATACAAAACAAGGCCTTAAAACAACTTAAGACACGTGTGAAAAAATTCTCTCAATTGTGGCTATTGAGGAATTTGATCTCTCAGTCTTGCTCTTCTTCAATTTGAGAGGTAAACGTCTTCAATTTTGTAAGGGATACTTCATCTCCTCTGCTCATGGCCTCTATTTATAGAGGAGGCCTGAGGCTCAAATTTTAGTCTGAAGAAAATATCAAAAACTTCAAGAAATCAGCCGCAGCTGCTGTCCTCTAGCTCCTTCTACTACCTTTTTCATTCTTCTTTCGATTCTTCAAAAACTGCTGCCGAATGAAGAATTTTTTTTTTTTTTTCAAAGGCTGCTGGCTTCCTATTTTTTTTCTTCAAAGGACAACTGCCGATTGAATAAAGGAGAGAGACAATTTTTCTCGCATTTTGTCAAAAGTTTTGGCCCCACAATATGAAAAGGAGCCACCAACCATCAATCTCCAGCTTGATAATTGCTCCTCCAAAATCATACTCTGTATGAATAATGTTGGCCAAGTTTAGACAATGCTGAAACTTGGTGCTTTCAATGACTTTCATCAACATATCTGCAGGGTTGTTGACTGTCATAATCTTCGTAAGAAGAATAATATCTGCATCCACAATTTCTCGAACAAAGTGGAATCGAACATCAATATGCTTGGTCCGAGCATGATGAACTTGGTTCTTCGCTTGATATATTGCACTTTGACTATCATAATATATCTCTACATGTTTCTGATGAAGACCTAAGTTTGAAATCAGTTCATGTATCCAAATGGTTTCCTTCATGGCTTTTTCAGTAGCTATGTATTCAGCCTCTGTAGTAGACAACTGCTCAGTGGATTGCAAAGTAGACCTCCAACTGACTGGACTACTGGCCATGGTAAATAAATACCCAGTAGTAGATCATCTCTTATCCAAATCACCAGCGTATTCCAAATCCACATATCTAATGAGAATTTTTTTTACTTCCATTTGATTTCTCACAAATTTCAAACCCAAAATTTTCTTTGCTTCGCCAAGGTCCTTCATTTCCAATTCCTTTCGAAGTTGAACTTTCAACTTTTCAATCTCCTCCAAACTTCTTCCAATAAAAGAAAATCTCCAGGATTTGATACTTGTATTTCATAGTATATACCTAGAGTCTTCTTGAAAATTCATATACAGATGTAACAAACCAGTGCTTTCCACTCAAAGATGCAGTCTTTGTTGGACTAAGGCTTTAAATCGCAGCATCGGGTTACGTAACGGTAACAGTCGCGGTGTAACAGTATCAGTAGTATCGACCTATCCGTAACGCAAATCAGCTGTAACGGTTGTGAATTTTTTAAAATCACTAGAACATCCTCAAAAACTCAATAATAATAATTGTTTTACTCATTAAACCCTTAATAAATACATTCTAATAGATATTATGACATTTAACTACATATGCAACACAATAAATATATGAAAATAGACGAATTTTTCATTAAGGCTAAAGAAAGGTTGAAGAAAGGCTGAAATCTGAAGAAATGATGAATTTCTAGCCATCACATGGCCTCTGCACAAGGCTAAAACTACAACATGCTGATGGGAAGGGTATTTTTGATGGGATAGGGCCTCCACAAGGCCGAATACAACCTATATTTGATGGGAGGGGGCCTGCACAAGGCTGAATATAGCCCGTAACGGCCTGTAACGACCGTAACAAGAAAGACACCGTTACGTTTCCATATTGGCTCGTAACGGGCTGATTCGGTGTGAATCAGCCCAAGCATGAAATATTGGCCCGTAATCGTAATGGCAGGCCAATTTTCCATTACGTATAGGCCGTTACAGTATGTAACGGCCGATACTTAGAACCCTGGTTGGACCCCAAATATCAATATGAACATAGTCTAGGATCCCTTTTGTTTTGTGGATGGTCGTGCCAAATTTAACTATGGTTTGGTGACCAAGGACACAATGCTCATAGAAGTCCATCTTACAAATCTCGGCACCCTTCAAAAGACCATGCTTCACCAACCCTTACATGACCTTCTCTCCAGTATGCCCAAGTCTCATGTGCTAAAGTTTGATTGTATCAATAGCAGTTTCTACGGTGGCAGCTCATCCAATAATTGTCCTTCCTTGTAAAAAATACAAATTATTTCTTTTTAGGCCTTCCACGACAACCATAGCACCTCGTGTGACTTTCACTGTTCCGGCTTCCATTGTGACTTTAGAACCATTTGATTCCAAAGCACCCAAAAAAAATAATTTTTTCTTTAAATCTAGTACATACCAAACATTGGTCAGATTCCTCGTGGTTCCGCTATGCAACTTCAATTGGATCACGCCAGCTCTTTTCTTTCACATGCATGATCATTTCCCATAAGAACTGTTTCACCACTAGCAAGATCCAAACTGGTGAAACAATCCCTATCAGGACACATATGATAGGAGCATACGAAGTCAAGAATCTACTCATCTAAGCATCATCTTCAATTTGTGCCATATTTGCATTTGTATTGCCCTAGTTTTTCAGCTTAGGGCAATCCTTCTTCACCCTTATCACGGCAAAAATCACATTCATCATTTGTCGGAGTCTTCCTCCTATTTGTTGAAACTTCTCTCGACTTGGAACGAGAGTTATTTCTACCTTTGTTGTGCTTCTTGTTCTCCGATCTGCCCCTCTTCATCAAAGCATCAGATGTATCATTTTAGCCTACCTTGTCATGTTTACGAACTTTATTATTCATCAATGCATCTGATACATCTTTGAATTTTATCGAATCTTTACTGTAGATCAAAGTAGTTCCAAGTGTTCGTATGAATTTGGTAATGAATTCAACAACACAATGGTTTTGTCCTCATCTTTGATCTCTTTATCTATGTTCAATATATTGGCAATCAATTTGTTGAAGTCATTCAAATGGTCCATCATAGTTGTACCTTCTTCGAATCGAAATGGAAAAAACTTTCGCTTAGATATAAACAATACTCAATATTCTTTTATTGACGACCACTCTAGGAAAGTGTAGGCTTTTGCCTTGAAAACTAAAGATCGTGTGGTGAAAGTTTTCAAGCAGTTTCATGTGAAAGTTGAGAGGGAAACTGACAAATATTTGAAGTGTGTACGTGCAGATAATGGTGGTGAATGCCATGGACCATTCGAAGAGTATTGTAGAAAATTCGGCATCAAGCTAGAAAAGTCAGCATCTAAGACACCTCAGCACAATGGTGTTGCAGAGAGGATGAACAAAATCATCTGTGAAAAAGTCTAGTGTATGCTCTCAAATGCAAAACTGTCAAACTCCCTTTGGAGGGAGGCAATAAGGACAACATTTGATTTAATCAATCTTTCTCCATCAGTTCCTCTGAACTATGACATACTAGAAAGAGTCTGGATGGGGAAAGACGTTTCTTACAAATACCTAAAAGTGTTTGGACACAGAGCATTTGTTCACATCCCAAAAGATGAGATGTTCAAGCTGGATGGAAAGGCAAAGCAATGCATCTTCGTGGGATATGCCCATGAAGAGTTTGGCTACAAACTCTGGGATCCCATCAGCAAAAGAATTATCAGAAGTAGATATGTGGTGTTTCTTGAAGATCAGACGGTTGAAGACTTTGAGAAACCAGAAAAATCACAAATAGATGAATTTTCAGTAGATCTCAAACCTGAGTCTTCATCATCAAATTTTGGTGACTGGGAAGTGGTACCAAATCTTGATGATGTTACTCCACCAGTCGATAGTTCAGAATCATAATCGATTCCAAAACAAGTTCAACGAGAACTGAGAAGATCTGCTCAAGAGCAACAACCGAGTCGCATATATTCTCCTCACGAGTATGTGATGCTCACTGAAGGGGGAGAATGAGAAGTTGAATGACATGCAAGAAGAGATGAAATCCTTGCGTGAGCACTACACGTTTGATTTGGTAAGACTACCGCAGAGTCGAAAAACTCTCAAGAATGAATTGGTTTATAGGATAAAAAATGAAGATCATACCTTACAACCACATCACAAAGCAAGATTGCTTGTGAAAGTATTCGGGGAAAAAGAAGGGTGTTGATTTTGACAAAATATTTTCACCTATAGTGAAAATGACTTCAATCCGAGTTGTTCTTTGCCTTACAGCCAGTCTAAATTTGGAGGTTCAACAGCTTGACGTAAAACTGCATTTTTTCTTGGTGATCTTAGTAAGGAAAATTATATGGAGCAGCTCAAAAGTTTCTTAGTCAAAGGAAAAACTGGTGTAAAAAAAAAAAAAAAAAAAAAAAAAATTGTTCTGAAACTGGCACCAAGGCAATATCCACCACATAAGCAAAGTACATGACAATTATTGAACGATGTAAGGAGATACTGTGGATTCAGAACTTGCAGTGTTATCTTCAACCCTAAATTGGTCATGAGATACTGTGGATTCAGAACTTGCAGTGTTATCTTCAACCCTAAATTGGTCATGAGGGGGAGATTTGTTGAGCTTTCACTCCAATTATTGGGGGGGGGGGGGGGGGGGGGGGGGGGGGGCTCCACAAATCCCACAAAGTCCACAGAAGGCCAAAGAAGGAAAAAGAAAAGGAGCTCCATCAGTGAAGATGGTAGAAGGATGCAGCAAGAAGGACCCAGAAGAAGAAGTAGTCAAATTAAGAAGAAAGTGGTACAAGGAAAAAAGAGCTCACCAACTTTGACAATTGCAGAAGCTGCGCAACAATCGCCGGCCTCTCTTGAAGCATCTAAGGTTTTTTTCAGACAAAAGAAATAGCTCAACCCTCCTCTATAAATAGAGGAGATATTCATTGAGAAGTAGTCAAATTAAGAAAAAAGTGGTAGAAGGAAAAAAGAGCTCACCAACTTTGACAATTGCAGAGGCTGCGCAACAATCACCGACCTCTCTTGATGCTTCTAAGGTTTTTTTCAGACAGAAGAAATGGCTCAACCCTCCTCTATAAATAGAGGAGATATTCATTGAAGAAAAAATAACCTTCTCTGCGAAGAGCAAATAACAGAGAAAATGAGAGACCACACTCCTCCGCAGATGAAGAGCGTAGAGAGAGAGACTGAAGAGAAATCCTTAAATAAAATTTATCTGAGATAAATAAGAGAAATCCTCAGATAAAATTTATTTGAGAAAAATAAGAGAAATCCTTAGATAAAATCTCTGAGAAGATATTGTGAGAGCTAATTTGTAAGGATTTCATCCACAAATTGAAGATATTGTGAGAGCCTATTTGTGAGGATTTCATCCACAAATTGAGGAATATGAGAGCCAATTTATGAAGTTTTTACCCACAAATTGAAAATACATGTTTTTGTGTATTGTTTGAGAGATCCACCAAAGTATGAGGATTATAATCTCATTATTTGTTATAGTGGAATATTTAAATGGCCAACGGGTCCCATGATTTTTTATCTTCATTGATGAAGGTTTTCTACATTAAAATTGTGTTGTTATTTCTGTTATATTTTGGTTTGGGAAAACGTGTTGGGACTGTGGAAATTTTATCATGTCATCTTTCCCAACATTTGAAAAAAAAAACAAAAAAAAATAAAATGAAAACATTGATGCTGTTTCTGTTCTCAGAAAATGGGAAGAAAATCAGAAGTCGGGGAACAAAAAACATTTGTTATTTATTCTACTCCCACATTTTCAAACAAAATTCGAAGAACAAGACAGAATTGTTCCCATATTTTTGCCTGAAACAGATATCTGGGAAAACAAATAACAAAAAAAACGCCACGTCGCCACCCAATTTCTAGGTATTATTTGTCACGAGAAGAAGCCTATTTATATACAGGCCTAAGAACAGTTTGAATGGCAGAGAACCGGAACAGACCCGATGTTTCTAATCCAAGTTCTCACGTGGTTTATATTAGGATTAGCTTAAAAGTTAGTTAGAGTTTGTTAAAATTAGTTAGTTGCTAATTATCATTTCTGATTTGTATATAAAGGTCTGTATGTAATTAAGAGGAAACTCATGGAAATTGAATCAATTTCTTCCTCTATTCTCTTCTAATATGGTATCAGTTGATATTTTTCTATCTTTTCTCATTCTCGATAGATGATCGTCGATTGTTCTTTTAATTGCTTCTGCTATTCTTTTTCCTCTAATCGATTGAATTCCATTCCCGTTCAATGCATTTTGAAAAGAATTGAATTTCATTTTTTCCATTTCGATTCGATTCAAATTTTGATCGAATCTTGATCTTTGTTTCTTGTTTCTTGCTTTGCCGTTGTCGCTGAGAGTTCCGTTTGTAGCTTTCGTCTACTGTTGATTTCTCTTGCAGAACTTGATTTGAGCTTCGATTGAGCTTCGTTTGAACTTCGATTGAGCTTCGCATCATCAGACATATTACGATTCAATCTGTATAGTTCTTTCCATTATGGATTCTACAAATTCTGGCAATTCCTCTTCAGTTCATGGCAGAACTGCCATTGATGATCCACTAAGTCCCTATTTTCTTCGTCATTCAGATAATCCTAGTCTTTCTCTTGTCTCACAACCATTAACAAGAGATAACTATGCCTCCTAGAGCCGTGCAATGATTATTGCGCTTTTTGTGAAGAACAAGCTAGGGTTTATCGATGGTTCCATCAGTAAACCAGCAATACAGATCTCACTCTCATTGGTTCTTGGATTAGGAACAACAATGTTGTTATTTCATGGATTTTGAATTTCGTTTCAAAGGAAATTTCAGCCAGCATCATCTATTCTGCATCTGCATATGACATTTAGCTCGATCTAAAGGAGCGATTTCAGTAGAGTAATGGTCCTCGCATTTTTCAATTGCATCATGAGCTCATTAATCATGCCCAAGATCAGAATTCAGTCGCTGCTTACTTCACCAAATCGATGACTCTCATGGATGAGCTGAGTACTTACAGACCGAATTGTTCATTTGGAAAATGCACTTCTGGAAGACTTCGACATCTAACTGCATACTACCAGAATGAGTATGTTCTTTCTTTTCTTATGGGATTAAATGAATCTTTTGCTCAATTTCGTGGTCAGGTACTTTTGATGGAACCACTTCCACCTATCAATAAGGTGTTTTCTTTGATTTCGCAAGAAGAACGTTAAAGAACAATCGGCCATACTGCTGATTCCTCCAACACTTTAGCATTTGCTGTTCGCACAGATAATCCAAAGCAGGTTCGATACAAACCTGCGAACCGTAGCAGCTCCAAATTCCAAAAGAAAGAGATCCTATTGTACTCATTGCAACTTCCATGGTCATACCATTGAGAAATGCTATAAATTTCACGGATTTCCTCCCGGTTATAAACCAAGACAACAGCCTCCATCACACAATCATATGGCTACAATCAATCAAGACTCCATTCAGCCAAACAAAGACGACAATGACTCTAATGGGCATTTCTTTCATAGTCTAAGCACTGCCCAATATCAGCAACTGATGTCGATGTTCTCCAACCATTTATCTTCTTCTCTTCAAACAAATGAGCCTCAAGATATTGCATCTACTTCATATGCAACACGTACTTGCTTTTCAGTGTCCCTAAATCCCATTTTATCTTCTTCGAATTTCTGGATAATAGATTATGGTGCCTCACGACATATATGTTCGAATGCTAGTATTTTCTCATTCTTGAAGCCTCTACAGAATTTCCATGTTATATTACCTAATCATGTTAGTATTCCTATTGATTATTATGGAGACATCAGATTGACCACTCAACTGTTGCTGAAAAATGTTTTATATGTTCCACAATTCAAGTTCAATCTAATATCAGTGAGTGCCCTCATCATTGATTCCTCTTTCACAATTGATTTTTGTCATAATCACTTCGTAATTCTGGAGACCAGCGGCAAGAAGATGATTGGCAGGGGTGACAAATATGGAGAACTCTATATTTTGAATGCAAATAATATGCAACCCGATTGTGCAAACATTTCAGTCTCCATCAATAAAGTTTCTGCTCAAACTTGGTGCAGCTGTCTTGGGCATTTATCTTCCAAGTGATTAACAACTTTACAAGACAAATTGCATTGTGATATTTTCATAACGCCATATACGGAACTGTTGAAATATTATATTTATGCGTTAATTTATATTTTTGGTATCTTTATTGTAGGGCTTTATTAAGCCCATTTATTTCAATAATATTCTTCCTAATTTAGCCTGTTCCTGCGGCTATATAATTAGGAGAATAAGGCTCATTCTGTATGTACAGAAATTATTAATATAATTTTCTTCTTTCCCTATATCCTTTATGGTATCAGAGCCAATATTTTTTTCTCCAAACCCTAAAAGCCGTTGACTTCACTGTTTACCACCACCAAGCCGCCGCCTCCAATCACGAAACCCTAGCCTGCAAAACCAGCCACCACCGCAACCCTAACCCTTCGAACCGACCGCAATCAACCCACCGAAACCCTAGCTTGCCGTCGCCGGACAAACCCCCACCCTATGCATCTCAGCCTCGCCACCGAAACCGCCGCCGAAACCCTAGCCTGCAAAACTAGCCACCACCGCAACCCCCTTCGAACCGATCGCAACCCACTGCGCCCGAAGCCAAACCAGTTCGCCACCGACCTCGCCATCTCCGCGAACCACCAGCTGCGATTTCGCGACTCACGATCTTTGCGACCCCCAGCCCCGATCTTCGCGAACAACCAGCTGCGATTTCGCGACCCCCAGCTGCGATTTCGCAGCCCACGGTCTTCGCCTGCGATTTCGCGACCCACGGTCTTCGCGACCCTGCTGCCAATTGCGGATTGTTCTCCGGTTGTTGGTATTCCGGTTGTTCTAAATACATGGCCGCCTCTTTGATTTCCTGAATGATTGGGTAACTCTGTCTCAAGTTCGCTTCTCAGCTTGTGCCTTCTCTCTCCGGAGCCAGATCAGTCTTCCGTAGCATTTTGTTTGTGTATTTCATTGCTACGGACTCATCACATCTGTATTCATGGCATCCGGAAGGGAAGGTGACGTCCCATCTCGGACCGCTCATGCTCCACAGTTATCCGCCCGCTTGGATTCTACTCGTGCCCCTGAGGCCACGGTCCAACGTGTTACCACCGTCTTACTCAATGGAGCGAACTTTCCTGCTTGGTCCCGCTCTCTCCGTCTCTACCTTGGTGGAAAACATAAGACAGGATGGCTTAATGGCACTGAGCCAAAGCCAGATATCAACGATCCCAAGTTTGCTCAATGGGACGCTGATAATTGTACCATCCTCGGGTGGATCTTCAACTCTATGGAGGAACGGATCTATAACATCTTCATGTTTCACGAGACGGTCAGTGGATTATGGTCTGCTCTTACGAAGATGTATGCTCATTCTCGCAATGAATCACGGATTTTTGAGCTCTACCGTGAGATTTCCCACGCCTCCCAGGCTTCCTTGGGACTTTCAGTCGCAGATTACTTTGGTTACCTTCAATCTCGGTGGGAAGAACTTGCGCAATATGAACCTCTGAGTGAATTCCCTGAAGATGCTGCTAAGATCGAAGCCAAGCGCCAGGATCGTCGACACACATACCATTTCTTGATGGGTTTAAATCCAGAGTACGAGAATCTTCGCACTCAGATTTTGAACACATCACCGATGCCGGATCTATACAATGCATTCTCTACTGTTGACAATGATTCCAAACGTCGGCTCCTTCTCCCACCTGAAGTCCCTCCCTCAGTCCCTGAGCAGATGGCTTTTCCGGCTCCTTCTGGTTCGCAGATGGCCTTTCCGGCCCCTTCTGGTCCTCGCCCATCAGGCACGAGGCCATACTGTCAACACTGCCGAAAGCCTGGTCACACCATTGATCGTTGTTACATTCTTCATCCTGAATTGAAACCCCGAAACCTAGGAGGGCGGAAAGGAAGAGGCGGACCACGTACTGGTGTTATTGCCGATATTGTCCCTGGTTCAGAAAATTCTCCATCAGCTTCGCTGGATATTTCTCACGTCCAGGCCCAACTTGCCCAACTTCATGCTCAGTTAACCACTTTGGCATCGTCTTCCAGCCCCACGGCTGCTCTTGCCTCCGGTACTCCTACTGCGCTTCATGGTAAGTCTGGCCGCCCTACTTGGATTCTGGATTCCGGGGCTAACAATCACATGACTGGTGAGATTTCTACCATCACCTCCCCTGTGTCACCTATTAACAAGTCTGTATGCATTGCCGATGGTACTTCTATCCCTATTCGTTGTCAGGGAAATGCCTACTTATCCCCTGATATCACTCTTCACTCTGTTTATTATGTTCCTAAATTTGCCTATAATCTTCTATCCGTTAGTTGTCTTGCAAAAAATCTTAACTGTGCCGTTGTGTTCTTACCTGATCGTTGCCTCTTGCAGGACCTGACTAAGAGGAAGATTTTTGGCAGGGGATATGAACGCGATGGCCTCTACTACTTTGGCAGCCCTCCACCTCCACTTGTTCCACCTTTTAGTATGCAAGCTTCTGTACTGCTTGTTTTTGATTCCTCTATGTGTTCTTTCAAAAGTTTAAACTTGTGGCATGCTCGTTTAGGACATGCAAACTTTCAGTATTTGTGTTGGTTGTTTCCATCTCTTAATAAAGCTTGCAAAGACTTTAAATTTCAATGTGAAGTTTGTGAATTGTCTAAACACACACGTACCTCTTATATTCCTCGCATGCACCGTGCCCCCCAAGCCTTTGATCTTATCCATTCTGATATTTGGGGACCCTCTCCTGTTACAGCCATTTCCAAACACCGCTACTATGTCACCTTCATAGATGATTATAGTCGGTGTACTTGGGTTTATTTGATGAAGCACAAATCCGAGGTTTACACTCACTTTACCCACTTCCTTCAAATGATAAAAACCCAATATAAAACCATTGTGTGCAATATCAGGTCTGATAATGGCCGAGAATACTTATCCGATGAATTTCGAGCTGAGCTTAATAAGCACGGTATCCTTCAGCAACTTACCTGCCCCTACACCCCTGAACAGAATGGTGTGGCGGAACGTAAGAACCGTCATATTATGTCTGTCGTCCGTTGTCTTTTGCGTGGAATGAATGTTCCCAAATCTTTTTGGCACACGGCTGTTCTTACTGCTGCCTATCTCATTAATCGGACCCCGAGCCGTGTCCTTACTGGTCAAACCCCCTTTCATATATTGCAACCCACTAGCACCTTTTTTCGTATCTTATCCCGTGTCTTTGGTTGTACGTGTTTTGTCCAGAATCGGAGCCCTACTCGCACTAAGTTAGATGATAAATCTATCCGGTGTATTTTCCTCGACTATTCTTCCATGTCAAAAGGATATAGGTGCTACGATCCAATTACCTACCGTACTTACCACTCTCTCGATGTTACGTTCCTTGAGACTGTACCCTATTTTTCTGGTATTGTATCTTCTCCACCTATTCAGGCACCCACTACTGGGGATCATACTCCACTTCCGCGTCCTATTCCTGTCTTAGATATATCTTCCCCGCCCACATCCCATCCCCCACCGGATACCTCACCCACCCCTTTACGAGTCTACTCTCGTCGTCCACGTGTCTCACATCCCCTGCCGACATCTTCTCCGGGCTCAGGTATATCTTCTTCTCCCATTATCTTTGACCCTGTTCCCCGCCGTTACCCGACTCGGGAACGTCACCCACCATCCCGCTACCTTCTTTCATGTTCTGCTAATCATCCGATTTCCAAGTATTTGTCTTTTCAGGGTCTCTCAGATCAATATAAATCCTTCCTTGGAAATATTGATTCGGTTGTCATTCCTCGCTCTGTTTATGAGGCCCTCCAGAATCCACAGTGGGTTGCCGCCATGCAAGCAGAGATGGATGCCCTACAGCGGAATCATACATGGGACTTGGTTGATTTGCCGGCTGGTGAACGGTCGGTTGGTTGTAAGTGGGTCTTCAGTGTGAAATATCTAGCTGATGGTTCGATTGATTGGTACAAAGCCCGGCTTGTTGCTAAGGGCTACACACAAATCCCGGGTAAAGACTTCGGTGCCACCTTTACCCCGGTTGCTAAATTGACTACTGTCCGATTTCTTATTTCGTTGGCTGCATCTCATTCTTGGCCACTGCACCAGTTGGATGTCAAGAATGCATTCCTTAATGGTGCCCTGACTGAGACTATCTATATGGAGTCTCCACCGGGATTTCGGTCTCAGGGGGAGTATTCAGGCAAAGTTTGTCGACTCCGAAAATCTCTCTATGGACTTAAGCAGTCTCCTCGTGCATGGTTCCATTGATTCAGCGAAGCCATCCTCACTATGGGGTTTATCCAGTGTCACTCAGATCATACTTGCTTCATCCGTCGCCAACACCAAGGACGGTGCATCATTATCTCAGTGTATGTGGATGATATTATTATCACCGGAGACGACGCACCTGGCATTCAGCAGGTAAAGAAAGATCTCGGACATATTTTTGACATCAAGGATTTGGGTCATCTCCGCTACTTTCTCGGTATTGAGGTTGCTCGGTCTCGGAAAGGTATCTCTCTCTCGCAGTGAAAATACGCTCTTGATCTTCTTCAAGACACTGGGATGCTTGGATGTAGACCAGCCTCCACTCCCATGGATCCGAACCTTAAGTTAACAACAGACTCTGGAGAATTATTATCAGATCCATCAGTATATCAGCGACTTGTGGGACGTCTCATCTATTTGACTAATACAAGGCCAGATCTTACGTATGCTGTCAGTGTTGTAAGCCAATTTATGCACTCACCACGTACATCACACATGGATGCTGTCTACCATATCCTTCGGTACTTCAAAACATGCCCCGGTCTGGGTCTCTTCTATATGACAGGGATATAGGAGGGACTCTCCTGCTTTACAGATGCTGACTATGCTGGATCGAAGGACGATAGACGTTCGACCTCTGGTCTGTACACCTTTAACGGAAGACACCTAATCTCGTGGAAAAGTAAGAAGCAATCCGTCGTTTCTCGATCTTCTGCCGAAGCTGAGTATCGCGCTATGGCTCAAGGAACATGTGAACTCCTTTGGCTTCGTTCCCTTTTGACTGAGTTAGGACTTCCCGTTGGAAACTCATCTAAGTTGTTCTGTGACAACAAGTCTGCCATAATGTTATCTTCATATTCAGTTCTTCATGAGAGAACGAAACACATTGAGGTGGATATCCACTTCATTCGTGAAAAAGTCCAACCGGGAGTCATCACACCAGCCTTCGTCCCATCTTCAGAACAGGCTGCTGATATGTTCACCAAGTCTACAGGACCATCTCTCCTTCAGTCAGCTATTAGCAAGTTGGGGCTCATCAACATTTTTGCCCCAGCTTGAGGGGGAGTGTTGAAATATTATATTTATGCGTTAATTTATATTTTTGGTATCTTTATTGTAGGGCTTTATTAAGCCCATTTATTTCAATAATATTCTTCCTAATTTAGCCTGCTCCTGCGGCTATATAATTAAGAGAATAAGGCTCATTCTGTATGTACAGAAATTATCAATATAATTTTCTTCTTTCCCTATATCCTTTAGGAACCATGTCATATTTGTCCTTTGGCAAAGCAGAGAAGACTTTCTTTTGTTTCCTACAACCATTTGTCTTCATTTCCTTTTGATTTGGTTCACTGTGATATTTGGGGGTCTTACCATGTAACCGGATATTCTGGTCACAAGTATTTTCTGACATTGGTTGATGATTGTACTCGTTTTAATTGGGTTTATCTGCTCAAAAATAAATCGGATGTACTTACTGTGATTTCCCGATTCTTTAACATGGTTGCTACTCAGTTTGGTTGCAAGATCAAAGCATTCAGGTCTAATAATGCCAAGAAATTAGCCTTCACTGATTTTTTTCATGAACAAGGTGTTCTTCATCAATTTTCGTGTATTGATTAACCACAACAAAATTTTGTGGTAGAGAGGAAGCATCAACACCTTCTAAATGTGGCTTGAGCTTTAAACTTCCAATCACGAATTCCCATTCCGTTTTGGACTGAATGTATTCTCACTGTTACTTTCTTGATTAATCGAACCCCAACACCTATTCTTACACACTAGACTCCTTATGAGATGCTATACAAGTCCAATGTGGATTATTCTATATTTCGTGTTTTTGGATGCCTTGCGTTTGCTTCTACACTTCCTACTCATCGAGTTAAGTTCCAGCCACGAGCAAGAATGTGTGTATTTCTTGGCTATCCTTCAGGCATTAAGGGCTATAAGCTTTACCATATTGAGACTAAACAGATTTTTGTCTCCAGAGATGTTTTTCATGAACAAGTGTTTCCATTTCATTCTATGACTACTGTAGACGAACTTGTCGATCCTTTCCCTGATTTAGTTCTACTACGATCAGACCTTGATGCTCCTCATGTTCTGGTTGCTGTTTTGCCATCCGAACAGCCCCCTGTTCAGGTTGCTGCTTCATCTCTGCCCTGTGTTTCTGTTTGCAGAACTTCACGGTTGACTAAACAGCCCTCATACTTACGGGACTTCCATTGCAATCACTTATCTCATGCTCCCTTTGATGATTCTCCAAGTTCTACAGCGCTTTATCCACTTTTTGGACCCGTATCATATGATATGCTTTCTTCCTACCATCGGCACTTTATTCTCATTCTGTCTTTTCATCTTAAGCCTCAGTATTATCATCAGGTTGTTATATCTCAAGAATGGCGAAATGCTATGCAAGATGAATTGAATGCCATGGAGCTTAATCACACTTGGTTAGTCCTCAATTTACCACCTAGTAAGCATTCCATTGGTTGTCGTTGGGTTTATAGGACCAAAGACAAGTCTGATGGCTCTCTATTGAGAGATACAAGGCACGTTTGGTTGCCAAGGGATACAATCAACAAGAGGGCGTCGATTTTTTGGACACATTTCTCCTGTCGCAAAATTGGTCACTGTAAAAGTTTTATTGGCTCTCGCCGCTCGTCAAAATTGGCATCTTGTTCAATTGGATGTCAATAATGCTTTTCTCAATGGTGACTTATTTGAAGAAGTGTACATTGACCTTCCACTTGGATATATGCATAAGGGGGAGACTTCTGGTCACGAAGGGAAATTGGTTTGTAGATTACACAAGTTAATATATGGCCTTAAACAGGCTTCGCGGCAATGGTGTGCAAATTTTTCTTAAGCTCTTGTTCAGCTTGATTTTATTCAATCAAAATCCAACTATTCTCTTTTTACTAGAGGTTCCGGTACCTCTTTTGTTGCCTTACCAGTCGACGTTGATGATATCATCGTCACGAGTCCATCTTCACAAGTCATTGCATCTTTAAAATAATCCCTACACAATCAGTTCAAGTTGAAGGATTTGGATAATTTGAAGTTTTTCCTTGGACTTGAAATTGCTCGATCTGCTAAAGGTATCGTTCTTTCACAACGACAATACACCTTACAGCTTTTAGAAGATACGGGATTTCTCGCTTCCAACCTGCCAGTGTTCCCATGGATCCCAAGTTACATCTTAATGCTTCTGATGGCAAACTTCTTGATGATGCCACTCAGTATCAACGTTTGGTTGGTAGACTCTTGCACCTCAATCTTTCACAGCCTGACATCACATTTGTTGTTCACAAGTTGAGTCAATTTGTGTCTCAACCTTGAACTCCTCACTTGCAAGCAACCCACTATCTTCTTCGTTATCTCAAAGCTAAACTGGGCCAAGGTTTATTCTTCTCATCTTCTTCTTCTTTACAGTTGCGAGCATTTTCTGATGCGGATTGGGGTGCATATTTGGATTCTAGGCGATCTACAACGGGATTTTGTGTTTTTCTTGGAGATTCTTTGATCTCCTGGAAGGCTAAGCGACAATCCACAGTCTCTCGTTCATCCGCTAAAGCAGAGTACTGGGCTATGGCTACTACAGTCAGTGAACTTGTTTGGCTCTGCCAACAGTTGAAGGATTTCTCCATCACTCCTTCTTCATCAG
Organism: Eucommia ulmoides; assembly: GCA_016647705.1. Classification (NCBI taxonomy): domain Eukaryota; kingdom Viridiplantae; phylum Streptophyta; class Magnoliopsida; order Garryales; family Eucommiaceae; genus Eucommia; species Eucommia ulmoides. The sequence goes on along the minus strand of CM028340.1, from coordinate 52,236,755 downwards.
CTCTTCTATTTTGTGACAACAAAGCAGCTATCCATATCGTTTCTAATCCTACGTTCCATGAACGCACGAAACACATTGAAATCGATTGTCACTTTGTTCGAGATAAGATCACTGCCGATGTCATCAAGGTTATGCCAGTTCGCTCTCAACATCAACTCGCGGATATGTTCACCAAGCCTTTATTTGCTTCCTTATTATTCCCTTTACTATCCAAGATGGTTGTCAAAGACATTTACAGTCCATCTTGAGGGAGAGTATTAGGATTAGCTTAAAAGTTGGCTAGAGTTCGTTTAAAAGTTAGTTAGAGTTTGTTAAAATTAGTTAGTTGCTAATTATCATTTCAGATTTGTATATAAAGGTCTGTATGTAATTCAGAAGAAGAAACTCATGGACAAAGAATCAATTTCTTCCTCTATTCTCTTCTAATAGTTTATCTAGTGTTTCTGTTCTCCGAAAAGTAGGGGACAGAAATCGAAATATGGAAACATTTTTTTTTTTCTGTTCTCCCAGAATGATGGAACAAATTTTTGGAACAGAACATAATTTTTACCGAAAGTTATGTTTCTGACGTGGGAACAGAAACACTAAACAGGCCCACCTAAATAAACACCCCATAATTTCTAGGGAAAATTTTTGTCTCAATTTGAGTACAGTTTTCTAGGAAGATTGGTGGTATACTGTAGAGTTGTTCCCAGAAAACTCTGAACGAAAGCAATAAATGGGAACAACCTTTGGTCTGTTATCAGAAGTTTATTCTATGTAAATGAGAAGGGATTTTAGACATTTCTTTGGTTCCCCATGGGAACAAAAACAGAAACAATAAGGCCCTGTTTGTCTTGTGCTACTGTTTCCATTTTTCTGTTTTGTTCCCAGAAAAGTGGGAACAGAAATAGAAATAGGAAGGAGAAAATTGTCTGTGTTCTGCTATCAGATTTTAAAGCAAATTTCTGGTAACAGGACATAAACAGAAATACAGGAACACAAGTTATTTCTTTCTGCTCCCAGATTTTTGGAACAAATTTATGAGAACATAACATAATCGTTCCCAAATTTCTGTTTCACATGCGAGAACATAAACGCCAAACAAGCCCATATATTTCATTCTGCTTGCTATTATATACTATTTATTTTATTAAATTTGAGTCCAAAATTGAATCTAAAATTACGTTCTTTCCTCCACTAGGTCCCTGTGTTTGGGACAATGGACGATCAATTTTTACAAGCAATGTGCGACCGTCTAAAGCCCGTTCTCTACACCAAGAACAGCTATGTGATCCTAGAAGGTGATCCAGTGGACGAGATGCTTTTTGTGATGAGGGGCGAGTTGTTGTCGGCAATCACCAATGGCGGAAGGACTGGTTTTTTAATTTCAGTGTATCTCAAGGCCGGCGATTTTTGTGGGGAAGAGCTTCTCACTTGGGCTTTGGATCCAAACTCTTCTTCGAGCCTTCCACTCTCGACTCGAACGGTGAAGGCCGTGTCGGATGTCGAGGCTTTTGTGCTTATGGCTGATGATTTGAAATTTGTTGTCGCTCAGGTCAGGCTAGTCCAACAGCTCCAGCACACTTTCAGGTAAAAAAATTTGAAGTCGAAATTTTGTTAGGTAGCGTTTGGTTTGCACGGACTTGGGATTAGAAATTAATATATGTACCTAAGAGGTGTTAGTCTGATTGACAAGGGGCGGTACTTTTTTTTTTTTTTTGTCAACCAGGGTTCGGTTCTCTTGATGAACACTCCTGGAATTAAATCTTAATTTAATCCTGAATACACTAACCCGATGTGAGAAAGTACGTCTTTAAGATCGTCTAAAAAAATGATTAGTTGAGATGCGCGTAAGTTGGTCCGAACATACCTTATTGTAAAACCAAAAAATAAAAATAAATGCATGTAAAAATCTAAAAATATACATGCGTTCGTTTTAAATTAGCTGTGACAATACCTATACTGTACAATAGACTTAAGGGCAACATGCGGTGGTTATCTTTTGAGTATAAAAATATCTATTGCCGACCTCCTTTGTTTTCTTAGGTAGCGTTTGGTAGGATGGAATTGGGGCCTTGAAATTGGAATTGTAAATAAATTCTTGTAAATTTTTATTTTTTTTCCATGCGTTCATTTCTAATTCCAGTTCCAATGCCCATCTTATAGCTCTTCCAATTTGGTTCATTTCTAATTCCAGTTCCAATGCCCATCTTATAGCTCTTCCAATTTGGTCTCGCAAAGAGTAATATTTTAAAATTATTAAATTGTCTTGGAAATAAGTCACATGTTTTTTTATCCTTTTTTTTTTCTTCTTTTCTTATCCTTTTGTTAATATTCACTAGATTGAATCTTATCAAGTTGATATCAACTAAATATTGAATTTGTACTGTGATATTATAGTTTAGATTAACTAAGATATTAGTAAGAGTGAGGACGGAAAAATATACTCTATAAAAAAGGATAAATTTTGAAATCGAAAAATAGAGTTCTATATGATGTTGAATCCCACATTGCCTGTTTTACCTAATCCTGAGCTATATATAAGTTTAAGGGTAATCCTTCTCTTTCAAGACGTCTTTTGAGAGTGAGTTAGGCCCATTGAGTTCCTACATATAATAAGAACCTCTTAAAATTAATCGCCTCATCTTCGTCAGAAATGTGATAGCCCCTAGTTCTTACGAATCATAAAATCAACTCTCGCCCTTGACGCAATTCATGACATCTTTGTTATGTTGCTCTATCTTAATTTTTTCAGGTTCTACTCACAGCAATGGAGAACGTGGGCAGCCGGTTTTATACAGGTGGTGTGGCGCCGATACTGCCACAGGAAGCTTGATCAGTCTTTGCGCCAGGAAGAAGATAGGCTTAAGTATAGGGTAGCAACAGAAGGAGGTGGAAGCACCCTATCCCTCGCTGCTACCATTTACGCCTCCAAGTTTGCAGCAAACGCACTACATGCCTTGCGGCATAATCACGTCCCCAGTCCCAAATTGCCTCCCAGAATACCAACTTTGCTACCACAAAAACCGGCTGAGCCTGATTTTAGCTCCGGAAATCGCAAATAAAGTAGTATATTACCTTTTCAATTCTTTAGATTAATATTTTAATCATGTCACATATAGGATTCAATTGCAAGAAGTTGATTTACTAGAGTTGTGTTTTTTACCTAGGATTGTACATGCAATAATGTTGAAACCATCAGGATAAAACTTCAGTACTGAGGGATTGGTGATCCTCCTCACAAGTGGTGTTATACCCACTTTTTTTTTTTTTTTGGTTTTTTGTGTAAAAGAATCAACATTTTTTGTCAAAATATGTATTTCATTTTTATTATTTTTGGTTAGTATGGTATTTTTTCTAATTTTGTTTAGGCCTATTTATTAAGGGTGATTTACTCAATTCTTTAGCTTACTGTTTAGACTACATAATTCGGGAAGTATACCCTCATTGAAATGTAACAATATTATTTTTCCTATTTTATTTTATTTTTTTGTATCCAAAGCCAAAATAAAAAAGAAGTAAATCATACAACCTGACCATCACATAAGCATTGTTGTCGCTATTGTACGAACATCAAGCATTTGTTACCGTTGACGTCGTTTAAACGCCCAAACATTGTTGTCATTGGCGTCGTGCGAACACCCAGATATTGTTTTCGTTGTCTGGGGCCCTGGGGGACGTTTATCCAAGTTGTCTCGCGGCTGAGTCCTTGGTTCTATTGTTGTGCGCCTGTGTCCAAGTCGTTGTTGTCTCGTTGCTAAGTCCTTGTTGCTATCTCGCGACCGTGTCCAAGTCGCCCACAGTGGCTTGATGTTCATCCAGTAACTTTCGACGATTCACGGTCATGCCCTACTTGTCCAGCTGCCATTTAATAGCCATCGTTTGGAGGTTAGTAGCCTTGCTTTAATTGAGAACGAGCAACATTCTCATGTCACTCGTACCTCCTTTGTCATCCCTGATGCACTAGAAAACGGTTGTTTTCTTTCACTATTATCCCTTGTCCAAGCAATCGAGTGTTCAACTGCCTTTGTCATGTCTTTGTCATTCTTCCGGTAGTATTTGATACCCTACAATCTCTGTCAAATTTTTTCCTGTCGTGTATTGTAATCTGTGGCCACAACCACCGTCGCCGCGGCCACCACCTTGTATTTTGGAATTTTACTATACCGTATTTTTTCGTGAAAAATTATTATACATTAATATTTTGTGAAAATGTTGTTGTACAATAAAATTATGTGAAAATGTTACTATACAATAAATCTTTTTACAAAATCAATTTAATTTTTCTACAAAATCAATTCTTCATTACGATTGTTGTTATAAAATAATTAATCGCAAATAATTATAGGCTTAACACAATAATAGAATGCAAAATATTAATAGTTATTATACAATAACTTTCATGAAGTGATTAATACCATATGTTCTATAGGTAGTAGAAACACATTTTTGTTATCAATAAAGCAAAATCAAAAAGGAAAATTTAATATATGGCCCCCAAAAGATATATAACTTATAAAATGAACATTTTATCCCGTCACTAAGCATGACAAATTTAGTCTCTCTCAATGCCCCAAGAATGAGATGAAAAAAATAAGAGATACAAAAGATTCTTTATGCGTCAGCAGTAGGGCGTCTTGTGTACTCTCAATTAATAACCCAAATAATTACTACGTGATAGATACAATATGAGGCAAGTAAAATTTGATTAAATAACTATCCAATTCACCCCCATCTTTGGATATCTCTTTGGGCCAACAATTGGTACCAGAGTCGGTTTAGCTCATTTGGCTTAATATCCTAGCCAAAAAAATTACATGGCGCACCCATAGGCACTCTAGGTGAGGTGCAGTCTATGCACCACCCACCTTTATTTATAGGTGATAATTATTTATTCTGAGTAAAAAGAAGAAACAATTGACTTCCTCGAATAAACATAAATTGTGTATCAATTCTCAATCTATTAACATTTTATTTTGTTCTTTAGATGCAAATGTATATACCAAGGTTTCATGTTGTGGATCGACAAAAGAGATGTGGAACACATTGCAAATCACACACGAAAGGACAAATCAAGACAATCCAAAATTAGTGCCTTAGTTCATCAATTTGAGTTATTCAAAATAGGTGAAGCAAAATCAATTCCAAAATTGTACACGAGATTTAATAATTATCAGCAACAAACTTGGTCAACTCGGAACGACTTATTCTATAGAGGACAAAGTACAAAAAAATCTACAATCGTTAATGAAAGTTTGGGAGCCAAAAGTAACTACAATCGAAGAAGTTAAAGATCTCACAATACACTATTGATGAACGTATTGGCAATCTAATGACCCATGAGACAGCTATATGAGGATATGAAAATAAAATAGAAAATTTCAAAAAAAAGGTCAATAGCATTAAAAGCTCAAAAGAATGACGAATGAGATGATAGTGATGACATCAGTCTTGACAGCGAGCAAGAAAATTATGTGGCGCTTCTCACAAAAAATTTCAGAAAGATGACCCGACGAACGATCCGTGGAAAAAAAATTCAACATGAATAATTTTGAATGCTACAACAGTCACAATACTGGGCATTTTCAAGCCGACTGTCCCGAGCCAAAGAAAAAAAGAAAAATAAAAAGAAAAAGGTGAAGAAGAGTAGGAAGAAATCAATGAAAGCCACCTAGGATGACTCGGAGTCGAGTAGCTTGAAATAATTGAGTCAAATGAATCGTTTATGCTCGCTTTGATGGCCACTGGAGATGAGGTTATTCTGAAAGTATCAATAGGAAAGGAAAAAAAAAAAAAAAGTTCTAGAATAGTGGTTATTCTCAGCACATAACGGATGATTAATCTAAATTCACAACTTTGACACCTAAAGATGGAGGTCATGCGACGTTTGAAGACAACACAATTGGAAAAACTATCGGTATATGTAATATCGGTAATGGGTCCACTACTACTGAATATATGCTTTTAGTATACAGTCTTAAACACAACATACTTTGCATTAGTCAATTATGTGATAAAGGTTATAATGTGATTTTTTATTATAATAGATGCATCATTAAGAATGTACATGATAGTAGCATATTACTTGTCACATCACGTTTTGAAAATATTTATACATGTTATTTGATTATTTTTCTTCTCAAAATCTATCATATTTAAATGCATTATCCGAGAATAATTGGTTGTGGCATAGATGTCTTGGCCATGCTAGTATGAAGTTGATTTCAAATATGTCTAAGAATAATCTTGTACGTAGCTTACTTGCATTAAAGATGGATCATTAAGAATGGGCATGATAGTAGCATATTACTTGTTGCATCACGTTTTGAAAATATTTATACATGCTATTTGATGATTTTTCTTCTCAAAATCTATCATATTTAAATGCATTATCTGAGAATAATTGGTTGTCGCATAGATGTCTTGGACATGCTAGTATGGAGTTGATTTCAAATATGTCTAAGAATAATATTGTACGTAGCTTACCTGCATTAAAGTATATGAAAGATAAAGTATGTGATGCATATCAATTAGGTAAGTAATCTAGATCATCATTTAAGAGGAAGCTATATACATCCACGTCTAAATATCTTGAATTGTTACATCTTGATTTATTTGGTCTAAATGTTATTGCTAGTTTAGGAGGTAAATTTTCTGCATTCGTGATTGTGGATGATTATTTTAGATTAACATGGGTGCTTTTCCTGGTGAAGAAGAGTGAAATTGTATTTGTATTTTCTAAATTTTGCAAACATTTTCAAAATGAGAAACAATATTGCATTATTAACATCCATAGTGATAACGATAATAGAATTTAAGAATGATGAGATTATTAGCTATTGTGATTAGCACAAGTATGCTCATAACTTTTTTACACCAAGAACGCCACAACAAAATAGTGTTGTGAAAAGAAAAAATAGAACGCTTTAGGAAATGCCCCAAATAATGTTGAATGAGAATCGTCTTCCTAAATACTTTTGGGCCCAAGCTGTAAGTACCGTTTGCCATGTTCTTAATAGAGTCTCTATCCGAATTTTTTTTTATAAAACCCCTTATGAGATTTGGAATTGTAAGACTTCAAATATATCATATTTTAAAGTTTTTTTTTGTTGCAAATGTTTTATCTTAAATAATAAGGATAATTTGGATAAATTTGATGTAAAATTTGATTCTGGTATTTTTCTCGGGTATGCTTCAAATAGTAAAGCTTATAGAATATATAATAAGCGTACTTTAGCAGTGGAAAAACCTATACATGTTGTATTTGAGGAATTTGATCCACTTGTGTCGAGAAATGTTTTGGATGATGATAATGAAGGTTCATTAACTAAGCAAAACCAAGTAATATAGACAACAAATGAACCACAAATTATGAAGAATGGGGAGTTAAAAGGGGAAGAGACAGGAATGGGTACTGGTCTGGCTGGATGCGCTAATTGCAAGGGCTTGAGTGCTAGGAGAAAGCACTTTTTACCACGTGCTGTAAAAACAATTCTTGGACATTCGATAAAAGAAATTATTGGTAATTTCAAAAAAGGTGTAAGTACAAGATCATCTCTTAGGGATATGATTAATCTTGTTTTCTTATCTCAAATTGAGCTTAAGAATATTAATGAGATATTAATTGATGAATCATGGATCTCAACGATGAAAGAAGAGTTAGTTCAATTTGAGCACTATAAAGTGTGGTCTCTAGTTTCTAAACTTGATTTTCATTCTGTCATTGGTACTAAATGAGTTTATTGTAATAAAAATGATAAAATATTATAAATAAAGCAAGATTGGTAGCACATGGTTATAATCAAGAAGAAAGAATTGATCATGTTGAAACATATAAACCTGTGACTAGATTAGAAGCTATTAAAATTTTACTCGTATTTGCATCTTCTTGTAATTTTAAACTATATCAAATTGATGTAAAGTGTGCATTCTTGAAGGACTTTCTATTAGAGGAAATTTATGTTGAACAATTACCGAGGTTTGAGAATGATAAATCACCCGATCATGTATTTAAACTTCGAAAGACTTTGTGTAGACTTGACAAGCTCCCCGAGCTTAGTATGAGAAAATTCACCGATATTTTATCGAAAATAGTTTTTAACGGCGCCTTAGTGACATTACATTATTTTTCAAGCCGAATGAGTCTGATATCCTATTAGTACAAATATATACTGATGATATTATATTCGGATCTACTGAGGAGGATTTTTGTCAAGAGTTTGCCAAGATTACGCAGGTTGAGTTTGAAATGAGTATGATGGGAGAATGAGGGATCTTCATTAATCAGGTCAAGTACACAAAAGAATTACTGAAAAAATATGACTTGGATGGTGCTAAAAAAAATGGCTACAAAAATAGAAAAAAACGATACGGGCAAAAATATCAATGAAAAAATGTATCGAGTTCTACTCTTGTAGGTGCTTGCACTCCATCCTTGTGGTCTACTCTTCCGATGTAGGATTAGTCGCCACAATAACTTTTCTAGACTTTCATACGTGTAGATTATTGTGTTAAGCAAAGAGGAGGTATTTTGCAAGCATGAGCACCATAGCACATTGAGACGTGGCATTTATTTTTTCAAATTTGCTTTGGGTTAATGACACTTTTCCCCTATGGTTTGAGGCGCTTCACACCACTATGCTATTTTCTTCATCAATGACCCCATGTCATTCAAACTTAAGTGCAACGGCTAAAATGACCCGACCCAATGGCAAAAAGGGAAGGCAAAAAGAAACTGAAACAAATAGCAAATGGATATCATCCGACCCAACCCGCCCTGACCCAACATGGGCGGTGTAACTGTTAATTTATATTAAAGGGTTCGTTTACTTTTTTTACGTTTTGAGGTTTGACCGTTTACTTTAACAAAAAATATAACCGCTGTACTTTAGCAAGGACTACAAGGGTTGGTATTTACAAAAATACCAAAGTGGTACATAGTGTAATTCAGTCAAACAACGAGGGACAAAGTGTCATCTACCCTCCATTTCTATTGCTCATTTTCTTACAATGCATATAAGTTACAAACATCATGTGAAAACCAAAAGCGTTTCACCTTCTAATCCACTTTTTCTTTATGATCATATTATAATTTAAATACAAAAACTTATTAGTGTTCCTTGATTGACATTCTGCTACTAACTTGTTCTCGTTAATTTGAATTTTATTTCCTAGTTAGTCGTGGATAATTTTTTAAAAAGACCATCACTGATTTATGTGCTTCATACTCTCTCCAGATATGTATGTTTCATTTCTTAATTTTATGGTCGTTTATAATGTTAAAATTTAATTTTAGAAACTAAAATTAATCAACTAAAAACACGAAACATTTTTGAAAATTGCGTCCAATTTGGTCAATTGAGCCTAAAGACCAACTTCGGTATAATTTTGAATTTGACCCCAAAGTTTTTCTTTGGCTTTTCAATCTCAATTTGATATCTGATTCTAGTTTTTTCAGATTTAATTTTAGGGTAATTAATTTTTTAATCCTCTATAGAGACCCAATAGAGAAATCAAACCTCCTGATATGAATAATTAAGTTTTTAGACCCTCATAAACGTTTTAGAAAAAAGTCATTCATTTTGGCCCCCATATTAACATTTATTTACAAGTCTGTAATTATGTCCTTATGCAACAAAACAAATTTGGACAACAAAGGGTGTTAACGTTAATGTAAAACACTTCAAGCAATACCCCTCGCCTATATTACAATATTACATTGGGAATTGACGTTAACGTTATTGCATCCAAATTTTTTTTGCATAGTTAACGCATCATTTTTCAATCTGTCTGTTTTGTTCGTTACGTTAACGTTAACTCATTTCACCACCAAACGTGTTATGTGATTTTTTCTTGAATATTTTTCGTATTTTGTGTATATTTATGTTAATGCATTTAATTCATCTGTGTGTATGTTAACGTTAATGCATTTTTATTTTTATTTTTTTGTGTGTTTCACATTACTGCCTCTTTCCTTATTTATTTTATGTGCATTAACATTAACACATTTGGGTGAGTTTGCATTAACGTTAATACACATTTTGTTGCCTCTTTTCTTATTTCCTTATTTGTTAACGTTAATGTGTTTTTTTTTTTTTTTTTTTGTGTGTGTGTGTGTTTCACATTACTGCCTCTTTCTTTATTTGTTTTGTGTACATTAACGTTAACGCATTTTGGTGAGTTTGTGTTAACGTTAATGCATTTTATTTTATTTTTGTGTTTCACATTAACACCTCTTTCCTTATTTGTTTTGTGTGCATTAATGTCAATGCATTTGGGTGAGTTTGCGTTAATGTTAATGCATATTTTATTGTCTCTCTCTGTGTTAAACGTTAATGCATTTAATGTTGTCCAGAAAATGTGTGAAATAAAAATCACTAACAACACCAACGTTAACGTAAAAATTAACACTCCTTCCATCTCCACCCTCATTCATAGCCACAACAAAAATTCAATTCAGATCTGAAAATTCCAAAAAAAAAAAAAACAAGAACCAAACAGACCGTAAGAAATTTTTCAATTCAGATCTGAATGTGTGTTAGGGTCGTGTTGCGTTAACGTTAATGCATATTTTTTGGGAGTCTCTCTGTGTTAACGTTAACACATTCACGTTGTCCCAGAACACTGACATTAACATTAAAAAAAAAAAAAAAAACACCCCATCCATGTCCACCACAAATCGTGCAAAATCAATCTATAAAATTCAACATAATCAAAAAGGCATTGAACAAAAACAGCCCGGTCTCGGATGCGTTAATGTTAACACGTCAAGCATTGCCCAGAAAAATCGTGTGCAAATTAAAAATGGGTGTACGTTAACATTAATGAACATTTTCACCCCCACCACCGAATCGAACATCAACACCCGTGTTAACGTTAACGAAAATGAACATCACCACCGCCACACATCACCACCACCGCCAAAAATCACCACTGCGAAAACGAACAACACCGCCGAATCGAACATTAAAACCAGAAAAAAAAATAAAAAAAAATACCATGAACTAGAGAAATAGAGAGAGTGGGGGAGGCCCGGATCTGGCTGGTAGCCGGCGGTGGTTGGCGGATCTGGCTAGTGGTGGTCGGTAGTTGTCCAAAACGAAATTGAACACCACCACCGCCAACAACACCACTGAATCGAACATCAACACCGCTGGAGAACACCACCAAAATGAACAACATCCATCTCCATCAGATAAATATATGTATATAAAGAGAAAAATATATATATACACAGAGAGATGAACGAGAACAAATCCACAAATCCAAAACACCCATTTCGTAAAAAACTAACCACTAACTTCGACACGAAATCGATTAGGGAAACCCAAGAACAAATCAAACAAATTGATCACTACCTTCAACAACCACCAAACAACACCGCCGATCGAGCATCAACGCCACCGAAGAACACAATCGAAACGAACACCACCGCCGATCAAGCATCAAAACCAAAAAAAAATATGAAAAAATGAGGAAACCCAGATCTGGATTTCCAGATCTGGAAAAAAAAAACACGCTACTGTAAATAAGAAGGAGAGGGACAAGTCCTCGTCGGAGGAAGTCACTCAGGGATGAGCCCACTTGAGACGGCGGCGGGGTCAGGAGGAGCGTTGATCGTCGGGCTATTGTTGGCTCTTAGAACCAACACCGAACGATTGGAGTCCTCCACTTGGGCAGCGATTCACCCGGTGGCAAGGGAAAGGGGCTTGATAGGTTTAGAAAGTGAGTGAGAGAGAGAGTGTGAGCTTAGAGTGAGAGAGAGAGAGAGTGTGAGTGATAATTAACGTAAATAAGATAGAGATGGTTTGTTTCAGGGGCACATGTGTCTTTTTAGTGTTCTTTTTATCTTTTTGGAAACTAAAAACTAAACCCCATGTACAAAAATAAATCTGAAAATTCGTGTAACAAGTCATTATACGATAACATAAAACACGATAAGAGTAAATACGAACACGACACGATAAGCATATCGTGTCAGACTACCCAAACACAAGCACGACATGAAAATTATCGTATCAACATGACACGACACGATAATTTTTTGTGTCACACGAAAACACAAAACCTATTAGGTAAACATGACGATAAGATTATCTGATATATTTTCATTACACGTTAACGACCTGTTAAATTGACAACCTGTTAACAAAACCTATTTACAACCAAAAAAAAAAAAACTATTTCAACCAAAACAAAACAAACCAAACCAAACAAAATAAGAAAAAATCCATCATTATCCACCGTTGAACGACGACCGCCGAAACCTAGACGACCACCACTGACGACCACCGACAAACAAAACAACCAAAAATCCACAAAAACTAGACGACGACCGCTAAACGACAACAATCGTGCTGTTGTGGAGGGTTTCGTGGTGCAATCGCAGCAATAGTGAAGAAAAAAAGGTGAGGCCAGATTGCCGAAAACGGAGCGAAATGGTTTCTTAGAGTTGATGAGCGAAAGAGTTTTTTAGGGTTGCAATCGCATACTTCGCACCTCGCAATTCGCAGATCGTGGAGGAGGAGGCTGATGAGCGGTGTGAATGAAAGTTTAGGGTTTCTTAGGGTTAGATTATTAATATATATAGTATGGACTGAAATATAATACTAGATAAATTATGGGGTGTAAAAATATATACTACATTATCGTGTAACCCATTAGGTTTTAGGTTATCGTGTAATCTGAATACACGAAATTCTTTTCGTGTCTTATTGTATAACCTATCGGCTTATCAAATTAATCCGATAACCTGCACTATTCCTTATCATGTTATCGGGTTAGACACGATAACAATCCGTTATCTGATAAGCAAAATTTATACCTGATAATTTTGTGCCAGTCTCATATCGTGTTATCGTGTAAATACCCGTTTTGCCAACCCTATACAAAAAGGTCTAATCCCTAACCAAATATATAAAAAAGATTTTTTGAATGGTGGAGATTATATAATAAAAAACTCTTAATTTTATTCCCAACAACTTTAATTTTAAAATAGGAGCCGCATCTAGCCCCTCTGAATGCGGAGTGAAATCGTTCAAAATTCCAACTAAGGCCCCTAAACACTCCAGTGAGAAAATGTTGTTTCAACGGGTCTACCTCGAGGCCTAACATGGATCATAGAACTTTCCATTAAACATGGTTTGGACTTAATTGAACTATCCAAAGGTCAATTACTGGGCAAGAGCTGGAAATTAACATTTTGAATTTTCAATTTAGTCCCAAGACATTCAAAAGGTCCAATTATGATTTGAAATCCTTGATCAGATATCTTCTTTGGCTCAATTGAACTTTTGAAGGATTAAGATAAAACCTTGGGGTTTTAATTTATTATTTAAAATTTTCAATTTAGCCCTTACATTTTCCAATTGCAAATTTGGAACTCAAATCAATTCCTTAATGGGGTCTCCCATTCAAACTCAAAGCTTCTCAAAATTCATGAAAACTCACCTTGGCAAAAACTTTATTTTTTTGAAGAAATTTGATTAACAAATGTCAGGTGCAGGTGAGACAAAATGCATTGTGTACACATTCCAAAATTGATAGAAACGTTAAAATATTTTCTTTAACCATTTTTTTTAATCAAAGTCAAATTTAGGGGTGATCATTAATTGTGACATCAAGCATGCCAAGCACCCGTGCTACAAAACAATTAGAGGTCATAAATAATAATACAATTAACTTTTCGGGCATGTACCGCGAGATCCATTTTTAGGTTTTCAGGAACCAATCAAACCTACTTGTTTCTTTTTGCACCAATAACTCCTTTTTGGATTTTCCTAACCAAAATACCCTTATTTATAATTGACCCCCACCACCGAACTGTTCACCTCTGACTTGTTGCGTCGCCGATCAACTCAATGTTTGCCGTCGTTGTCGACTTCGCCGTCGCTGTCCTCTTTTCCGTTCATCTTCACCATCGCTAACGCCGTTCCCGATCACTTGTTCATCTTCTCCATCGTCTTCGCCTTCAATGTTGTTGTTCACGTCCACCGTTCGCAGTCTGCTGCCGTCGTTCATTGTTAATCGTTCGCATCCGCCGTTAATCGTTCGCTTCCGCCGTTCGCCATTCGCATCCGCCGCAAATCTGCAAAGATTCACGATTCCATTGAAATCGTCAATCTAGGGTTCGGTTGAATAATTACACTTCCGCCCCATGTTTTAAATTTAATTTCAATTTTGTCTTTTTCTTTTTCTTTTTTTAACACTTTCATCCCCAAAAGATGAAAGTAACACTTTCATCCCCAAAGTAACACTTTCTTTTACTTTTTTACACTTTCATTATCAAAAGATCAATTTTTAGAATTCAACAATTGGCCCCAAAAATTGTTTTTCATTGTGTGTTGAATGTAACACTACCTAAAAATGTCAAAAATAAAAATACAAGGTACGTGTTAAATGTAACACTGTCTAATGTGTTGAATGTAATATTGTCTAATATTCTCAAAAATTATCTTCTCATCCAAATTGTCTGATAAAATCCAAACATCATAAACTTGAATTGATTAGAATTAAACTTCTATCAATCCAAACATTGTCTAACTAAAAACAAAACTATGTTTTGTTTTGAATATAACACTCAATCCAAACATAAGGGATAACTTCTCATCATACTCAAAATTGATAAATCAAACTGAATAACAAACAGAGAGTGTCGATGCTCACAATCAATATACATGTTGAATGTAACACTGTCTAAATCTTCATCTAGTCTTGTTTGAATGTAATTTAATTGAACCAATTTGTTTCAGATTAATATCAAACATTCATGTCCAAAATGTAACATTGTCTGACTAAAACATCATACATAACTTCTGTTTGTACACTTTCCTTCTTAAAATCTTCATAACTTTTTTTTTACCCCCCAATTGTTTTCACTTGTTTAATTTTGACAAAATTCAAAAAACTCATGTGTATTGAATGTAACACTCTCTGATCTTGTCAAACTATTCAAAGATAATATTCTTGTTGAATGTAACACTTCCTAATATTGTCAAAAATCAAAGTTTCAAAAATAGGTGTTGAATGTAACATTGTTTCAGTGTTGAATGTAACACTGTCTAATATTCTCAAAAAATTATTTTTTAGAAAATTCAAAAAATTGAAACCATTGTTTCTCAAAAATAATTTTTTAGAGAATTCAATAACATTAATTATATTTCTCACCCTTTATTTTGTTTTAGATCAAACTACATACCACATATTTTAAGGTTTCCAAACCCCCCCCCCAATTTGTTTTCAATGTGTGTATTGAATGTAACACTCTCTGATCGTATCAAACTATTCAAAAATAATATTTTTGTTGAATGTAACACTTCCTAATATTTCCAAAAGTCAAAAATTCAAAGTTTCAAAGTGTATTGAATGTAACATTGTCTATATATTCTCAAAAATCATTTTTTTAGGGAATTTAAACAATTGAAACCCAATATTTCTCATAAATCAATTTTTTAGAGAATTCAATGAAATTAATTACATTTCTCACCCCTTATTTTCTTTTAGATCAAACCACATACCACATGTTTTAGGGTTTTCGAACCCCCAAATTTATTTTCAATGTGTGTGCTGAATGTAACACTCTCTGATATTGTCAAACTATTCACAAACAATATTCTTGTTGAATGTAATACTTCCTAATATTCCCAAAAATCAAACTTTAAAGTTTTCAAAGTGTGTGTTGAATGTAACATTGCCTACGTGTTGAATGTAACATTGTCTAATATTCTAATCAATCCAAAACACCCTGTCTGAACTAAACAATCCAAACACACTGTCTGAACAAAAAACACGCGCAGTGCATGTTGAAATGTAATACTGTCTAATATTCTCAAAAAATAATTTTTTGAGAAATTCAAACAATTGAAAACCATTGTTTCAGTGTGTGTTGAATGTAACACTTATAAAATTGCCAAAAATCAAAATTCAAATGCGTGTGGGATGTAACCCATGGTTTTCGGGGGGGTGCGTGTTGAATGTAACATTTTCTATCGTGTTTGTCGGATGTAACATTCATCAAATTGTGTATGTTGAATGTAACATTCAAGATCAAACACAGTCAAGAGATTGCTGAAAATCGACCCAAAAATTGGATCAAGAAAACGAGTGTTGAATGTAACACTGTCTACTAATCTCAAAAATCGTTCTCAGAAATACTTGTTGAACGTAACATTGCCTAAAAAATTGTCAAAATTCAAATTTTAATATGTGTTGAACGTAAGACTGTCCAATATTATCAAAAATTCAAATTTCAATGTGCGTGTTGAATGATGAGAGAGCTAAAGAGACAATCATTTAATTGAAATAGTTCTGAAATATGCAACACAAAGTAATCACTCATTGCAAACATATATAGTAGACACATTTTATCAAGCATCATATACGTGTTGAATGTAACACTGTCTAATCTTGCAAAAAAATTTAAAAATAATATGCGTATTGAATGTAACATTATCTAATCTTACATACAACACGCATATTGTTTTTTAGAGTTACCACAAAACAATATACGTGTTGAATGAAATAGACAAACTTGTCCCAAAATCCTAAACAATATGCGTGTTAAATGTAGCATTATCTGATAAATCTAAATAATAAGATGATTGACGAGGGAACCCTAAACCAATGATTCGGTAACTTGCGAAATATGCGATGACACTGATGATTCCCAAAATTTCAGCAAACAAACAAGACCTAACACAACAGGGGAGGGAGGGGAGAGAGACAGAGTGAGAGTTGAACCTCCTTCCGTTTTCCCAACAATTCAAGCAGTTTCGTCTGGGTTGCATGAGGAAACTGCCGAATTCCAATCCATTCTCGAATCAATGGAGACACAATGTAGCTTTTCCACACAAGAATAACAACAACAAAATCAAAACCTAACCAATGCATACAGAAACATATAATAACCAATGCATACAGAAACATATAATGATAAGAGCTTCGAGGCAAACACATACAACTCCACTATTCAAGAAATTGTAACTAAAACCTCGATTTTTTGGGGGGTTTTGGAACTCTATTATGGAGGATGAGAAACTGGAAATTGTGAACACTAAACCTATATTCATTAAAATTAGTATAATTCCATAACTTGAAGCTCCTAATGAAGAATCGAAATTGAAGCTCAGAATGAAGAATCGAAATTGAAAATTCAAAACATATAAAAGAAAACAAAGGAGCATACTGGCTCTATGCTCGTAAACACGAAATCGAATCCAAAAAAAAAGGGGAATTGAATGCAATTCCAACGCTAATTACATGAACGCACCTTCAAAACAGGTTTCGGCTCCCGACAGCGCCCCATTTAGACGAGGGATCCAGGTGCGAGCCGTTTCTCGCTAGGTTTCTTTTGCACAACTCCATTTTGGGGGGTGGGGGGGTGGCGGCAGCTAGGTTTTCACTCCGTGTATAGTCGAAGAATTAGAGAGGAAGAAAATGAGGGGGTGGAGGGCATAACGACGATGAACTAGGACAATCGAACGGCAACGGCCAACGATATCAACCGGCACGGGGTGGCCACGATCGGCGCGGCATCGCGATAAGAGAAGGAGGGGGATGGATGATATCGAGCAATAACTATTATGGTTAAAAAGCATATGGGCATCATGGTAATTTGACATTTGAGATTTTTTAAAAATGGGACTAATCAGTTCAAAGATTGATTAGGATAGAAGTTTTGGGTTTATTATAAACTAGTTGGCCCTTATTGGTAAGTGAAAAGTTAAAACAGTAGTTAGTGGTAATTTTCTCTTAACTTTTTTAATATTTTTTTGGGTTAATAGCATTTTACCCTCTTGTGGTTTGGCCAATTTACACTTTACCCTTTGTGATTTGGAAATCACCACTTACCCCCTTGTGGTCAGATATTTGTTGCACTTATCCCTCTATATCAGGGGAGTAAGTGGGTTGAAAATCTAACCATAAGGGGGGATAAGTGACGATTTTCAAACCATAGGGGGGTAAGTGCAAATTGGTCAAATCACAGGGGGGTACAGTTTAATTAACCCTATTTTTTTTATAGGAGGTCAAAACCCTATCGAGTTCAAACCCCTCCAAAAAGTGGCGTATGCTGCTTTTAGCGACAAGACACAGTATTCTTTAGTAAAAGGCAAATAAATAGTTTGCTTTGTGCTCACCACACAGCTACATGCTTGGAAATAGTAGCCTCACTCTAGATTTTGTACAAGATCGTGTTTCTTTCGGATCCTTCAATCGTCAATGTGGGACTTAGTATTGCTCACTATACATACAATGCTAACTTGGATTGCAAAACTTCATTCTTTTTCAATTTATTTGTCACATAGAGCCCTTGTGAAACTTGAATCCATGATTTGTGTACGAAACCAAGTGCATTAGCATTTATCATTGGTATTGCTATGAGCGGCTAGTCATTTGTTGTAACTAGAGCCAAAAAAGAAAACACATTAACTCGATAAAATTAAATAGAAAAATATTGTAATAGCATAAAAAGATTGACAAAAATTACTCATTATCGTTCCGAAAGACTAACTATTTATTGAATTAAAAACAACTTATTCGATTTATTTTCTTCATTTTACTTGTTAATTTTCATTTCAAGAAATCAAAACGAAAAATTTAAACCT
This sequence comes from Eucommia ulmoides, assembly GCA_016647705.1. Lineage (NCBI taxonomy): Eukaryota > Viridiplantae > Streptophyta > Magnoliopsida > Garryales > Eucommiaceae > Eucommia > Eucommia ulmoides. The sequence goes on along the minus strand of CM028340.1, from coordinate 52,218,171 downwards.
TTCAAATTTTGGCATTTTGAAAAGGAAAAGTCATGCGAAAGGGATCATTAACTTTTACACAATTCATCTCACTTCCTAAAGCTGCAATATACACAGATTAAAAACTAAGATTTGGGTGGGTTACGCCAGGCCATGGCAATAGTGCAACGCCAAGGCAACGCTCGAGAGACTCAATAGCAAGCCATTGTGATGGTCTCTCCCTCTAAAAAAATTGATTTAATATCATGTGGGCTAATGGCCCACATATTAGATATTAAACTAATAAAAACAGATATTATACTTGATCTAAGCCAAAAGGCCGAGATATGTATAAATTGTCTCGTGTTCTGTTTCCAACTATGTAGGTGCTTGCACTCCATCCTTTTGGTTTACTCATCTGATTTGGGATTAGTCACCACAATTGCTTATCTAGCCCTTCATATATATATACTAGCATATAACCCGTACCTAAAGGCACGAATACAAAACAAACAAAAAATTAAAATATTTTTATTTTTCTAACATGATCTCTATTTATACAACATATATTTTTGGATAAACTATTTATACAACATTCTAGTACACCTATTTCATTTGAACACATTTTTGGAATAAGCTTTTTATACAATAATTAAACATTAATAATAACTGACAATTAAGACTAAAACTTGTATTGATATAAATAAGGAGACATATCAAAAGTTAAATTGTAGTAATAAATAAATTATACTATAAATAATAATAAATAAATAAATAAAATATCATTCACCAATATTATTGATTTACAATAAAAGAAAGAACGAACATACATTATTTACAAATACACAATATTTCTATAGCTAATTGAGCTTCTAACAGATTCTATTTTCTATTTCATCTATATCCTAAAAAAAAATTAAAATACAAAAGAAACAAATTTAAACATTACATGAAAAAAAAAAAAAAAAAAAAAAAAAAACTTAAGGTTATAAAATTTAGGGGTTAATGTTGAAAGGTCCCATAAGTGAGAACCACTACTTTCTAAGGACCATCCCAAGGCAAAAAAAACTCTTGGATAGTCCTCCCATAAGTGGTGTTTTTCACTTGTGAGACCTTTAGAAAAAAATTCCTAAAATTTATCCTGCGTTGATATCATTAAATTCAAGAAATATCCCTTAGCCATCTTAGTAAATAAAAATTATGGTCAAACCAAAGAATTATAATATATCTCACAACAATCATGAATTAAATGCTTAATTTAATTACAATATATCATATTAAAAAGAGATTAATATGATGAAAAAAAAATCAATAATTACAACACAACTTACTTTAATTGGAGAAACATTTGAAAATTGAAAAAAAAAAAAAAACTATTAATGTCTTAATTTTACCTTATCAAATTGATAAATTGTGATAACAATTGATAGTTATCTTTTGCATGAATGATACCACCTCCACAATTTAAGTCTTGGATTCAACAACTCTTGCATACAAAAAAAAGAAAGAAAAATACTTAAAAAAACCTGAAACCGGAATAGAAACCGATGATAAAAATAGATAAAAGAAGAGTAATAAACCAAAATTTTCGGATTTCATAAAAATGAACCAAGTTTAATAAAATAACCAATTGATTTAGTAGTAAAACAAATAATGGACTTTCACATGTACCCTTTACCCAAACTCAAAATCTATATTCTACTAATAAATTAAAGAAATACAATATAGAAGTAAAGTTTTTTATATCTCCTGCAGTTTTTCAATAGTTGTACAATGTCAATAATATTGATAGTCATTCTTTATATAACCTTAACTTTTAATTTTATAAACCAAAAACAAACAGTGAAAAATACATTTTCACTTTTGCACCATAATATTATTAACCAAATTATAACTTTGAAACAATCATTCTATTGCCCAAAAATTTCATCCTTCCATCCATCTCTCAATCACACACAAATACACATGAATCTAAAACCAAATTCTCACTCTCAATATAATCTTATTAACCAAACTAACTTTTCTTTTTATTTGAATTTTTATAATAATATATATATTTTAATGATTGTGGGGCAATATGATGATAATGGACCCCATTCTTTTTTATAAATAATATATAATATAATATTTTTTAATGATAGTAGAGACAATGTGATTACATTGGACCCATCACTTTTTTTTTCAATGACACATATTGACATATATACAAAAAAAAAAAAAAAAAACACAACAGGGAGATAAAACATAAAAAAATTAAGCAGTTTCATCGAAACACATAATTAATAGTTTCGGTTAAATTTATTCCGTACCTTCTCCTTTTTGCACTTTGCGTCATCTCCACTCTAAGTTTAAACCTGTGAAGAATTCAAACAGTACCAGAGAAACCCAAAGCACATAGAATAATCAATATAAAAATAAATTAAATTGAACTATTTTTGTAGTTTTAGTTTTTGAAAAAATCATTATTAAACAAAAAATATTATTCAGAATTCACAAACAGTAATTAAGAAACAATATTAATCGGAAAAAAAACTAGTAATTAAGAAGAAAAAAATATATATGTCCTTCTATCTAGGTTTCTAGGTAGTTGAGCTCCACAGTCGTGGATTCTTTCAAGTTGGGCTAAGTGCTTCCATCATCAAAATTCACAAACATCAATTAAAAATTGGAAAAGAAAATATATTTTTTTTCAAATTTCAATTTCTGTTCCCAAAAAATTATAAACATAAACAGAATTGCTGCAAAAATTCTGAGAACATTAAAAAAAAAAAGAGAGAGAGAGAGAGATTTAACCGCTGGTAAGCATTTGAAAGGTAGACAAATTATGGGGACTGGAAGTACCATTAAAGTTGATATTGATTGTCTTATGGATCAAAACAAAAAACAGAACACAACTTAAGAAAATTGAAAAACTCATTTGGGATCATCAAATAGGATCAGTTAAATTAACATATTTAATATTAGGCTCATGGGCTTACCTCTTGCCACATGTAGTCGGTGGCCCAAAGGGTAAGAGAGTGAGGCTGCACCGTAGTTCCACAGCATTATTATAGAACACCCATTGTCGCCAACATGAAACAACTATGTCATTCTCCTTGCAAATGCACAGGCAAAAAACCCTAATTAATACCCGAGCATTGCCGCAGAGCTATCGATCACACGAAGAGCAGCACTGCTACCCACCATTAGCTTCCTTATCGATGAGGCCACACCGATGAAAAGTCCCAGAATCTAAAACCCATTGCTGAAGCCCATTGTCGTTCTCGAAAAATTACTTACCTAAAAATACCCTAGCATCAAAGGGATAATCCTTCAATCTGTCAAAAATTTTGAATTTTGAAATTAGAACAAAAACACATAATTACAGAACAAAAAAAATTATCATACCTAATAAAAAAATTCTGAGAAAAAATAATGTGTTCAACTTTATCTCTTTCAGCGGAGAGAGACCGAGTGGTGACGGTTGATGGCCAGATCTGATGAAGGTGGCTAGATCTGGAGGCCGATTATCCCAATAAATTAACACACATTGATTCCCCCATAATTGAATGTAACATTAGAATAGGTTAGATCAAGTGAAATCAAACTTAGATTTAGCCAAATTGAGCTCACATTAAACATCAATGTTTCCCTAATTAAAAACAAAAATCAAATTCAAGGAGACGACAAGATGAGAGAGAGAGAGAAATACGAACTTGTGGCAAGGGGAGGAACTAAGCTACGAGAGATCGAGGTTGATGGGAGATTAGCATAGATGGACCACCAGAGGTGGCGGACGATTGATGGTGGGTGGGCAGATGATTAACAGTTGCGCAACAGAGAGAAGCTGAGAATGGGTGAAAAAAGCACGCTGCATGGTGAGATGGACGCGACCACCGACTGTAGCAGTCCATAATATCTGTGAGATAGAGAGAGAAAGAGGAGTTGTGAGATTGAGAAAGGTAGATGGCGGAGATGGTGAATCTGTGATAGATCGGTGATGGCGTGGTGAAAGAGGAAGAGAGGATTTAGTGAAATTGAACTATATTAGATATGGACGTGCAAATCTAGATCCGATTAGAAATCCCAAATCAGATTCAGAAGGTCAAAAGCAAAGAAAAATAGGTTTAGGGTTTCGGCGTAAATTCGTGGTACTCCGACGGAATTGCTCCTGAGAGGGATGTCCAGTGTTGGTAGTGATGACTGCTTCTCGATGAAGATGCCTTGGTGAAATGGCGATGGCGACTCGCGGCGATGCCCCACGATGGAGCAACAATGACCTTGGTCGATGCCCTGGAGGATTGATGAATATGCCATGGAGCAATGATGATGGTAGTGCACGGTGATGCCCGGGAGCAACGACAATGCCGATGAAGCGACACTCTGGAGGATTGATGAAGACGCCGACAACGGGGATGGAAGGAGAGCAGAGGAGAAGAGAACGTAGGAATTGAGAAGCTTTGGAATGAGAATTTTATTTTTGCCTAAGCGTGAATAATCATGGACGGTGACTAAAACCCTAATAGTATAATTAATTTTGATCTAACCCGAGAGCAACGACGACACCAATGAAGCGACGCTCTGGAGGATTAATGAAGACGCCGACGACGGGGATAGAAGGAGAGCGAAGGAGAAGAGAATGTGGGAACTGAGAAGCTTTGGAATGAGAATTTTATTTTTGCCTAAGTGTGAATAATCATGGACGGTGGCTAAAACCCTAATAGTATAGTTAATTTTGATCTAACTCGGGAGCAACGACGACGCCGATGAAGTGACGCTCTGGAGGATTAATGAAGACACCGACGACGGGGATGGAAGGAGAGCGGAGGAGAAGAGAACGTAGGAACTGAGAAGCTTTGGAATGAGAATTTTATTTTTGCCTAAGCGTGAATAATCATGGACAGCGGCTAAAACCCTAATAGTATAGTTAATTTTGATCTAATGGTCTAAAAATGTATAGAGATTTGTCTCTGATCTGATGGTTGTCTTTATCTCAGTCCTAATTTTATATATATATATATATATATATATATATATATATATATATATATATATATATATATATATATTATCGTGTTAAGGATAGATGAGGTATTTTGTGAGCACAAGCACTGTAGCACATTGAGATGTGGCATCTATTTTTGGGATATCACTTTGAGCGTTGGAAGGTTGTATTAGGGTATGTTTGGTTAGAATGATGAAAAAGAAAAAAAAAATGAGAGGATAATATTTTTATTCATTATGAAAGAAAAATTATTTTTCCTATTATTGTTTGGTTAGGAAAGAAAAATAAAAGGAGAGAAAATAATTAACTATTTTACCCTTATATATTACAAAAATAAATTAAAAATTATATTATTAGGAGTATAATTATAATTGTATTCATTTTCCATCATTTCTCTCCATTTTCCTCCTATATTTGTGTGGAAAAAAAATTGTATCAAAAATTGTATTTTTTTCCATCCTATTTTCTTTTTTCTCTCATTTTCCATCCAGTCAAACAACTTTTTTTTTTTTTTCATTTTCCTTTTTATTTTATTTTTTTCAATCTATTTTCCACCAAACCAAACACACTCTTAGTGATGATAATGCTTTTTTCGAGTGTTAGAGTAAAATTAAATATATATGGGCTTATATATTAAATAAGAATGAATTATAGGCTATCAAATAATAGTAGGCCAATTAAAGTGATCAATTTAAGTGTTGGGTCTTAATTAATGTATTATAAAGTGTGGGCATTAATGCGTAGAGACAAACGTAATTTCTATTTTTATGATGATTTAAAATAAAAAATACGAAAATACGAACAGACATGACTGTTTATGAACAAACGCGATTGTTTACGAACAGATGCGATTGTTTACGAATAGACCCGAATATTTATAAATAGGGGTCGTGGTGCCCAGATCACATAACGTTTTCTATTCTTCTTATCCCCATTGTTAGAGAGAAATTTATACAGAAAATAAGTGTACATCTGGAAGATCATAAAGACTCATATTCAGATATTTCAACTTTCTTGTTATGGATTCAGATACGCTTCCGCATATTCAGTATTTTTATTCTTGATGATTCAATATGAATGTTCATGTTTGTGTGATGGTTTTCACATAACAAAATTAAGTCTTACATCGAGAACCAATGTAAATTTGCTGACAGAGCAAGAGAGTACCATGTTCTTATTCTTGCAACTACATTCTCTATCCCATCAAAATAATTTATGTAAAAAAAATTATTTCAAAATAAATGTTATAATCCCATATCCAATCTAATAGAGATTAGTAAAACCAAATTCGAGTACCAAGACAATTCCAGTGTTCTAATTATGAAAAATTAAATTTAGGAAAATATATTTGGCAGGGGGCCGCGCAAACGCAGATCTCCTCTAATACAAATTATGACGTTGGCTCCATCTCTTGGTTAGACCTTTGGTGGGCACCCCTCCTATGTGCAATTACCAACTTACGTTCTGTTTCCGAGTATGTAGGTATTAATACTCCATCCTTGCGGTCTACTCATCAAACATAGAATTAGTCACCACAATAGCTTTTCTGGCCTTGCATGCATATAGATTAGGTGGTATTGTGGTACTTCTTTTTTATTAACAAAGCAGGATGGCAGTGGAAGTTGTTTTGTGGGATGAATAGGAATCAATATTTTTTTATTTCTCAAATTTTTAAAGAATTTAAGAAATAATCTTAAATTACTCCTACAATTTTAAAAATAAAAATGTATTTGCCAAATGCGTTTGCATACATTAATTCCAAAATTTTAGGTGCATAAACAAAAATCGGGGGCCGCCACCGTTTGTGTGTTCGGTATTGCGTTTGCCATCAGTTTAACAGTTTTCCTATTTCCAGCCGTTGCACAATCGTATATAAAAAAAATGAAACATTTATATATAATTATTTGTTTATTTATTTTGGTCAATTTCTCTTCTGATTAATTGTTGTTTTAGACTTTTAGTTCACTGGTTTGCAACTGTCCATGTATTTTAATTACTAACTTTTAAAAGTGGTGAATTCATATGGACTTAACTCAGCTCAATAAATAAATAAGTGTCAATTTTCAAACAAACATAACATTTTATTTTTGATTATTTACTATGTTGCTTGTCATTTAGCTCAAAACCGCGTACACTTCTATTATTAAAAAAATACCGCACCCTTTATTATTTTGGTCAAATATCACTTTGCAGTTAATTCTCCTATAAATTAAAATTAATAATTTTTTATTGTAATGACAATTCTACCCTTACTAATTTAAAAATAATTAAAAAAATAAAACATATAAATATCTTTTTAAAAAAGTTGTTATATTTATCTCTTTTATCTTGTTATACTAAGATCTCTATTTTTTTTAAAATATTTATCTCCATATAAAAAAAATATTTTTTTACCCATTTATTTTTAAAAAAAATAAAAAATCACCCCTCTTCCCCTCGCTAGAGCAACTCCTCCTACGCCCCACGTCACTGGAAAAATAGTGGGGGTGGGGAAGGGGTAATTTTTTTTTTTTTAATTTGTTAAAAGTAAATGGGTAAAAATTTTAAAAATATGGAGTGTTAATGAATTTTTTGAAAAAAAAAAATAAAAAAATTACGTATTTTTTAAATAAGAGAAATGTATTTATGTCTTTTCACAAAATAAAAAATAATCAAATTAGATAACTAGTATTTTCTAAATGACAAGTGAAATTTGTGGTTTGAAGCAAAATGATAGGTAAAGAAATGTAAGTGATAAATTCTCTTTATTTTTTAATATAAGATATTATGTTTAGATAAAAAATAATAATAATAATAATAATAATAATAAATAAATAAAAAGTACACAAAATATGATAGTTTTTATTTCATCTTCAATATTCATATCACCCTTTTTTTAAGGGACAAGATTTAAAATGCCCAATTTTTGTTTATAAGTAAACCTTCTCATTGTCAACCTATTGTAGATATTCAAGTATCTCTAATTAATTAATGGGATAATAGGTGGTATCTCTTACATTTAGGTTCTAATTGGTCAAAAGTCCTAAATGTGGTAAAAACTTTTGATTTAGTCCTATCTATTTTAAAAAGATAGAAGTCTTGCACATATAATAGTCACGCGCCAATTACATGTAACTACTTTGTGTGCTTTTTTTTTTTTTTTACATGTAACAATTTTGTGTGTAAAAAATTTTGTTTGATGTCACAAAATATATATAATTAGTTAAAGATAACTAATTATATATAACTTTTTAGTTATATGTCTCTAATATATAATTAAAAAATTGAGTTTTTTATTATAAAGTCCCCCATAGAGAGATCATTGAGAAAAAAATCATTTTCATATGTTTGGTTAGGATTCTGACCAAATAGTACAATCAATTAAGTTTTTAGTCCTCCAAAAAAACAAAAAGAACACTAAAAAGACACATGTACCCCTAAACAAACTTTCTCTCTTATTTATATTAATTATCACTCACACTCTTTATCTCTCTCACTCTAAGCTCACTCTCTCTCTCACTCACTCTCTAAAGTTGAGCGTTAACACAACTAAATATATTGGATTTGTAATTACGTTAACGTTAACACAATTAAGTTAAAAGTGTGGTAGATTGTAATTGTGTTAACATTAACGCAATAAAATTAAATGTGTTGGGTTGTAATCGCGTTAACGTTAACGCAATTAAATTAATGTGTTGGGTTGTATTTGCATTAACATTAATGCAACTAACATTAACGTTAATGCACACAAAACAAATAATGAAATAGACGATAATATGAAACACACACAAAAAAATGTATTAACGTTAACACACACAAAAAATATGATAAATATTCAAGAGAAAAAATATACAATACGTCTGGTGATAAAATGAGTTAACATTAACGTAATGCACAAACAGACAGATTGGGAGATGATGCGTTAACAAAAAAAAAATGGATTTAACAACGTTAACGTCAATCCCAATGTAATATTGTAATATAGGTAAGTGGTGTTTACTTGAACAAGTTACGTTAATGTTAACATCCTTTATTGTTCAAATTTGTCTTGTTGCATAATGACAAAATGACAGACTTGTAAATAAATGTTAACATGGAGGGCCATAATGAAGGACTTTTTTCTAAAAAATTAGTGGGGTCTGAAAACTTAATTGTTCATGTCAAATGGTCTTTTTTCTCTATTGGGTCTCTATAGAAGACTAAAAAATTAATTACCCTAAAAAATTTCATATTTTTCAATTACATGTACTAATAATGTATAACTTTTTAGTTACATATCTCTAATATATTACACATATATATATGTAATTGTAACATATAACTAAAGTACATGTAACCAAAAATACCTAAATATGTGTGAAAAATAACAATTATGAAATTGTAATTAACATTAGTTACATGTAACTGAATTCACTATAAAAATTCAATGTACTCACTAAGGGCTCTCTACAATTCCTACAATATTTCTACAATTCCTGCAATGTGGGATTAAAATATAAGTAAAATCTAACATAAATGATTAAATCAAAACCTAATAACACAAAATGACTTTTTACCAATTAGACTTTAAAAATGAAATTTTTGACCGATTTTTCCTTAATTAATTGGCCTCAATTGATAAACATAAATATCTTTTTTGTATGGACTTCATGCTTAATTTTATAATTTACCTTCTTATATCAATTTCAAGTGTTCTTGTGATTAAAGTAATCTTAATTTATTAAATATGTTTGTCTCTATTTTTCTACATAAAAAGGGATACCAAGTGCATGTAGAAAACTCTAGCATGTTGAGAGCATTTCCAAGAGTGTTTGGCATATTAGTATTGTTGAGCTTATCCCAGGTTGGAGTAGAAAGTACTGATGATCTATGTAATAAAACAAGACGGATATAATTTTTTTAGACAAATCTCAGTTATTCTTTATTTTTCAAAAAAAAAAAAGAGTTCAGATTGATCTACAAAATTAGCATGAATATAAACTCTATATTTATATTTTACTTTATATATTTTATACCTAATAAGGAGAGATAATATATTTTTTGTATAATATATTTAGAAGAAATAATATATTTTTTCTATGTATATAAATTTATAAAAATAATATATGGACATTAAATTTAATAATAATATTAAAATATCAAGTTCTCAAAAATTAAATTAAAGAAATAATAGAAAAGAATAATATAAGAAAATTATTGACATTAAATTTATGAAAATTATAAAAATAATATATGTAGAATAAATTTAGTCATAATACTAAAATATTAAATTTATGAAAATTAAATTAAAAAAATGATATAAAAAAAATATAATATACAGAAATTATGGACATTAAATTTATAAAAATTATAGAATTAATATAGAATTTTTATTATTTAACCCAAATTTCACATTCTCTTTTTTCAACAAGCCTTTTAAACAAAAAATTATCATTTAATTCATCTTTTATTATTTAGTCATTTGGTATAAAAATAATGACAGACAGACAATTATAACCCTATTTAAATATGAAATCATAACCCTATCTTCAAACACTCTCTCATTTCCCCCTCACTCACTCTTTTCCAGTTAGGGCTGGCAAAACAGGTAACAGGTCATTACACGAAACACGATAAGACCCAAACACGAATACGACACGATAAACTTATCGTGTCAGACTACCCGAACACGAACACGACACGACACGATAATTTTTCGTGTCACACGATGACACGAAACCTATCAGATAAACACAACACGATAAAACCTGATAGGTTTCTATTATACATTAATTTACCCATTACACGTTAACCCATTACACGTTAACGACCTGTTAACCTGTTAACGACCTGTTAACCTGTTAATTTAAAACCATCTTAACAAATTATTATATATATTAAGTACTAATTTGTAATATTTGATAATTTGGAGGGTGTAAAAATAATTTATTAAATTAACGGGTAACCTATTGGATCACAGGTTATCGTGTAACCTGAATACACGAAATTCTTATCGTGTCTTATCGTGTAACCTATTGGGTTATCAGATCAACCTGATAACCTGCACTATTTCTTATCAGGTTATCGGGTCTGACACGATAACGACCCGATACCTGATAAGAAAAACCTAGACCTGCTAATTTCGTGTCGTGTCATCGTGTAAATACCTGTTTTGCCAACCCTATTTCCAGTCGTTTCTCTCTCCCTCTCCATTTTTACCGGCCATATCTCAATCATAGCCGTTCGCGCGACGCTATCCCATAGTCACAGCCAAAACTTACAGTCATAACCATATCTCATAGTCACAGTCGTTCACAGTCTCATATCTTAGTCACAACCATTTTTACAGGCCATATATCTCCCTCTGCCGTTCACCGATACCGCCGGTGTTCGTCCTCGCCGTCGCATGCCCTCTATCTCTCTTTCCATTTCCAAATCTCTTTCTCCTTTCACAGTTTCATATATTAGTCACAACCATTTTTACTGGCCATATCTCTCCATTTGCTGTTCGCTGACGATGCTAGTGTTCGGCCTCGCCGTTGCGTGCTCTCTCTCTCTCTCCATTTTCAGATCTGGAAAATCACGGCAGTGGTGATGGCGACTGCAATGGTGAACAATGACTGCAGTGGTGAATGGTGGTGGTGATGGCGAATAGACGACGGCAACCACGAGCATCGGTGGCATCGGCAAACGGTAGTGGCAAATGACGATGGTCATTTCGGGTCGTCTCAGATTAGAAAATTGTTCGTTCAATCATCTTCGCCGCTCGTTTGTCTTCATCTTCATTTTTGCCGAATTGAGTTCGTCATTATTGCAACCCCAGTTCTAAAAATTTTCGATTTGAAATTTTTCAGATTTGGAATAATCACCGCCATGCTGAATGTCCACAACGAACCTCTTTGTTTGATCGTTTTGTGTTTGTGAATGTTTCATTCAGGGTTATGTTTTAGTGAATGTTCATGTGATTTTACTGAAATGTTTGTCTTTCTTTGATCTTTTTCAATAATTTTGATTTGTTTTTTCATGAATGGTTGTACCTGGGGTTAGATTTGTTTTGATTTTGTTAATTTTTATGAAATTTTTTGTTTATTCACATAAATGTTCAATTTGGAGCTTGGCCAATGGGACTCCCATTTAGCATTTACCGAGCAGAGAGTGGTCGAAAGGCGAAGCTCGGCTAAAAGGGTAACCAAGTGGTTAATACCGAACTGGGTGTGTTTGGAGGCTGGAGCTCGACCTAGTCCTCACACTTTTGCTTTTGGTTTACTTTTCCGGCAACATCTTCCACGAGTAACGTTTTGAGCGCATGGAGGTGGCCGATCAAATTTCTCCACATCAACTTATTTTCCACATTGATCCTTAAATAAGAGTTAATAAAAAATAAATTAAAAAAAAAAAAAAAAAAACAACCTAAAATTAATAGGTAGAATGTTGGTTAAATAGAAGAATTATCTCAAATAAATTAAAGATAATTTTGTGTTCAAATATGTTTTGAAATTTGGAGTATTTATTTTTTTATTTTATGTTTTTGTTATATAATGGTTTGATATTTTTTTTTATATCCTGCAAGTGTTCTCACATCTACACATGGTGTAAGACTAATCTTGTTCGAGATGCGTGTTTATCCTTTCCAACAAGTGTTTTTTCCGCAGGCTCGAATCTCTGACCATGCAAAGACTCCTCAACTGCTCTAACCCAAACGAGCCTTACTACTCGAGTCACACCATGTTGGCAGTTTTATACTAATTGAAGTATGAAGATACGGTACTTAAAGATAATTCGTGTTTTTATATTTTCAAAATAGATAACATTTTATAAATTAATTTTTTTTTTCTAAAAAAATATGGGTGTTTTGGGGGTAGGCTCCTTATTTTACCCTTAATTTTAAAAAAGTTGCATGTGTAATTGCAACTTATATTTTAATCTCGCATATTAAAAAAGACAAAAGACCCAATACATGCGCTTGAACTAACACAGTTACATGTAACTAATTTGTATGTAAAATACTTGTTAAATCACAAAATACATGTAATTTGAAACATGTAACTAATTTGTATATAAAAATTTGTTACATGTAACAAATATTATACAAATACATATAATTTGTGACATGTAACTAATATTACACAAATACATATAACAAATATTAAACTAATTTGTGTGTAAAATATTTATTAGATGTAACAAATATTACATAAATATATATAATTTGTAATGTGTAACTAATATTACTTATCTATGTAATATAATTATATATGATTTATAATAACTAAATTGTAACTAATTTTTAACTAATATTTATTATAATACAAATTTATTTACTAAAATCTCTTTACACTCCGTACAGAATGTGTGACATATACAGAACTAATATACAAGTAAAATCTAATTTAAAAGATTAAATTAAAATTTATATTTTAAGTGGGACTAACAACATATTACATCAGTTATTTGGAACTAATCCTAATTAGAGTTGTTTACCTATTAAATATTAAAAAAAAAAAAAATTACTGAATGAAAATAGTTTTTAACTTATTTACCGTAGTAATGCATTTCGCCCTTGTGAAGGGCGAAATCGAAATTTTATTTTATTTTTTTTTTTTTGATCCCGCGCTTGTGAACAGCGGGATCAAAAAAAATTAATTTAATTTGATCCCGCCCTTGCGAAGGGCGGGATCAATAATTTTTTTTTTTTTTTATTTGATCCCGCCCTTCACAAGGGCGGGATCAAATGGATTTTTTTTTTTTTTTTAAAAATGTGATCCCGCCCTTATGAAGGGCGGGATCACCAAACGGCGACCAGCCGTTCACACGGCTGGTCGCCGTTTGCTTTGGCCGGTCAAACGACCGGCCAAAGCTGCAGAGAAGGCAGCCTAAAAAGGCTGCCTTCTCCCCTTTTTTTTTTTTCGCAGGCTATTTTTTGTTTTTTTATAGGTATAGGTATAGGTTTAGCTTTAATTTGAAATTTTAAAATCTCGATATATGTGCACAATTTCGCCTATAAATATCACTTACCGGATTTCATTAAAATTCACATTTCTTCATTTACTCCTTCTCTCATTTGTTCTTCATTTTGATATTTTTTTGTTCTAGTTACACTTCTTCTATTCAGACTTCTACTCCTCTATTCACAGGTTAGTATATTTTTAACGTTTTTTTAATTTATTTGTTAATTTAATTAGTATATTTTTTATCTTTATTTGTTAGTTAGTTGGTTAGTTTAATTTGTTAATTTAATTGTTGAATTAAAAATTATACTTTGGTCATTTTTACATGTTTAAGAAAATATAAAATAATATATTATTTCAAAAAAAATGTTAGTTAGTTAGTTTAATTTTTTACTCTAGCTATTTAATTAAAAAAATATACACTTTGACCCCTAAAAGTATAACAACTAGAAAAATATAAATTTTTAATATATTATTTTAAAATAAATTATTAGTTAGTTTGTTTGTTTTGTTAATTTAATTTGTTTAATTAGTTGGTTAGTTTAATTTGTTAATTTAGTTGTTAAATTAAAAATTACACTTTGTCTCCTTTCACATGTGTAGAAAAATATACACTTTGGCCCCTAAAATTTTTTCAATTACAAAAATATAAAATTTTCAACCTAACGTTTTAAAATAAATTGTTAGTTAGTTTCATTTTTGAATTTTGTTATTTAATTTAAAATGTATTTATTTAATTTGTTAATTTAGTTGTTAAATTAAAAATTACACTTTCGCCCCATGTGTACGAAAATATAAATCAACATATTACATTTTTAGTTAGTTTAATTTTCTAATTTAGCTATTTAATTAAAAATACACTTTGGCCACTGAAATTTTGATAATTAGAAAAATATAAAATTAAAATACCTATTATTTTGTTTAATTTGTTAATTTAGTTGTTAAATTAAAAATTACACTTTCGCCCCATGTGTACGAAAATATAAATCAACATATTACATTTTTAGTTAGTTTAATTTTCTAATTTAGCTATTTAATTAAAAATACACTTTGGCCACTGAAATTTTGATAATTAGAAAAATATAAAATTAAAATACCTATTATTTTGTTTAATTTGTTAATTTAGTTGTTAAATTAAAAATTACACTTTCGCCCCGTTCACATGTGTACGAAAATATAAATCAACATATTACATTTTTAGTTAGTTTAATTTTGTAATTTAGCTATTTAATTAAAAATATACACTTTGGCCCCTTAAATTTTGATAATTAGAAAAATATAAAATTAAAATACCTATTATTTGTTTAATTTAGTTGTTAAATTAAAAATTACACTTTGTCTCCTTTCACATGTGTAGAAAAATATACACTTTGGCCCCTGAAATTTTTTCAATTACAAAAATATAAAATTTTCAACCTAACGTTTTAAAATAAATTGTTAGTTAGTTTCATTTTTGAATTTTGTTATTTAATTTAAAATGTATTTATTTAATTTGTTAATTTAGTTGTTAAATTAAAAATTACACTTTCGCCCCATGTGTACGAAAATATAAATCAACATATTACATTTTTAGTTAGTTTAATTTTCTAATTTAGCTATTTAATTAAAAATACACTTTGGCCCCTGAAATTTTGATAATTAGAAAAATATAAAATTAAAATACCTATTATTTTGTTTAATTTGTTAATTTAGTTGTTAAATTAAAAATTACACTTTCGCCCCGTTCACATGTATAGGAAAATATAAATCAACATATTACATTTTTAGTTAGTTTAATTTTCTAATTTAGCTATTTAATTAAAAATATACACTTTGGCCCCTTAAATTTTGATAATTAGAAAAATATAAAATTAAAATACCTATTATTTGTTTAATTTAGTTGTTAAATTAAAAATTACACTTTCGCCCCTTTCACATGTGTACGAAAATATACACTTTGGCCCTTGAAATTTTTTCAATTACAAAAATATTAAATATCAACCTATTGTTTTAAAATAAATTGTTAGTTAGTTTCATTTTTTAATTTCGTTATTTAATTTAAAATGTATTTATTTAATTTGTTAATTTAGTTGTTAAATTAAAAATTACACTTTCGCCCCTTTCACATGTGTACGAAAATATACACTTTGGCTCTTGAAATTTTTTCAATTAGAAAAATATTAAATATTCAACCTATTGTTTTAAAATAAATTGTTAGTTAGTTTCATTTTTTAATTTCGTTATTTAATTTAAAATGTATTTATTTAATTTGTTAATTTAGTTGTTAAATTAAAAATTACACTTTCGCCCCTTTCACATGTGTACGAAAATATACACTTTGGCTCTTGAAATTTTTTCAATTAGAAAAATATTAAATATTCAACCTATTGTTTTAAAATAAATTGTTAGTTAGTTTCATTTTTTAATTTCGTTATTTAATTTAAAATGTATTTATTTAATTTGTTAATTTAGTTGTTAAATTAAAAATTACACTTTCGCCCCTTTCACATGTGTACGAAAATATACACTTTGGCTCTTGAAATTTTTTCAATTAGAAAAATATTAAATATTCAACCTATTGTTTTAAAATAAATTGTTAGTTAGTTTCATTTTTTAATTTCGTTATTTAATTTAAAATGTATTTATTTAATTTGTTAATTTAGTTGTTAAATTAAAAATTACACTTTCGCCCCTTTCACATGTGTACGAAAATATACACTTTGGCTCTTGAAATTTTTTCAATTAGAAAAATATTAAATATTCAACCTATTGTTTTAAAATAAATTGTTAGTTAGTTTCATTTTTTAATTTCGTTATTTAATTTAAAATGTATTTATTTAATTTGTTAATTTAGTTGTTAAATTAAAAATTACACTTTCGCCCCTTTCACATGTGTACGAAAATATACACTTTGGCTCTTGAAATTTTTTCAATTAGAAAAATATTAAATATTCAACCTATTGTTTTAAAATAAATTGTTAGTTAGTTTCATTTTTTAATTTCGTTATTTAATTTAAAATGTATTTATTTAATTTGTTAATTTAGTTATTAAATTAAAAATTACACTTTCGCCCCTTTCACATTGGAATATGATGTACAAATTGTGCACTTTCATTCCTCAAATTAATTGAATCTATTTAGTTGATATTAGCTTGACGTGGAATTTATATTCGATTTAGAGTTAAAGTTAAAATAATTATTGAATAAATTCAAAATAAGTAAAATATTAAGGATTGAAAATAAATTACTCTAACCCATAAAAAATGAACACTATAAACCAACATACTTTTGTGATTGAGTTTTAGTTAACGATATTTTTTTCTTGTTTTGTTTTGCCTTGTCAAATGATAGCCGCTTGAAATGGATCACGTTCGATTGTTATTGTATTGGGGTGGTAGAATATTGGAAGGTACGGAGTTCGGGGTTTGTTATAGTACATCAGTTGTAAAATCTTTGGTTGTCCGTAGGGGAACAAGCTTAAATGAATTAATTGAGACGCTAAAACCATGTGTTCTTGAAGATGGGGTTACTGGAATTTTGAAACTAAAGTGTAGGATGCCGATGGCTCTTTTCGGGTCGAACTATAAATATACCTTGTTTTCTATCGAGGATGACTCAGCATTAAACCAAGTGCTTGAGTTACCTCTTTATATACCCTCCCTTCTTGCTGTTGAAGTATATGTAGAGATTGAACGGGCATTTGATGATGGTCCAAATTTTTTTCCCCCAAGTGGTCATTTTACCAACTTAATGACCCAGAGTTATAAAACATAATTTTTCATTAATTATCTTTTTAAAAAACTAATTTTTTTGTGAACTCTTAATTTGCAGTATAATATTTGTAAAGAAACTGTTCAGCCTAAAATTTTCGTAATGTCTTCACATATTAATTCAAGTGAAGAAAGTTCATATGGTTTTTCAAGTGAGGAGAACTCATATGGTGTTTGGGGTTGGCATGGACCGTGGGATCACCAAAGATAGGCACCCGGCAATGTGTTTCGTGTTGGGCTTCGTCGCCTTACAGAGCTCGCGGTAGAGGATCGCTAGGGTCGCACTGCCCCAGCTATACTTGACGAAAGGTGTCAAGTCACGCAGCAGTAGGAGGTAGGCTAACTTAACTCTGTTGTGTGATTTATCAGAAAACAACATCTCACCAAGCATAAGCAAGCAATATGCACGTGCGTAGCAATGCATAACCTCCTCGTCGGCCTCGTCAGGAACTATAGCAAAGGTATCCCGTAACCACTTCAACGTCAAAGACCCATTCCTAATCTTATCCACTGGTGGTTGCACTCCGAGTAGCTCACCGCAGAGTCTCTGCCAGACGGTATCCTCATGCGAGTCATCATTCTGGATAACTGGCAACCCATGCACGGGTAACCCCAATAAGACGGTCACGTCCTGCAATGTGACAGTCATCTCCCCGACGGGTAGATGGAAAGTGTGCGTCTCCGGACGCCATCTCTCTACCAACGCGGTTATGAGGGCCCTATCTAACCGCTTCGGCCACAACCTAAATGGGCCGTACAAACCAACTGATTCTATTAACTGTATAACTCTAGGGGGGACATTTTCTCTCCATTCCCCTACATCGTGTCCAACACAGTCAAAAGTATTGATATCCTGAAACATTTAATAAGACATAATAAATAACATTAAAAAATTAAAAAACTTAAATAAAAAAAAAACAAATGCAATAACCTAAATGTTTACCTGCGCTAACCAAACTAGTTCGGACCTGTGCTGTCCCTGTTGGTGTAGAACTGAAGTATCTTCAGGCCCAGGATGCATAGCTGAAATTTTTTCCCACAACACTCGTGGTAAATTTGTTAGTACGAAATTAAAATTTAATCATATTTATAAACAAAATATAAGATTCATTATAAAGAAATGTGCGCGACAAGTGCATAAAATTTATAATACATAAAAGTTGACATAACAAAAAAATAAAGTAGCATAAACATTCATTACAATAAACCGACAAGATCAATTGGGTGCAAGGCAGGGTCGGGATGGACATTTTCGCCTATCAAAATTTAATAACTAAATTAACAAATTAAACTAACTAATAATTTATTTTAAAACAATAGGTTGATATTTAATATTTTTCTAATTGAAAAAATTTCAAGGGCCAAAGTGTATATTTTCGTACACATGTGAAAGGGGCGAAAGTGTAATTTTTAATTTAACAACTAAATTAACAAATTAAATAAATACATTTTAAATTAAATAACGAAATTAAAAAATGAAACTAACTAATAATTTATTTTAAAACAATAGGTTGATATTTAATATTTTTCTAATTGAAAAAATTTCAAGGGCCAAAGTGTATATTTTCGTACACATGTGAAAGGGGCGAAAGTGTAATTTTTAATTTAACAACTAAATTAACAAATTAAATAAATACATTTTAAATTAAATAACGAAATTAAAAAATGAAACTAACTAATAATTTATTTTAAAACAATAGGTTGATATTTAATATTTTTCTAATTGAAAAAATTTCAAGGGCCAAAGTGTATATTTTCGTACACATGTGAAAGGGGCGAAAGTGTAATTTTTAATTTAACAACTAAATTAACAAATTAAATAAATACATTTTAAATTAAATAACGAAATTAAAAAATGAAACTAACTAATAATTTATTTTAAAACAATAGGTTGATATTTAATATTTTTCTAATTGAAAAAATTTCAAGGGCCAAAGTATATATTTTCGTACACATGTGAAAGGGGCGAAAGTGTAATTTTTAATTTAACAACTAAATTAACAAATTAAATAAATACATTTTAAATTAAATAACAAAATTAAAAAATGAAACTAACTAACAATTTATTTTAAAACAATAGGTTGAATATTTAATATTTTTCTAATTGAAAAAATTTGAAGGGCCAAAGTATATATTTTCGTACACATGTGAAAGGGGCGAAAGTGTAATTTTTAATTTAACAACTAAATTAAACAAATAATAGGTATTTTAATTTTATATTTTTCTAATTATCAAAATTTAAGGGGCCAAAGTGTATATTTTTAATTAAATAGCTAAATTAAAAAATTAAACTAACTAAAAATGTAATATGTTGATTTATATTTTCGTACACATGTGAAAGGGGCGAAAGTGTAATTTTTAATTTAACAACTAAATTAACAAATTAAATAAATACATTTTAAATTAAATAACAAAATTAAAAAATGAAACTAACTAACAATTTATTTTTAAACAATAGGTTGAATATTTAATATTTTTCTAATTGAAAAAATTTGAAGGGCCAAAGTATATATTTTCGTACACATGTGAAAGGGGCGAAAGTGTAATTTTTAATTTAACAACTAAATTAAACAAATAATAGGTATTTTAATTTTATATTTTTCTAATTATCAAAATTTAAGGGGCCAAAGTGTATATTTTTAATTAAATAGCTAAATTAAAAAATTAAACTAACTAAAAATGTAATATGTTGATTTATATTTTCCTACACATGTGAATGGGGCGAAAGTGTAATTTTAAATTTAACAACTAAATTAACAAATTAAACAAAATAATAGGTATTTTAATTTTATATTTTTCTAATTATCAAAATTTCAGGGGCCAAAGTGTATTTTTAATAAAATAGCTAAATTAGAAAATTAAACTGACTAAAAATGTAATATGTTGATTTATATTTTCGTACACATGGGGCGAAAGTGTAATTTTTAATTTAACAACTAAATTAATAAATTAAATAAATACATTTTAAATTAAATAACAAAATTCAAAAATGAAACTAACTAACAATTTATTTTAAAACGTTAGGTTGAAAATTTTATATTTTTGTAATTGAAAAAATTTCAGGGGTCAAAGTGTATATTTTTCTACATATGTGAAAGGAGACAAAGTGTAATTTTTAATTTAACAACTAAATTAACAAATTAAACTAACCAACTAATTAAACAACTAAACCAACAAATTAAATTAACAAAACAAACAAACTAACTAATAATTTATTTTAAAATAATATATTAAAAATTTATATTTTTCTAGTTGTTAAACTTTTAGGGGTCAAAGTGCATATTTTTTTTAATTAAATAGCTAGAGTAAAAAATTAAACTAACTAACTAACATTTTTTTTTAAATAATATATTATTTTATATTTTCTTAAACATGTGAAAATGGTCAAAGTATAATTTTTACTTCAACAATTAAATTAACCAACTAACTAACAAATAAAGGTAAAAAATATACTAATTAAATTAACAAATAAATTAAAAAAACGTTAAAAATATACTAACCTGTGAATAGAGGAGTAGAAGTCTGAATAGAAGAAGTATAACTAGAACAAAAAATATCAAAATGAAGAACAAATGAGAGAAGGAGGAAATGAAGAAATGTGAATTTTAATGAAATCCGGCAAGTGATATTTATAGGCGAAGTTGTGCACATATACCGAGATTTCAAAAATTCAAAAATTCAAATTCAAATTCAAAAGGGAGAGGGGAAAGGGAGGGGGGAAAGAAGGCAGCCTAAAGGCTGCCTTCTTTGCAGCTTTGGCCGGTCAAACGACCGGCCAAAGCAAACGGCGACCAGCCGTGGTAACGGCTGGTCGCCGTCTGTTGATCCCGCCCTTCACAAGGGCGGGATCATATTTTTAATAAAAAAAAAAAATTCATTTGATCCCGCCCTTGTGAAGGGCGGGATCAAATAAAAAAAAATAAAAAATTTATTGATCCCGCCCTTCGTAAGGGCGGGATCAAATTAAATTAATTTTTTTGATCCTGCTGTTCACAAGCGCGGGATCAAAAAAAAAAAAAAAAAAAAAAAAAAATTCGATTTTGCCCTTCACAAGGGCGAAATGCATTACTACGGTAAATAAGTTAAAAACTATTTTCATTCAGTAATTTTTTTTTTTTTTAATATTTAATAGGTAAACAACTCATCCTAATTATCCTAAAAAAATATTTATAAAATAGATTACCGTTATTTGGGACTAATCCAATGATCCCAAAAAATATAGGGAAAATTACCGATTACTTCCAAAAAAAAAAAAATAAATTATTTACCGCCTACTCCCATCGGCTTTTCTTTGCACCCATTACTCTTATCAACACCTTTTTCTTGCACCGTTTACTTCGATCGTTGGCCATTCTTGCACCAATTAGTCCTGTTTTAAAAAATGGCGAGAAATGAGTTTACCGAAATGTCCTCCCATAAACTTCACATTGATAAGGAAGATCGTCAAACTGGCGCACCACCGCCGTCAGCCGCCGCTGCCGCCGCCACCATAAATTACAGTTTTTACCCCAAACTTTATGACTTTTTGTCACTTTCTATATGTTCCCAAAAAAAATAAAAAATAAATCTTGATTTTAAGATAAAATCGTTACCAAAGGTAACGTAAAACAAAAAAACAATCGATGTTATATTCAACATTTACAGGTGTTCAATGTAATAGTACATAAATTTTACTCTACATACAAAAATAAGAGAATAATGGATGTTACATTCAACATCCACGGGTGTTGAATGTTTACATTCAACATCCATATGAGTTGTATTTTGCTCCGAAAAAGTTAATATCATTAAAAAAAAAAAAAATTGATGTTATATTCAACATCTACATGAGGGGTATATTGATCAGAAAAATATAACATCATAATAATAATAATAAATAAATAAAAATTGATATTACATTTAAAACTCACAGGTTTTGAATATTACATTCAACATCCACATGAGGGGTATTTTAATCAGAAAAAGATAGCATCATAAAAAAAAAAAAAAAAAAAAAAAAAAAAAAAAAAAAACCTCAATTAATATTACATTCAACATCCACAAGTGTTGAATGTTACATTCAACATTTACATGAGGGGTATATTAGTTAGAAAAATATAATATTAGTAAAAAAATAAATAAATAAACAATTGATGTTATATTCAACATTTATAAAAAGATATTTTGATGAGAAAAAGACAAAAGAAAAAGAAAAAAAAAGTTATTGATATAAAAAGAAAGTGATGAAAATAATTGATTTTTTTTTATTTTTTTTTTATTTTGAGAATAGATGGTGCCTTCACCCCCCCCCCCCCCCCCCCCCAATTGAAAAGTCAGGATATATGGTCAACGTCTTCCGTGTGGTCGCCGCATAAACCCATTTGAAATTTGTGGGAGACGGCTAGCCAATTTTCCCCTCCTGACTCTTCTCCCTCTAGTCATCTCTCTTTCTCTCTCTCTCTCTCCGTATATGTATGCATGCCGTCTCGGCTATGGAAGACTCGTTCTTTCTCGTCCACTGCAATCTCCTTGAAATTTCACAGCAGAACAGCTTCCTTTGTTTGACGAGAAGCTTTACATGTTCTTCATTTCATCAACCGATCACGTAAATCAACGCATTCAGGTGACGAATCAAGTGAGTCCCGATTTCTATTCGTGAACTCTGCTCGTTTTGTTCGTAATCTCCGTTTTCGTGTTTCGGCTTTCTGTCGATGCTTTCGGTTAATAGCCTAGGGAAAACGAAAAGGAAAACGGAGGAGGATTGAGCACAATTCTTAAGCCGTATTCGTTTTGCGGTATTGAATTGTTTCATTTTTTTTTTTTTTTTTTTTTTTTTTTTTGTGTGTGTGTGTCTAATTTCACTTCACTTCTATCAGCAATCAAAAACTACAAATTAGATTTGATGCCTATTTTTTGGGGTTTATTTTTTTTCTTTATACTTCAATCCGCTTAAGCTTGAGTGTTCACTTTAATTGAATTTGTTAGAGGAACGATTAATTTTGCTTTTAAAACTACTACACTATAGTTTTAGCTGAAACTGTTGCAATTCTCTGTAAAAATTAAGGCATGTTGTATTTAAATTGAAAAGAGAGTATTAGGATGAGAATTAATGAAACTGAGATATTGAAAGAGTATAGGTTTCAGGATTTTTTTTTTTTTTTTTTCCCTTTTTTGAGCAAATATAAGTTTTGATGGCGGACTCGATGGTTTGAACGATGAATTATTCATACTTGGAAAACTCATTGGCAGAAAGTTTGTATTTGATTTTTCACTTTTAATTGTGTTTGTCTTATCTTTTATTTGTTTTTCAACCCAATCGCTTGAGATAATCCTTTGCAAATTTAGGACTAAAAGGTGATGTGTTAAGATAAAACATGTGTAATTATGCATAAGTGTATACATTTGATTACATGCGTGCACATGAATTTGTCTGTGGATGTCTCTATATGCATACAAGTTTGATATACTGTTCTGTCCACAGATGATAATACTTTACTATGATTGCTGTCTAGCAGGGTAATTGATTTTGCGTGCCTAAAGGTCATCTTGATCCTGTCAGTGCAAATAAAAGGCGTATAATTGACGAGCTGAAATTATGTTTCACAAGCGAGATAAATTCGTGAGGTAGGCTAGCTTTTGCCTGTATACAATTCTCCGCTCTAACTAACAATTTAACTATGCATTGCGTGCTTTAATAACAACACTTCTCATGTTTTCAAAAAAAAGTTGACCTGATTGCTTTTGATGCTCTTTAAATACTTGTAAGTGTTTAAACTTGATTGAATTGAGAGTTTCATGGGCCTGTTTTGCTTACTTGTCTGGAGAGATAGTCCCTTCATCATACTTCAAATCTATGCTTGGAAAATATATTCTGAAAGACTCTTTAGAATTACCGGCAAACGGAAACTGTTGTCTGAGGTTCCTTAATTCATTTGTGTTTATGTCATGTTCCTGTAGTTTAGTACATAGCAAACCTACATGGGTAATTGGTACAACTGCTAACTAGGTGCCTGCTAGCCTTTCTTCTGATCTCCATTATACAGAGTAATTCATTGACTTGGATTTGGTGGTGTACTTCCAGATCAGACTTTAAAGGAAACTAAGTAGGTTTATATATGGTGCCATCTCATCTGTTGATTTATGAAGCATTCGCAATTTGACTGTTTACCTCAGGTTTGCGAACTACAGTTCAGGGAGTTCCTCCAGTTCTGAGCAGCATTTCTTCACCAGTCACAAAACAAATGCTAAAACAATTATCGGCTCACTGATGGAGAATACTAAAAGAGGATTTCAGAAGGGTTCTGAAGAAATAAAAACCTGGAAAAAACCCGTCTCACATCCACAAAGTGATCATCAAACAAAAGAGGCGGCATTAAGGAGCAGAATTCTTGACCCGCAGGGCCAGTTTGTTCAGTTTTGGAATAAAATATTTGTACTGTCCTGCGTTATTGCTGTGTCCTTGGATCCGTTGTTCTTTTACATCCCTGTAATTGATGGCACACGGAAGTGCCTTGGTTTGGACACGAAGTTAGAGATCACTGCTTGTGTTCTTCGATCAATCACGGATATGTTCTATGTGCTTCACATAATTTTTCAGTTCCGCACTGGATTCATATCCCCTTCTTCCCGAGTATTTGGAAGGGGTGAGTTAATTGATGATCCCTACGCCATAGCAAGACGGTACTTGTCGTCCTACTTCATCATTGACATTTTAGCTGTGCTTCCTCTCCCGCAGGTGTGTGTCCTTCCTACGTCAAAATCTGGAATTTCATCAGCATGAATTTTTCATAAAACAATCAATTTAGACTTCGCTCATTAAAATGCAAAGAACCAATTAGAAGAAGCTACTTCATAATTTCATTTGAGCTAATAATGTTCAATTTTGATTCATCTCTCATATGATTTCTTTTCGAAGTTAGACGACTTTCTGGTTTGTCATTTAACCCTGGAGCATTTAATCTAGGGGTTCTTATTATATAGTCCTCTATATTTGTTTATAAAGTTTTTTATCCTATTTATAGAGATATTTTTTAGTCTTTATCAACTTATTAATGTTAATTATGATATCAAATACAAATTCAATGTAGTTGATGTTAACTAAAGGACTAAGAAATAAAGAATGGAAAAAACGTGGACAAAATATTATAAGTCACTTATTTGAAGAACAATCTAATTATTGCCCTTTGATCTATCCAGTTGGTAGTTCTAGTTATCATCCCACACGTAAATGGCCCAATTTCTCTGACCACGAAAGACCTTCTGAAGTTTGTTATATTCGCGCAATATGTCCCAAGATTTCTTCGGATCATTCCACTGTATAAAGAAGTGACAAGAACTTCTGGCATATTTACTGAGACCGCATGGGTTGGGGCTGCTTTCAATCTGCTTCTCTATATGCTTGCCAGTCATGTAAGTTTTGATCCAACCATTTTCTTCTTTTGACACCTTTACCGTTCAGAATCACTATTTTCTCTTTCGTGCTAATTTATGTCTTGATGTTCGATTTTTTTATACTTCATGTTTAGCAGTATCTCATCTGTTTGCTTTACTTTGACTTATGAGTGCATTCATAGCAGACTTGAAGTGACATATTTGAAGTTTGAGAGGTTGTTTTGACATGGGGGTAGAGAAACCTCTGCACATGCTCTGAAAAGATTAATTAATAATATAGAATCTAAGGAGAAAAAAGAAAGGTGGCTAGGGTTTATTATATTAAATAATAAATATGGAGTTACAAAAAAATGCCTAGAAAATATAACTCATATATGCTTACAATGGAAAGACCGAGAAACGAAGAAAAGTCTATTATACCCTTAATACTAAATAAATATAATAGCTTTAATACCGTTGACTTTTAGAATTATTTTTAGGTCCTACTTTATGTCTTAAATTACTAATTAATTGAGTCTTACAATTGATGAGCCTAAAACTTACCCAAAAATGGGATAAATGAGTTTTAACTAGTGAAACTAAAACATACAGGTAGACATGGCGTAATTTACAACTAGAACAATTTGCTAATGTTAGTCAACCTTTATTTTCATGATCCAAATTTATTTTCTTTAGATCTGTTGACACCACTAGGGAGACACTAGATAACCGCTAGAGTACAAGCCTTGGGTTTTTTATTAGCCATCTAATGATGAGGGTACATTTACTTTTCAACACATTGAACAAAGCTTCATTAATAATTTTGCTAGTTTTCTAATTGGTATCCATTTATATGAAGGAGAAAGGTTCTTATATCTCATTGTAACTATGTCAAGAACAAACTGCATATAATATGGGCCTGTTTGGTTTTTCTAAATTATCCTATGTGAGGTTATCATGCTTTGGATGAATTATTTTGTATATTTTTTTCCATTTACGCATAGCTCCATCAAACTTAAAATTGTTTTAGTTTAGGTAAATTTGTAATTCACATTTTGCTGAAAAAACACTGGAATTAGCATTTAAACTAGAATCAAGAATGATTAGCTAGCTAATTTAAGTTTTTTTCATTTCTATAACCAAACATGAAAATATAACCAATATAAATATCTACTAATTGAAAAATAACCAAACGGATCCTAAAAAAATTCTAAACTTATGTTTTAAATAGGACAAATAACATATTACACTCTCTATTCAGGACTAATTGTAGATTATCTCTCTAAAAAATCTAATTGAAAAATAACCAAACGGATCCTGCGTGTTTTAATTCTGACGGTAGGAATGCATATTTCGTATCAGCTAGTTGGAGCCTTCTGGTACTTGTTCACGATAGAAAGAGAAGATAGATGCTGGCGTTATGCATGTGCAAGAAATAATCGCAGTTCTGAGTTCTTGTATTGCGGAGAAATACGTCAGGAGGACTTTTCTTTCCTGAATACTTCCTGCCCTCTTCTTGAATCGAGTGCAATAACAGATCCAACACAGTTTGACTTCGGCATCTTTCTTGATGCTCTTCGGTCTCGGGTGGTGGAAGAAAAAAAATTTACAAGAAAATTCTTTTACTGCTCTTGGTGGGGGCTTCGAAATTTAAGGTTTGTGCTTTTATGACCCTCT
The DNA here is from genome assembly GCA_016647705.1 of Eucommia ulmoides. NCBI lineage: Eukaryota > Viridiplantae > Streptophyta > Magnoliopsida > Garryales > Eucommiaceae > Eucommia > Eucommia ulmoides. The sequence goes on along the minus strand of CM028340.1, from coordinate 52,190,548 downwards.
CTTTCTTTGATTGTAGTATTATTTTTCTGTTTTGATTTTCCGCTACAAATTTTATTAAATATCTTTGCAAAATCTTGTTTCATTTATTAAGGCATTGTTTTGTAAAGTTTATTTATTTAAAATAATAATAAAAAAGAAGATAATTTGACAAAAAAATACTTTTACTTAAAAGTAAAAGAAAAAAAATTAAGAGTGTGTTTCTTAGTATAGATATGATATCTTTATATCATCTTTATAAATAATCTTTTAATCCCCAAAGAATTATAGATGCTTAAAAAAAGTGAGCGAAGAGATCTTAGTCCATCGAATCCATCAATCTCTTATAATATAAAAATCAAAGAAACAACAGAGAAATTATTTTTTGCTTTTTGAAAGTACTTCTGCTTTTATTTTTTTATATTAGAAAATTCCTTTTTTAACTACAGCACAATGTTATTTTTAAATTTTAAGTACTTCTTTGCTTAAAACCGTTACTAAAAGGGGCCTAAAAGTAACGTTTTGTTTTGCTAAATAAGTACTTTAATAAAATAAAATAAAATAAAAGTAAAACATAATTTTCAACATTTCTTTAAAAAAAAAAATTGATTTTATATTTTAAGAGATTGATCAAGTAGAACATCTCTACCTGATTTCTCTTTAATAGTTATGACAATTCTTTGGATGAAAATATTATCATAAGTGGATAACAACAATATATTTTCTCCACACTCTCAGGCATTCTTGTGATTCTTTACTTCTACTTTCAAGTAATATTTTATTTTTTGATAGATTAACTTTTTATTTTTTTTTAAAAAAAGAAAAAGAAAAATCTTTGTCTGAACGGTGCATCATTCACTAGTTTATTCATTAATTATATACTGAAGCTGGGAATTTGTTTTCTTTCTTTTAATTTAATTTTTACATTTTTCAGTTCTCTAGGCCAAAACCTTCAAACAAGCACTTTTGTTTGGGAGATTCTGTTTGCTATCTTCGTTGCCATTCTAGGATTGCTTCTGTTTTCATTGCTGATAGGCAACATGCAGGTAAAAATTCATTCAAATCTACACATTCTCTCTATATGTATACTAGTATATAATCCATGCCTGAAAGCACTAATTTTAATTCGATACATTAATCTTGAATATCCTATTAGTAATACAAATATATTAATCATGTAAATACATTTTGTTGACAGTTTGTTATTTAGTTACACAACAAAATTTAAATTAGCGATTGGAAATGTTTTTAAATATCCAATGGTCAAAAATATATATACACACACATATATATACATACTTGTGAATGCCTTGTGCCTAAAGATACTATTTCATGTAAAATTTTAATTTATATATTTAATATATCAATTAAATTTATTCTTTTTCAATTTATATTTGTCTAGTTTTTTTGGGAACTTGGATTGGATAATTTTACACTTTAGAATGAAACTTCAAGGAACGATGTGATAAAATCAAAATGTCAAGGTGTAAAATAAAATTTGATCAGTACTTCAATAGTAAAAAGTAAATTTAATTCAACTGCCTAGAAAGTTAGGGTGAAAAATATGAGTGGGAATTTCCAAATATTTTTATCAACAAGCTCATCCATTGATGGAAAATATTTTCAAACACCGCCCTGATTAATTATACATATAATACATACATACGTTGCACTTATTTCTTAAAGTCCATTCTGCTGAAACTCTCTCTTCTATTGTTCCGTCACAGAAATATCTGGAGTCTATAACTGTAAAAGTAGAGGAAATGAGAGTAAAAAGGAGAGACGCAGAGCGGTGGATGTCCCACCGTATGCTCCCTGAAAATCTAAGGGAGAGGATTAGGCGATACGAACAGTACAAATGGCAAGAAAACAGAGGTGTCGAGGAAGAATCTCTTATTCGTAACCTTCCCAAGGACCTGAGGAGGGACATAAAGCGTCATCTTTGCTTGTCTTTTCTCACGAGTGTAAGTTCATTATATGAAACTTTTGATTCGTAATCTGAATTCTTGACTAAATTTTATTTCAATCCGATTTAGCAGTTTTCTGAAAACGTAGGTGGCATTTGTTTAGTGTTTCTAGTCCCAGAAAATTTGGAACGGAGAGAAACATTTGAGAACAGTTCTAGTCTGTTTTCAAGAAATTTATTCTGAAAATGTAGGAGTGGAACAGAAAATTATTGGCTTTGTTCCCATATTTCTATTTTCTGGGAACAGAAAAAAAATGAAACGAAAACATTGAGCCTGTTTCTGTTCTCAGAAAATGGGAAGAAATTCAGAAGTCAGAGAAAAAAAAATATGTTATTTATTCTGCTCCCACATTTTCAAACAAAAATCGAAAAACAAGACAGACTTGTTCCCATATTTCTGGCTGAAACAGAAATCTGGGAAAATAAACAACAAACAAACGCCACGTCGCGAGAAGATGCCTATTTATACGGGCCTTAAAAACAGTTTGAATGACAGAGAACTGGAACAGACCCCACTTTTTTAGTCTAAGTCCTCACTTGGTTTATCTAGTGTTTCTGTTTCCCGAAAAGTAGAGAACAGAAACAGACATATTGGAAACATTTTTTTTTCTGTTCTCCCAGATTGATAGAACAAATTTCTTGAACAGAACATAATTGTTACCAAAGTTCTGTTTCTGATGTGGGAACAGAAACACTAAACAGGCCCACCTAAACAAACACCCCATAATTTCTAGGGAACAAATTATCTCAATTTGAGTACATTTTTCAAGGAAGATTGGTGGAATACTGTAGAATTGTTCCCAGAAAACTCTGAACGAAAGCAAAAATATGGGAACAACCTTTGTTCTGTTATCAGAAGCTTATTCAATTCAAGGAGAAGGGATTTTAATTTTTGGGGTTCCCATGGGAATAGAAACAGAAACAATAAGGCCCTGTTTGTCTTGTGCTACTGTTCCCATATTTCTGTTTTGTTCTTAGAAAAGTGGGAATAGAAATAAAGATACGAAGGAGAAAAAATTCTGTGTTCTACTCTCAGATTTTAGAACAAATTTCTGGTAACAGGTCATAAACAGAAATACAGGAACACAAGTTATTTCTTTCTGCTCCCATATTTTTAGAACAAATTTATAAGAACAGAACATAATTGTTCCCAAATTTCTGTTTCAGATATGGGTACATAAACACTAAACAAGCCCTTATATTTCATCGTGCTTGTTGTTATATACTATTTATTTGAGTCTAAAATTACGTTCTTTCCTCCACTAGGTCCCTGTGCTTGGGACAATGGATGATCAATTGTTAGACGCAATGTGCGACCGTCTAAAGCCCGTTCTCTACACCAAGAACAGCTATATAGTCCGAGAAGGTGATCCAGTGGACGAGATGCTTTTTGTGATGAGGGGCGAGTTGTTGACGGCAACCACCAATGGCGGAAGGACTGGTTTTTTAAATTCAGTTTATCTCAAGGCCGGCGATTTTTGTGGGGAAGAGCTTCTCACTTGGGCTTTGGATCCAAACTCTTCTTCGAGCCTTCCACTCTCAACTCGAACGGTGGAGGCCGTGTTGGATGTCGAGGCTTTTGCGCTTATGCCTGATGATTTGAAATTTGTTTCTGCTCAGTTCAGGCGACTCCATAGCAAACAGCTCCAGCATGCTTTCAGGTAAAAAATTGTGAAATCGAATATTTGTCAGGTAGCATTTGGTTTGCACGGAATTGGGATTAGAAATTAATGCATGTACCCAAGAGGTGTTAGTCCGGTTGACAAGGAGAGGTGCCTCCTTTCATTGTTAACCAGGGTTCGGCTTTTTTAGGGAGCACTCCAAGAATTAAATCTTGAATCTAATCTTGAATGCTCCAGGTCGATGTGCCTGGGAAGGTGATTAATCAAGATACACGTAAGTTGGTCCGAACACACCTTACTGTAAAAAATAATAAAAAAAAATTAATGCATGTAAAAATCTAAAAATATACATGCTTTCATTCCAAATTAGCTGTAACAATACCTATACTATAGATGGACTAAGGGCAACATGCATCTATTGCCGACTTCCTTCGTTTTCTTAGGTAGCATTTGGTTGCATGTAATTGGGGCCTTAAAATTGGAATTGTAAATAAACGCGTGTATTTTTTTTTTTTCCATGCGCTTATTTCTATTTCTAGTTCCAATGCCCCAATTCCGTACTTCTAAGCGCTATTTTATAGTTCTCGCAAAAAATAATATTTACTAGATTGAATTTATCAAGTTGATATGAACTAAATGTTGAATTTGTATTATTTAAGATTGACTAAGATATTGGTAAGAGTAAGGACTGAGAAAATACACTCTATAAAAAAGGATAACATTTTGAAAACCAGAAATAGAGGATTGTATAACAAGCACTCCTTAAAATTAATCGGTTCATCTTCGTCAAAGATGTGATAGCCCCTAGTTCTTACGAATCATAAAATTAACTCTCGTTGTTGAATCCTACATCGCTTGTGTTGCTTGATCTTGAGCTAATATAAAGCATGGCAATTCTCTTCTTACAAGACGTCTTTTGAGAGTGAGTTAAGCCCATTGGGCTACTACATGCTATTAAGTCAGGCTTTTCGTCTGATGTTGGGCATGTCAAATCCCACATTGATGTTCAGTCCCCCCAATATCTGTTCACAGTGGTTTGTCATAGTGTACTCTACGCTTGGGGGGGCATGTTGAATCCCACGTCACTTGTGTTACCTGATCCTGAGCTATATATAAGTCTAGTGGTAGTCTTCTTCTTTCAAGGCGTCTTTTGAGAGTGAGTTACACTCGCCCTTGATTCAATTCATAACATCTTTGTTTTGATGTTCATCTTAAATTTTTCAGGTTCTACTCACAGCAGTGGAGGACATGGGCAGCTGGTTGTATACAGGTGGTGTGGCGCCGACACTGCCACAGGAAGCTCGATCAGTCTTTGCGTGAGGAAGAAGATAGACTTAAGTACAGGGTAGCAACAACAGAAGGAGATGCAAGCACCCCATCCCTCGCCGGTACCATTTACGCCTCCAAGTTTGCAGCAAACGCACTACGTGCAAGGCGTAATCACGTCCCCAGTCCCAAATTGTCGCCTAGGCTACCACCTTTGCTACCACAGAAGCCGGCTGAGCCCGATTTTAGCTCTGGAAATCGCAAATAAAGTAGTATATTACCTTTTCAATTCTTTAGATTAAAATTTTAATCATGTCACATATAGGATTCAATTGCACGAAGTTGATTTACTGGAGTTGTTTTTTGACCTAGGATTGTACATGCAATAATGTTGGAACCATCAGGATAAAACTTCAGTACCGAGGGATTGGTGATCCTTCTCACAAGTGGTTTTAAGCCCACTTGTGTTTTTTTTTGTTTTTTGTTTTTTGTAAAAAAGATAAATATATGTAAATTCCACACCTTACACTTGTAAAAGAATCAACATTTTTTGTTAAAATATTTATTTCATTTTTATTATTTTATATTTTATTATTTTTGGTTAGTATGGTATTTTTTTCTAATTTTGTTTAAGCCTATTTATCAAGGGTGATTTACTCAATTCTTTAGCTTACTGTTAAGACTACATAATCCGGGAAGTATAGCCTCAATGAAATGTGACAATATTATTTTTTCTATTTTATTTTATTTTTTTGCATCCAAAGCCAAAGAAAAAAAAAAAAAAAAATCATACAACTTGACCATCACATAAGCACTGTTGTCGTTGTTGTACGAACATCAAGCATTTGTTGCCGTTGGCGTCGTTTAAATGCCCAAACATTGTTGTCATTGGCGTCGTGCGAACTCCCAGATATTGTTTTCGTTGTCTGGGGCCCTAGGGGGCGTTTATCCAAGTTGTCTCGTGGCTGAGTCCTTGGTTCTATTGTTATGCGCCTGTGTCCAAGTCGTCGTTGTCTCGTTGCTTAGTCCTTGTCGCTATCTCGCGGCCGTGTCCAAGTCACCCGTTGTGGCTTGATGTTCGTCATGCAACTATCGTCAAGTAACTTTCGACGGTTCGCGGTCATGCCTTACTTGTCCAGCTGCCATCCAATGGCCGTCATCTGGAGGTTAGTAGCCTTGCTTTAATTGAGAACAAGCAACATTCTCATGTAACTCGTACCTCCTTTGTCATCCCTAATGCACTAGAAAACGGTTGTTTTCTTTCTCTATTATCCCTTGTCCAGGCAACCGAGTGTTCAACTGCCTTCGTCATGTCTTTGTCGTTCTTCCGGTAGTATTTGGTACTCTACAGTCTCTGTCGAATTTTTTCCTATCGTGTCTTGTAATCTGTGGCCACAACCACCGTTGCCACGGCCACCACCTTATATTTTGGAATTTTGCTACACCATATTTTTTTGTGAAAAGTTATTGTACATTAATATTTTGTGAAAATATTGTACAATAAAATTATGTGAAAAAATTATTGTACAGTAAATCTTTTTACAAAATCAATCCCATCAACAAAGTAAAATTTAGATTCACATTTTTGCTATCAACGAAACAAAATTTAAATTTAATTTTTCTACAAAATTAATTCTTCATTACGATTGTTGTTATATAATAATCAATCGTAAATAATTATAGACTTAACACAATAATAAAATACAAAATATTAAAAGTTACTGTACAATAACTTTCATGAAGTGATTAATACCATATGTTCTATAGGTAATAGAAACACATTTTTGTTATCAATAAAGCAAAATCAAAAACTTATTTTTAACCAAAATCAAATTCAATTCCATTAATATTGTTATCGGTGTACAATAATTAACCCTTCTAATCCGATTATTACTATGCAATAAATATTAAACATTAAACATTGAACGCAATGATAGTTACTATGCAGTAACATTTGTTCCATAATTAATCTCTCTAATCTAATTATTATTGTACAGTAAATATTAAACATTGAACATGATAATAGTTGCTATGCAGTAACATTTGTTCTATAAGTAGTAAATGCACATTTTTGTTATCAATGAAGTAAAATTGAAATTCAATTTTTTGAAAAATCAATCCCACCAATATGATTTGTAAAAACGACATTTGACCGTTCTTCTCTTAAAATTTTAACTTTATATTACAATTTACTTTATTTTGGAAAAAAAAAATAGAAGAAAAAAAATAAAAAATTAAAAAAGAGAGAAAAAAATTCTTAGACGAGTGGACGAAATAAGTAAACAAACAAAAAAGTGTAATCACAAATACGGAAATATAGAAATTCGTTCCAACATTTGAGCTGGTTTATGGGGATTTGGAATGAGAATATTCTTTATATTTGGAAATTTATTGTCATCTTTTGTTGAATACTTTGGCACGTGGTCATGGGTTTTATATAATGATAAATATTATATAGGTGTTTATTAACATGTGGTCCATATTAATATATTTTTAAAAAAAATCTTTTTAATTATCTCAAAAAATATTTATAAAAAAAATTAAATCCATTATTTATGTACGAGACTAATCTCAATCATTCCAAAAAATATTAAATTTTTTTTCTAAAAATCTCATCTCATACAAATACCTCCTTTGTCATCCCTAATGCACTAGAAAACAGTTGTTTTCTTTCTCTATTATCCCTTGTCCAGGCAACCGAGTGTTCAACTGCCTTCGTCATGTCTTTGTCGTTCTTCCGGTAGTATTTGGTACTCTACAGTCTCTGTCGAATTTTTTCCTATCGTGTCTTGTAATCTGTGGCCACAACCACCGTCGCCGCGGCCACCTCGTATTTTGGAATTTTGCTACACCGTATTTTTTTGTGAAAAGTTATTGTACATTAATATTTTGTGAAAATATTGTACAATAAAAATATGTGAAAATATTATTGTACAGTAAATCTTTTTACAAAATCAATCCCACCAACAAAGTAAAATTTAGATTCACATTTTTGCTGTCAACGAAATAAAATTTAAATTTAATTTTTTTACAAAATTAATTCTTCATTACGATTATTGTTATATAATAATCAATCGTAAATAATTATAGACTTAACACAATAATAAAATACAAAATATTAAAAGTTACTGTACAATAACTTTCATGAAGTGATTAATACCATATGTTTTATAGGTAATAGAAACACATTTTTGTTATCAATAAAGCAAAATCAAAAACTTATTTTTAACCAAAATCAAATTCAATTCCATTAATATTGTTATCGGTGTACAATAATTAACCCTTCTAATCCGATTATTACTATGCAATAAATATTAAACATTAAACATTGAACGCAATGATAGTTACTATGCAGTAACATTTGTTCCATAATTAATCCCTCTAATCGAATTATTATTGTACAGTAAATATTAAACATTGAACATGAAATAGTTGCTATGCAATAACATTTGTTCTATAAGTAGTAAATGCACATTTTTGCTATCAATAAAGCAAAATTGAAATTCAATTTTTTAGAAAATCAATCCCACCAATATGATTTGTAAAAACGACATTTGACCGTTCTCCTCTTAAAATTTTAACTTTATATTACAATTTACTTTATTTTGGAAAAAAAAAATAGAAGAAAAAAAATTAAAAAAGAAAAGAGAGAAAAAAATTCTTAAACAAGTGGACGAAATAAGTAAACAAACAAAAAAGTGTAATCACAAATACGGAAATATAGAAATTCGTTCCAACATTTGAGCTGGTTTATGGGGATTTGGAATGAGAATATTCTTTATATTTGGAAATTTATTGTCATCTTTTGTTGAATACTTTGGCACGTGGTCATGGGTTTTATATAATGATAAATATTATATAGGTGTTTATTAACATGTGGTCCATATTAATATATTTTTAAAAAAATCTTTTTAATTATCTCAAAAAATATTTATAAAAAAAATTAAATCCATTATTTAAGTACGAGACTAATCTCAATCATTCCAAAAAAATATTAAAAAATTCTTTTAAAAATCTCATCTCATACAAATACCACTTAATTAATTATTTAATAGTAATTTTTGTTCACATCAAATGGAATGATCTTTAAAAAGATTTTTTGGACTTTTCAAAATTCTCTCAAAAATATTTATAAAAAATTGAAAAGCCGGGATATATGGTCAGCGTCATCCATTTGGTCCCTGCATTAACCCATTTGAAATTTCTTGGAGAAGACTAGCCAATCCGCTCCTCCTGAGTCTTCTCCCGCTAGTCATCGCGCTCTCTCTGTACGTATATGTATGTATGTCGTCTCGGCTATGGAAGACTCGTTCCGTCTCCTCCACTGCAATCTCCTCGAAATTTCACAGCAGACCAGCTTCCTTTGTTTGACGAGAAGCTTTACATGTTCTTCATTTCATCAACCGATCACGTAAATCAACGCATTCAGGTGAAGAACGAGTGAGTTCCGATTTCTATTTGTGAGCTCGGCTCGTTTTGTTCTTAATCTCCGTTTTCGTGTTTCGGCTTTCTGTTGATGCTCCGTTTTGTTTCGGATAATAGCCTAGGGAAAACGAAAAGGAAAACGGAGGAGGATTGAGCACAGTTTTTAAGCCGTATTCGTTTTGCGGTATTGAATTGTTTCATTTTTTTTTTGTGTGTGTAATTTCACTTCACTTCTATCAGCAATCAAAAACTACAAATTGGATTTGATGCCTATTTTTTTTTTTTCTTTATACTTCAATCCGCTTAAGCTCGAGTGTTCACTTTAATTGAATTTGTTAGAGGAACGATTAAGTTTGCTTTTAAAACTACTACACTATAGTTTTAGCTGAAACTGTTGCAATTCTCTGTAAAAATTAAGGCATGTTGTATTTAAATTGAAAAGAGAGTATTAGGATGAGAATTAATGATACTGAGATATTGGAAGAGTATAGGTTTCAGGATTTTTTTCCCTTTTTTGAGCAAATAAGTTTTGATGGCGGACTCGATGGTTTGAACGATGAATTATTCATACTTGGAAAACTCATGGGCAGAAAGTTTGTATTTGATTTTTCACTTTTAATTGTGTTTGTCTTATCTTTTATTTGTTTTTCAACCCAATCTCTTGAGATAATCCTTTGCAAATTTAGGACTAAAAGGTGATGTGTTAAGATAAAACGTGTGTAATTATGCATAAGTGTATACATTTGATTACATGCATGCACATGAATTTGTCTGTGGATGTCTCTATATGCATACAAGTTTGATATACTGTTCTGTCCACAGATGATAATACTTTACTATGATTGCTGTCTAGCAGGGTAATTGATTTTGCGTGCCTAAAGGTCATCTTGATCCTGTCAGTGCAAATAAAAGGCATATAATTGACGAGCTGAAATTATGTTTAACAAGCGAGATAAATTCGTGAGGTAGGCTAGCTTTTGCCTGTATACAATTCTCCGCTCTAACTAACAGTTTAACCATGCATTGCGTGCTTTAATGACTATACTTCTCATGTTTTCAATAAAAAGTTGCACCTGATTGCTTTTGATGATCTTTAAATACTTGTAAGTGTTTAAACTTGATTGAATTGAGAGTTCCATGTTGCTTACTTGTCTGGAGAGATAGTCCCTTCATCATACTTCAAATCTATGCTTGGAAAATATATTCTGAAGGACTCTTTAGAATAACCGGCAAATGGAAACTGTTGTCTTATAAGATATGAGGTACCTTAATTCATTTGTGTTTATGTCATGTTCCTGTAGTTTAGTACATAGCAAACCTACGTGGGTAATTGGTACAACTGCTAACTAGGTGCCTGCTAGCCTTTCTTCTGATCTCCATTATACAGAGTAATTCATTGACTTGGATTTGGTGGTGTACTTCCAGATCAGACTTTAAAGGAAACTAAGTAGGTTTATATATGGTGCCATCTCATCTGTTGATTTATGAAGCATTCGCTATTTGACTGTTTACCTCAGGTTTGCGAACTACAGTTCAGGGAGTTCCTCCAGTTCTGAGCAGCAATTCTTCACCAGTCGCAAAACAAATGCTAAAACAATTATCGGCTCACTGATGGAGAATACTAAAAGAGGATTTCAGAAGGGTTCTGAAGAAATAAAAACCTGGAAAAAACCCGCCTCACATCCACAAAGTGATCATCAAACAAAAGAGGCGGCATTAAGCAGCAGAATTCTTGACCCGCAGGGCCAGTTTGTTCAGTTTTGGAATAAAATATTTGTACTGTCCTGTGTTATTGCTGTGTCCTTGGATCCGTTGTTCTTTTACATCCCTGTAATTGATGGCGAACGGATATGCCTTGATTTGGACACGAAGTTAGAGATCATTGCTTGTGTTCTTCGATCAATCACGGATATGTTCTATGTGCTTCATATAATTTTTCAGTTCTGCACCGGATTCATATCCCCTTCTTCCCGAGTATTTGGAAGGGGTGAGTTAATTGGCGATCCCTACGCCATAGCAAGACGGTACTTGTCGTCCTACTTCATCATTGACATTTTATCTGTGCTTCCTCTCCCGCAGGTGTGTGTCCTTCCTACGTCAAAATCTGGAATTTCATTAGAATTAATTTTTCATAAAACAATCAATTTAGACTTCGCTCATTTAAATGCAAAGAACCAATTAGAAGAAGCTACTTCATAATTTCATTTGAGCTAATAATGTTCAATTTTGATTCATCTCTCATATGATTTCTTTTCGAAGTTAGATGACTTTCTGGTTTGTCATTTAACCCTGGAGCATTTAATCTTGGGGTTCTTATTATATAGTCCTCTATATTTGTTTTTAAAGTTTTTTATCCTATTTATAGAGATATTTTTTAGTCCTTATCAACTTATTAATGTTAATTATTAATATCAACTCCATAGACCATTGATTCAATGTAGTTGATGTTAACTAAAGGACTAAAAAATAAAGAATGGAAAAAACGTGGACAAAATATTGTAAGTCACTTATTTGAAGAACAATCTAATTATTGCTCTTTGATCTATCCAGTTGGTAGTTCTAGTTATCATCCCCCACGTAAATGGCCCAATTTCTCTGAACACGAAAGACCTTCTGAAGTTTGTTATATTCGCGCAATATGTCCCAAGATTTCTTCGGATCATTCCACTGTATAAAGAAGTGACAAGAACTTCTGGCATATTTACTGAGACCGCATGGGCTGGGGCTGCTTTCAATCTGCTTCTCTATATGCTTGCCAGTCATGTAAGTTTTGATCCAATCATTTTCTTCTTTTGACACCTTTACCGTTCAGAATCACTATTTTCTCTTTCGTGCTAATTTATGTCTTGATGTTCGATTTTTTTATACTTCATGTTTAGCAGTATCTCATCTGTTTGCTTTACTTCGGCTTTTGAGTGCATTCATAGCGGACTTGAAGTGACATATTTGAAGTTTGAGAGGTTGTTTTGACATGGGGGTAGAGAAACCTCTGCACTTGCTCTGAAAAGATTAATTAATAATATAGATTTTAAGGAGAAAAAAGAAAGGTGGCTAGGGTTTATTATATTAAATAATAAATACGGAGTTACAAAAAATACTTAGGAAATATAACTTATATATGCTTATAATGGAAAGACCGAGAAACGAAGAAAAGTCTATTATACCCTTAATAGTAAATAAATATGATAGCTTTAATAACGTTGACTTTTAGAATTATTTTTAGGTCCTACTTTATGTCTTAAATTACTAATTAATTGATTCTTACAATTGATGAGCCTAAAACTTACCCAAAAATGGGATAAATGAGTTTTAACTAGGGAAACTAAAACGTACAGGTAGACATGGCGTAATTTATGACTAGAACAATTTGCTAATGTTAGTCAACCTTTATTTTCATGATCCAAATTTATTTTCTTTAGATCTGTTGACACCACTAGGGAGACACTAGATAACCGCTAGAGTACAAGCCTTGGGTTTTTTATTTAGCCATCTAATGATGAGGGTACATTTACTTTTCAACACATTGAGCAAAGCTTCATTAATAATTTTGCTAGTTTTCTAATTGGTATCCATTTATATGAAGGAGAAAGGTTCTTATATCTCATTGTAACTATGTCAAGAACAAACTGGATATAATATGGGCCTGTTTGGTTTTTCTAAATTATCTTATGTGAGGTTATCATGCTTTGGATGAATTACTTTGTATATTTTTTTCCATTTACGCATAGCTCCATCAAACTTAAAATTGTTTTAGTTAAGGTAAATTTGTAATTCATATTTTGCTTAAAAAACACTGGAATTAGCATTTAAACTAGAATCAAGAAGGATTAGCTAGCTAATTTAATTTTTTTTTTCATTTCTATAACCAAACATGAAAATATAACCAATTTAAATATTTACTAATTGAAAAATAACCAAACGGATCCTAAATTTTTTCTAAACTTATATTTTAAATAGGACAAATAACATATTACACTCTCTATTCAGGACTAATTGTGGATTATCTCTTTAAAAAATTTCTAATTGAAAAATAACCAAACGAATCCTGCCTTTTTTAATTCTGACGGTAGGAATGCATATTTCGTATCAGCTAGTTGGAGCTTTCTGGTACTTGTTCGCGATAGAAAGAGAAGATAGTTGCTGGCGTTATGCATGTGTAAGAAATACTTGCAATGTTGAGCACTTGTATTGCGGAGTAAAACATGTAGGCAACTTTTCGTTCCTGAATACTTTCTGCCCTCTTCTTGAATCGAGTGAAATAACAGATCGAACACAGTTTGACTTCGGCATCTTTCTTGATGCTCTTCGGTCTCGGGTGGTGGAAGAAAAAAAATTTACACGGAAATTCTTTTACTGCTTTTGGTGGGGGCTTCGAAGTTTAAGGTTTGTGCTTTTATGACCTTCTCTTTCTTTGATTGTAGTATTATTTTTCTGTTTTGATTTTCCACTACAAATATTATTAAATATCTTTGCAAAATCTTGTTTCATTTATTAAGGCATCGTTTGGTAAAGTTTATTTATTTAAAATAATAATAAAAAAGAAGATAATTTGACAAAAAATACTTTTACTTAAAGGTAAAAGAAAAAAAAATTGAAAGTGTGTTTCTTAGTATAGATATAATATCTTTGTATCATCTTTATAAATAATCTTTTAATCCTTAAAAAATTATAGATGCTTAAAAAAAGTGAGCGAAGAGATCTTAGTCCATCAAATCCATCAATCTATTATAATATAAAAATATAAAAAACAACAGAGAAACTATTTTTTGCTTTTCGAAAGTACTTCTGCTTTTATTTTTTTATATTAGAAAATTCCTTTTTTAACTACAACACAATGTTATTTTTAAATTTTAAGTACTTCTTTGCTTAAAACCGTTACTAAAAGGGGCCTAAAAGTAACGTTTTGTTTTGCTGAATAAATACTTTTATAAAATAAAATAAAAGTAAAACATAATTTTCAACATTTCTTTAAAAAAAAAATTGATTTTATATTTTTAAGAGATTGATCAAGTAGAACATCTCTACCTAATTTTTCTTTAATAGTTATGAAAATTCTTTGAATGAAAATATTATCATAAGTGGATAACAACAATATATTTTCTCCACACACTCAGGCATTCTTGTGATTCTTTATTTCTACTTTCAAGTAATATTTTATTTTTTGATAGATTAACTTTTTATTTTTTTAAAAAAAAAAGAAAAAAAAAAAATCTTTGTCTGAACGGTGCATCATTCACTAGTTTATTCATTAATTATATACTGAAGCTGGGAATTTGTTTTCTTTCTTTTAATTTAATTTTTACATTTTTCAGTTCTCTAGGCCAAAACCTTCAAACAAGCACTTATGTTCGGGAGATTCTGTTTGCTATCTTCGTTGCCATTCTAGGATTGCTTCTGTTTTCATTGCTGATAGGCAACATGCAGGTAAAAATTCAATCAAATCTACATATTCTCTCTATATGTATACTAGTATATAATCCATATCTGAAAGCGCTAATTTTAATTCGATACATTAATCTTGAATATCCTATTAGTAATACAAATATATTAATCATGGAAATACATTTTGTTGACAGTTTGTTATTTAGTTACTCAACAAAATTTAAATTAGCGATTGGAAATGTTTTTAAATATCCAATGGTCAAAAATATATATACACACATATATATACATACATACGTTGCACTTATTTCTTATAGTCCATTCTGCTGAAACTCTCTCTTCTATTGTTCCGTCACAGAAATATCTGGAGTCTATAACTGTAAAAGTAGAGGAAATGAGAGTAAAAAGGCGAGACGCAGAGCGGTGGATGTCCCACCGTATGCTCCCTGAAAATCTAAGGGAGAGGATTAGGCGATATGAACAGTACAAATGGCAAGAAAACAGAGGTGTCGAGGAAGAATCTCTTATTCGTAACCTTCCCAAGGACCTGAGGAGGGACATAAAGCGTCATCTTTGCTTGTCTTTTCTCACGAGTGTAAGTTCATTATATGAAACTTTTGATTCGTAATCTGAATTCTTGACTAAATTTTATTTCAATCCGATTTAACAGTTTTCTGAAAACGTAGGTGGCATTTGTTTAGTGTTTCTAGTCCCAGAAAATTTGGAACGAAAAGAAACATTTGAGAACAGTTCTATTCTGTTTTCAAGAAATTTATTCTGAAAATGTAGGAGTGGAACAGAAAATTATTGGCTTTGTTCCCATATTTCTATTTTCTGGGAACAGAAAAAAAATGAAACGAAAACATTGAGGCTGTTTCTGTTCTCAGAAAATGGGAAGAAAATCAGAAGTCGGAGAACAAAAAAATATGTTATTTATTCTGCTCCCACATTTTCAAACAAAATTCGAAAAACAAGACAGACTTGTTCCCATATTTCTGGCTGAAACAGAAATCTGGGAAAATAAACAACAAACAAACGCCACGTCGCGAGAAGATGCCTATTTATACGGGCCTTAAAAACAGTTTGAATGACAGAGAACTGGAACAGACACCATTTTTTTTAATCGAAGTCCTCACTCGGTTTATCTACTAGTGTTTCTGTTTCCTAAAAAGTAGGGAACAGAAACTGAAATATTGGAAACATTTTTTTTGTCTTCCCAGATTGATAGAACAAATTTCTGGAACAGAACATAATTGTTACCAAAGTTATGTTACTGATGTGGGAACAGAAACACTAAACAGGCCCACCTAAACAAACACCCCATAATTTCTAGGGAACAAATTATCTCAATTTGAGTTCAGTTTTCAAGGAAGATTGGTGGAATACTGTAGAGTTGTTCCCAGAAAACTCTGAATGAAAGCAAAATATGGGAACAACCTTTGTTCTGTTATCAGAAGTTTGTTCAATTCAATGAGAAGGGATTTTAATTTTTTGGGTTCCCATGGGAATAGAAACAGAAACAATAAGGCCCTGTTTGTCTTGTGCTACTGCTCCCATATTTCTGTTTTGTTCTTAGAAAAGTAGGAATAGAAATAGATATACGAAGGAGAAAAAATTGTCTTTGTTCTGCTCTCAGATTTTAGAACAAATTTCTGGTAACAGGACATAAACAGAAATACGGGAACACAAGTTATTTCTTTCTGCTCCCAGATTTTTAGAACAAATTTATAAGAACATGACATAATTGTTCCCAAATTTCTTTTTCAGATAGGGGTACATAAACACTAAACAAGCCCTTATATTTCATCGTGCTTGTTATTATATATTAATTATTTGAGTCCAAAATCAAGTCTAAAATTACGTTCTTTCCTCCACTAGGTCCCTGTGCTTGGGACAATGGATGATCAATTGTTAGACGCAATGTGCGACCGTCTAAAGCCCATTCTCTACACCAAGAACAGCTATATAGTCCGAGAAGGTGATCCAGTGGACGAGATGCTTTTTGTGATGAGGGGCGAGTTGTTGACGGCAACCACCAATGGCGGAAGGACTGGTTTTTTAAATTCAGTGTATCTCAAGGCCGGCGATTTTTGTGGGGAAGAGCTTCTCACTTGGGCTTTGGATCCAAACTCTTCTTCGAGCCTTCCACTCTCGACTCGAACGGTGGAGGCCGTGTCAGATGTCGAAGCTTTTGCGCTTATGTCTGATGATTTGAAATTTGTTTCTGCTCAGTTCAGACGACTCCAGAGCAAACAGCTCCAGCATGCTTTCAGGTAAAAAATTGTAAATTGAATTTTTGTTAGGTAGCGTTTGGTTTGCACGGAATTGAGATTAGAAATTAATGCATGTACCCAAGAGGTGTTAGTCCGGTTGACAAGGGGAGGTGTCTCCTTTCCTTGTCATCCATGGTTCGGCTCTTCTAGAGAGCACTCTAGGAATTAAATCTTGAATCTAATCTAAAATGCACCAGGCCGATGTATCTGGGAACGTGATTAGTCAAGATACATGTAAGTTGGTCCGGACACACTTTACCGTAAAATTAAAAAAAAATTAATAATAAATAAATAAATTAATGCATGTAAAAATCTAAAAATATACGTGCGTTTGTTCCAAATTAGCTGTAACAATACCTATACTATAGATGGACTAAGGGCAACATGCGGTGGTTATTTTTTGGGTATAAAAATATCTGTTGTCGACCTCCTTCGTTTTCTTAGGTAGCGTTTGGTTGCATAGAATTGGGGCCTTGAAATTGGAATTGTAAATAAACGCGTGTAATTTTTGTTTTTCATGTGCTTATTTCTATTTCCAGTTCCAATGCCCCAATTCCGTACTTCTGACGCTATTTTATAGTTCTTGCAATTTAGTCTCGCAAAAAATAATATTTACTAGATTGAATTTATCAAGTTGATATCAACTAAATGTTGAATTTGTATTACGATATTGTAGTTAAAATTAACTAAGATATTGATAAAAAATAGGGACTGCAAAAATATATCCTATAAAAATGGATAACATTTTGAAAACAAAAAATAGAGGACTGTATAACAAGCACCCCTTAAAATTAATCGGTTCATCTTCGTCAGATATGTGATGGCCCCTAGTTCTTACGAATCATAAAATTAACTCTCGTTGTTGAAACCCACATCGATTGTGTTACTTGATCATGAGCTAATATAAAGCATAGCAATCCTCATCTTACATTACGTCTTTTAAGAGTGAGTTAAGCCCATTGGGTTACTATATGCTATCAAAGTCAGGCTTTTCGTCTGATGTTGGGCATGTCGAATCCCACATTGATGTTGGGTCCCCCGCTCCCCCCCAATATTTGTTCACAGTGGTTTGTCAAAGTGTACTCTGCCCGTGAGGGGGCATATTGAATCCCACGTCACTGGTGTTACCTATTCCTGAGCTATATATAAGTCTAGCGGTAATCTTCTTCTTTCAAGACGTCTTTGGAGAGTGAGTTACACTCGCCTTGACACAATTCATGACATCTTTGTTTTGATGTTCATCTTAAATTTTTCAGGTTCTACTCACAACAGTGGAGGACATGGGCAGCTGGTTTTATACAGGTGGTGTGGCGCCGACACTGCCACAGGAAGCTCGATCGGTCTTTGCGTGAGGAAGAAGATAGGCTTAAGTACGGGGTAGCAACAGAAGGAGATGGAAGCACCCCATCCCTCGCCGCTACCATTTACGCCTCCAAGTTTGCAGCAAACGCACTACGTGCCTTGCAGCGTAATCACATCCCCAGTCCCAAATTGCCACCCAGACTACCACCTTTACTACCGCAGAAGCCGGCTGAGCCCGATTTTAGCTCTAGAAATCGCAAATAAAGTAGTATATTACCTTTTTAATTATTTCTTTTAAAAATATAATCATGTCATATATAGGATTCAATTGCAGGAAGTTGGTTTACTAGAGTTGGTTTTTGACCTAGGATTGTACATGTAATAATGTTGAAACCATCTGGATAAACGGAGGGATCGGTGATACCTCTCGCTAGTGTGGTTATGCCCACTTGTCTTTTCTTCGTAAAAAAGATAAATATATGTAAATTCCATACCTTACAAAAGAATCAACATTTTTTTGTTAAAATATTTATTTCATTTTTATTATTTTTGGTTAGTATGGAATTTTTTTCTAATTTTGTTTAAGCCTATTTATTAATAGGGTGATTTACTGACTTCTTTAGCTTACTGTTTAAACTACATAATTCGGGAAGTATAACCTCAATGAAATATGACAATATTATTTTTCCTATTTTATTTTATTTTTTCGTATACAAAGTCAAAGAAAAAAAAAAGTAAATCATACATAAGTACTGTTGTTGCTGTACGAACATCAAGCATTAGCCGCTGTTGACGTCATTTGAATGCCCAAACATTGTTGTTGTCGGCGACGTGCGAACACCCATATATTGTTTTCATTGTCTATGACGTGCTTATCCAAGTTGTCGCGCTCCTGAGTCCCTGGTGGTGCGCCCGTGTCTAAGTCATCATTGTCTCGTTGCTAAGTCCTTGTCGTTATCTCACGATTGTGTCCAAGGCGCCCGTTGTGGCTTGACGTTCGTCAAGCAGCCATCGTCCAGTAACCTTCGACGGGTCGAGGTCATGCCCTATTTGTCCAGCTGCCATCCAATAGCAACGGTTCTCAGTCATGCCCTACTTGTCTAGCTGCCATCCAATAGCCGTCGTGATGCACTAGAAACAATTGTTTTCTTTCTCTATTATCCCTTGTCCAGATAACCGAGTATTCAACTGTCTTCGTCGTGTCTCTGTCGTTCTTCCGGTAGTAGTTGCTACCCTATAGTCTTTGTTGAAATATTTTTCCTTGTGTCTTGTAATATGTATCCTTGGCTACCGAAAATGATGTAGATATTCTGTAAGACCCTAACTTTAGCACATATATATTTTTAGTTGCATTTTAGAGTATTTAGAAAAATACGGGGTGAAAATGTGCTAATTAACATTCAAATTAAAAGTTTAGGGGTCAATTTAAAAATTTAGAAACATTCATTCCAAACTTTGGGATTTAAATTGTCATTTAATTTCTCAATTAAAAATTTTAGGGGTAAAATCACAATTTAAGAAAAATCTTAAATGTTGGATTGGATTAAAAGGAGATTTAAAGAAATTTAGGGGGAGGAAAGAGTAATTGGACAAAAAGATTATTTTAATATATATATATATATATATATATATATATGCGTGTGTGCCATGAGATCAACCGGAGACAGGGAGAACGGGAGGTGGACGACGTGGCAAGCTAGGATCAATTGTAACCACTTAAATCATGCATATAAAAGGAGTGTGTCGCCGCGGCGGTAAACCAGAACAGAAAAATAGTAGAACTTCAACAATTTGAAAAAAGGTAAAATTTCGACCGATTTCTAATTTTGTTAAATTTAACTACTAACATCAAAATTTCGTAACCAGAATAATAAATCTTGTGACTATTCATATTTATAAATTGTGTACAGTAATTTTTAACGGAGCGAAATTAACCAAATAATAATTTTTCATAATAAAATGTGAGGAATGGAAAATTGTGAAATTTAGAGCCTGCATTACATGATTAGGTTTTTTTGAATAAAATATTAATTTAGGTTCTATCACTATTATAGACATGGTATTTTTGATCGCCTCGCAAAAATATTATATTTTATTTTTATAATTAACTTTGTTTTATTTCCCTATGTTTTATTTCAAAAAGTACACAAAAAAAAGAGAGGTTTTTGAAAATGAAACAAAACGGCATTTATTTGGAGCAAAACGGACAAAAAACGAACATAACACGGCGAACCGAACGCATGTATGAACAGTACCCGCGCGTGAACAGTACCGCATGCCGATAAATAGTGTCTGCATGATTTGGGAATAGTACCAACATGATAATGAATAGTTCTTCCTTTTTGTTCTTTTGGGCACGTTTTCTTCTCATTTTTAATGCTTTGTTCTCCTTTGTTTCTTCCTTTGGTTTTGACTTTTTCTTGCATTATTTATCCATTTCTCTTACCCAAGTAATGATGAGGGCTATTATTTATATGGATTATGGAGAAATCAGACAAAGCTAGAGAGCGAGAGAGGAATTTTGTTGAGGGAATTTTGAAGAGAAATTTTTTTGAGAGAGAAATTTGGGGAGAGATTTTTTTATTTTTTTGAAATATATATATATATATATATATATTATTTTTATTTTTATTTTTATTTTTTTTTCTTTTTTTGAGAAGAAGAAAAGGAGAAAGGAAGAACAGAAGAAAATATCTAAGTTAAGGTTAGAACTTCTATCTTTTGTAAATCTTACTTATGCATTAAATCATTATTATACTAAAATTTTATTTTGTAAATTAGATTTATATATATATATGTTTAAAAACTTATGAATTACTTAATATGTAAATAAAATGAGGTGGAAAACTCCTAACCTTCCACTGGAGCGGTTTAGGTTTAGAAGGAAATTACTTCTCTCGATATGTAGATTGAACTAACTTAAGTGTGTGTGTGCGCGTGTGTTTCTTTAACTTGTGTGTTGAAATTTCGAGGTGGAAAACTTCTTACCTTCCATTAGAGCGGTTTAGGTTTAAAAGGGAGATTACTCCACTCAATGCGTGTGAGTGTGTGTGTGCGTGTGTTTCTTTAACTTGTGTTAAATAAAATATGTTGACAATACGAGATGGAAAACTCTCGACCTTCCATTGGAACGGTTTAGGTTTAGAAGGGAGATTACTCCCCTCGATCCATATGAGTATGCGTGTGTGCGTGTGTTTCTTTAACATGTCTTAAATATAATGTGTTGACAAAATGAGGTGGAAAACTCCCGACCATCCATTGGAGTGATTTAAGTTTAGAAAGGAGATTACTTTCCTCGATGTATGGGTGTGTATTTTTTTTTTATTTACTTTTTTATTTTGTTAAATTTAATGGATGGTCAAAACATGGAGAAAATTTCTCCGCCTTCTATTTTGAGTGATTTAGAAGGGAATAATCCCCTCAATATATAAATTCATTGATAATACATATATATAAATAATACAAAAAGATTTTTTTCTTTTGAAGGAAATGATTTGAAAATAAAATAAAATATTCAGACTAAACTAATTGGATTTAATTGGATATAAGTTACCGTTTTTTGACGGGCGTCTTGAGGTGTCTAACACCTTCCCTAGTGTAACTGACCCCTGAACCCTTTAAAACGAATCTTTGGTCGGACCATGTTATTTTGGAGTCAAAATTTTACTTAAGTCATTTTTCAAATTGTTTTTTTAAAAAAATTAGGTGACCTAGCATACAATTTAAACTCGATGTTAGGTGGCGACTCCTTTTTCTAAATCTGGCTTAAGTATTTTTATGAGAAAACCGACGCTTTTAAAAAAGGGGCGCTGACTGAGCAGTCCCAAAATGCAGCTGAAACTACAATTTAAACCCTCTCACCTTTTCTTGCACCGACTGATCCTTTTATCAATTCTATGCCGAAAATACCCTTGCCTCACACTGAATAAGATCTTGGCCTCCCTGCTTTGCGGATCTAATTTTGGTAAACGGTTCCAATATCCATGCGCACACTTTGTACAATTTTTATCTCAGATTACATATGAAAAAACATAAAAAAAAAAATTACAAAACAATTATTTGCGTTTGATTCTCTTCCAAATGAGACGTTAATCGCATTTTTTGGAGATATTTAACTTGATGTAACTAATGTTATATGTAACATTCAAAGGGATAAAAGTGAAATTTATAATATACGTATTACATTCAATGTTACATATAACATCTGTTCACACGTTGCATAAAAATCCAGAGTGTTAGCAAGATAATGTTACATGTAACATTCATGTAACATTATTGAGTATGTACCCCATGTGACAATGATTACATCCAGGGTGTAGGTCAAAATATAATGTTACATGTAACATCCTTTTGAAAAGAAAATTGAGTTGTGTGTATCCATGTGAAATGTTACATGTAACATAAACATCCAAGGTGTGGACAATATAAAATGTTACATGTAACATCTTTTTGAAAGTACATGTGTCCATGTGACAATGATTACATCCACGGTGTAGGTCAAACTAATGTTACATGTAACATACTTTTGAAAAATATGAGAATGTATGTGTAAGTAAAAATGTTACATGTAACATTTCAATCGTTTAGTCTCTGAATTGTCAGTTTTTTCCAATTTGTGTCTCTGAGATGCAATCAAACGTTACAAAAAAGTGTTAACCCAGCAAAATAATGGTGCGCATCCAAAAAAGTTTGTGTTACATTTTACACACACTGCAAAAAAAACATACCAAGTATATTTCAGATGATGTTACATGTAACATTAATGCTATTTTCAATTTCTCTCACTAACACACATGTAACATCTTATAATTTAGAGGATGTTACATGTAAAATCTTTATCTGAACGGTGCATCATTCACTAGTTTATTCATTACTTATATACTGAAGCTGGGAATTTGTTTTCTTTCTTTTAATTTAATTTTTACATTTTTTAGTTCTCTAGGCCAAAACCTTCAAACAAGCACTTTTGTTCGGGAGATTCTGTTTGCTATCTTCGTTGCCATTCTAGGATTGCTTCTGTTTTCATTGCTGATAGGCAACATGCAGGTAAAAATTCATTCAAATCTACACATTCTCTCTATATGTATACTAGTATATAATCCATGCCTGAAAGCACTAATTTTAATTCGATACATTAATCTTGAATATCCTATTAGTAATACAAATATATTAATCATGGAAATACATTTTGTTGACAGTTTGTTATTTAGTTACTCAACAAAATTTAAATTAGCGAGTGGAAATGTTTTTAAATGTCCAATGGTCAAAAATATACACACACACACATATATATACATACTTGTGAATGCCTTGTGCCTAAAGATACTATTTCATGTAAAATTTTAATTTATATATTTAATATATCAATTAAATATATTCTTTTTCAATTTATATTTGTCTAGTTTTTTTGGGAAGTTGGATTGGATAATTTTACGCTTTAGAATGAAACTTCAAGGAACGATGTGATAAAATCAAAATGTCAAGGTGTAAAATAAAATTTGATCAGTACTTCAATGGTAAAAAGTAAATTTAATTTAACTGCCTAGGAAGTTTGGGTGAAAAATATTTGAGTGGAAATTTCCAAATATTTTGTAAGACAATCTCATCCATTGATGGAAAATATTTTCAAACACCGTCCTGATTAATTATACATATATATACATACATACGTTGCACTTATTTCTTATAGTCCATTCTGCTGAAACTCTCTCTTCTATTGTTCCGTCACAGAAATATCTGGAGTCTATAACTGTAAAAGTAGAGGAAATGAGAGTAAAAAGGCGAGACGCAGAGCGGTGGATGTCCCACCGTATGCTCCCTGAAAATCTAAGGGAGAGGATTAGGCGATATGAACAGTACAAATGGCAAGAAAACAGAGGTGTCGAGGAAGAATCTCTTATTCGTAACCTTCCCAAGGACCTGAGGAGGGACATAAAGCGTCATCTTTGCTTGTCTTTTCTCACGAGTGTAAGTTCATTATATGAAACTTTTGATTCGTAATCTGAATTCTTGACTAAATTTTATTTCAATCCGATTTAACAGTTTTCTGAAAACGTAGGTGGCATTTGTTTAGTGTTTCTAGTCCCAGAAAATTTGGAACGGAAAGAAACATTTGAGAACAGTTCTATTCTGTTTTCAAGAAATTTATTCTGAAAATGTAGGAGTGGAACAGAAAATTATTGGCTTTGTTCCCATATTTCTATTTTCTGGGAACAGAAAAAAAATGAAACGAAAACATTGAGGCTGTTTCTGTTCTCAGAAAATGGGAAGAAAATCAGAAGTCGGAGAACAAAAAAATATGTTATTTATTCTGCTCCCACATTTTCAAACAAAATTCGAAAAACAAGACAGACTTGTTCCCATATTTCTGGCTGAAACAGAAATCTGGGAAAATAAACAACAAACAAACGCCACGTCGCGAGAAGATGCCTATTTATACGGGCCTTAAAAACAGTATGAATGACAGAGAACTGGAACAGACCCCACTTTTTTAGTCTAAGTCCTCACTTGGTTTATCTAGTGTTTCTGTTTCCCGAAAAGTAGAGAACAGAAACAGACATATTGGAAACATTTTTTTTTCTGTTCTCCCCAGATTGATAGAACAAATTTCTTGAACAGAACATAATTGTTACCAAAGTTCTGTTTCTGATGTGGGAACAGAAACACTAAACAGGCCCACCTAAACAAACACCCCATAATTTCTAGGGAACAAATTATCTCAATTTGAGTACATTTTTCAAGGAAGATTGGTGGAATACTGTAGAATTGTTCCCAGAAAACTCTGAACGAAAGCAAAAATATGGGAACAACCTTTGTTCTGTTATCAGAAGCTTATTCAATTCAAGGAGAAGGGATTTTAATTTTTTGGGTTCCCATGGGAATAGAAACAGAAACAATAAGGCCCTGTTTGTCTTGTGCTACTGTTCCCATATTTCTGTTTTGTTCTTAGAAAAGTGGGAATAGAAATAAAGATACGAAGGAGAAAAAATTCTGTGTTCTACTCTCAGATTTTAGAACAAATTTCTGGTAACAGGACATAAACAGAAATACAGGAACACAAGTTATTTCTTTCTGCTCCCATATTTTTAGAACAAATTTATAAGAGCAGAACATAATTGTTCCCAAATTTCTGTTTCAGATATGGGTACATAAACACTAAACAAGCCCTTATATTTCATCGTGCTTCTTGTTATATACTATTTATTTGAGTCTAAAATTACGCTCTTTCCTCCACTAGGTCCCTGTGCTTGGGACAATGGATGATCAATTGTTAGACGCAATGTGCGACCGTCTAAAGCCCGTTCTCTACACCAAGAACAGCTATATAGTCCGAGAAGGTGATCCAGTGGACGAGATGCTTTTTGTGATGAGGGGCGAGTTGTTGACGGCAACCACCAATGGCGGAAGGACTGGTTTTTTAAATTCAGTTTATCTCAAGGCCGGCGATTTTTGTGGGGAAGAGCTTCTCACTTGGGCTTTGGATCCAAACTCTTCTTCGAGCCTTCCACTCTCAACTCGAACGGTGGAGGCCGTGTTGGATGTCGAGGCTTTTGCGCTTATGCCTGATGATTTGAAATTTGTTTCTGCTCAGTTCAGGCGACTCCATAGCAAACAGCTCCAGCATGCTTTCAGGTAAAAAATTGTGAAATCGAATATTTGTCAGGTAGCGTTTGGTTTGCACGGAATTGGGATTAGAAATTAATGCATGTACCCAAGAGGTGTTAGTCCGGTTGACAAGGAGAGGTGCCTCCTTTCATTGTTAACCAGGGTTCGGCTTTTTTAGGGAGCACTCCAAGAATTAAATCTTGAATCTAATCTTGAATGCTCCAGGTCGATGTGCCTGGGAAGGTGATTAATCAAGATACACGTAAGTTGGTCCGAACACACCTTACTGTAAAAAATAATAAAAAAAAATTAATGCATGTAAAAATCTAAAAATATACATGCTTTCATTCCAAATTAGCTGTAACAATACCTATACTATAGATGGACTAAGGGCAACATGCATCTATTGCCGACTTCCTTCGTTTTCTTAGGTAGCATTTGGTTGCATGTAATTGGGGCCTTAAAATTGGAATTGTAAATAAACGCGTGTATTTTTTTTTTTTCCATGCGCTTATTTCTATTTCTAGTTCCAATGCCCCAATTCCGTACTTCTAAGCGCTATTTTATAGTTCTCGCAAAAAATAATATTTACTAGATTGAATTTATCAAGTTGATATGAACTAAATGTTGAATTTGTATTATTTAAGATTGACTAAGATATTGGTAAGAGTAAGGACTGAGAAAATACACTCTATAAAAAAGGATAACATTTTGAAAACCAGAAATAGAGGATTGTATAACAAGCACTCCTTAAAATTAATCGGTTCATCTTCGTCAAAGATGTGATAGCCCCTAGTTCTTACGAATCATAAAATTAACTCTCGTTGTTGAATCCTACATCGCTTGTGTTGCTTGATCTTGAGCTAATATAAAGCATGGCAATTCTCTTCTTACAAGACGTCTTTTGAGAGTGAGTTAAGCCCATTGGGCTACTACATGCTATTAAGTCAGGCTTTTCGTCTGATGTTGGGCATGTCAAATCCCACATTGATGTTCAGTCCCCCCAATATCTGTTCACAGTGGTTTGTCATAGTGTACTCTACGCTTGGGGGGGCATGTTGAATCCCACGTCACTTGTGTTACCTGATCCTGAGCTATATATAAGTCTAGTGGTAGTCTTCTTCTTTCAAGGCGTCTTTTGAGAGTGAGTTACACTCGCCCTTGATTCAATTCATAACATCTTTGTTTTGATGTTCATCTTAAATTTTTCAGGTTCTACTCACAGCAGTGGAGGACATGGGCAGCTGGTTGTATACAGGTGGTGTGGCGCCGACACTGCCACAGGAAGCTCGATCAGTCTTTGCGTGAGGAAGAAGATAGACTTAAGTACAGGGTAGCAACAACAGAAGGAGATGCAAGCACCCCATCCCTCGCCGGTACCATTTACGCCTCCAAGTTTGCAGCAAACGCACTACGTGCAAGGCGTAATCACGTCCCCAGTCCCAAATTGTCGCCTAGGCTACCACCTTTGCTACCACAGAAGCCGGCTGAGCCCGATTTTAGCTCTGGAAATCGCAAATAAAGTAGTATATTACCTTTTCAATTCTTTAGATTAAAATTTTAATCATGTCACATATAGGATTCAATTGCACGAAGTTGATTTACTGGAGTTGTTTTTTGACCTAGGATTGTACATGCAATAATGTTGGAACCATCAGGATAAAACTTCAGTACCGAGGGATTGGTGATCCTTCTCACAAGTGGTTTTAAGCCCACTTGTGTTTTTTTTTGTTTTTTGTTTTTTGTAAAAAAGATAAATATATGTAAATTCCACACCTTACACTTGTAAAAGAATCAACATTTTTTGTTAAAATATTTATTTCATTTTTATTATTTTATATTTTATTATTTTTGGTTAGTATGGTATTTTTTTCTAATTTTGTTTAAGCGTATTTATTAAGGGTGATTTACTCAATTCTTTAACTTACTGTTAAGACTACATAATTCGAGAAGTATAGCCTCAATGAAATGTGATAATATTATTTTTTTTATTTTATTTTATTTTTTTGTATCCAAAGCCAAAGAAAAAAAAAAAAAAAAGTAAATCATACAACTTGACCACCACCTAAGCACTGTTGTCGCTATTGTACGAACATCAAGCATTTGTTGCCGTTGGCGTCGTTTAAACGCCCAAACATTGTTGTCATTGGCATTGTGCGAACACCCAGATATTGTTTTCATTGTCTGTGTCCAAGTCGTCGTTGTCTCGTTGCTAAGTCATTGTCGCTATCTCGAGACCATGTCCAAGTCGCCCGCTGTGACTTGACGTTCGTCCAGTAATTTTCGACGGTTCACGGTCATGCCCTACTCGTCCAGCTGTCGTCCAATAGCCGTCATCTAGAGGTTAGCAACCTTGCTTTAATTGAGAACGATCAACATTCTCATGTCACTCGTATCTCCTTTGTCATCCTTGATGCACTAGAAAACGGTTGTTTTCTTTCTCTATTATCCCTTGTCCAGGCAACCGAGTGTTCAACTGCTTTCATCGTGTCTTTGTTGTTCTTCCTATAGTATTTGGTACCCTACAGTCTCTATCGAATTTTTTCCAGTCATGTCTTGTAATCTGTGGCCACAACCACCGTCGCCGCGGCCACCACCTCGTATTTGGGAATTTTGCTACACCGTATTTTTTGTGAAAAGTTATTGTACATTAATATTTTGTGAAACTGTTGTTGTACAGTAAAATTATATGAAAATGTTACTGTACAGTAATTCGTTTTACAAAATCAATCCCACCAACTAAGTAAAATTCAAATTCACATTTTTGCTGTCAACGAAGCAATATTCAAATTTAATTTTTCTACAAAATCAATTATTCATTACAATTGTTGTTATATAATAATCAATCGTAAATAATTATAGGCTTAACACAATAATAGAGTGCAAAATATTAATAGTTACTGCACAATAACTTTCATGAAGTGATTAATACCATATGTTCTATACGTAGTAGAAACACATTTTTGTTATCAATAAAGCAAAATCAAAAACCTATTTTTAACCAAAATCAAATTCAATTCCATTAATATTGTTATGGGTGTACAATAATTAACCCTTCTAATCCGATTATTACTGTACAGTAAATATTAAACATTGAACGCAATTATAGTTACTATGCAGTAACATTTGTTCTATAATTAATCCCTCTAATCCAATTATTATTGTACAGTAAATATTAAACATTGAACGTGATAATAGTTGCTATACAGTAACATTTGTTCTATAAGTAGTAAATGCACATTTTTGCTATCAATGAAGCAAAATTGAAATTCAATTTTTTGGAAAATTAATCTTACCAATACGATTTGTAAAAACGACATTTGACCGTTCTTCTCTTAAAATTTTAACTTTATATTACAATTTACTTTATTTTGAAAAAAAAAATAGAAGAAAAAAAATTAAAAAAGAAAAGAGAGAAAAAAATTCTTAAACAAGTGGACGAAATAAGTAAACAAACAAAAAAGTGCAATCACAAATATGGAAATATAGAAATTCGTTCCAACATACAAGCTGGTTTATGGGGATTTGGAATGGGAATATTCTATATATTTGGAAATTTATTGTCATCTTTTGTTGAATACTTTGGCACGTGGTCATGGGTTTTATATAATGATAAATATTATATAAATATTTATTATTAGTGGCAAAACAACATGTGGTCCATATTAATATATTTTTAAAAAAATTCTTTTAATTATCTCAAAAAATATTAATAAAAAAAATTAAATTCATTATTTGGGTATGGGACTAATCCCAATTATCCCAAAAAATATTAAAAAATTCTTCTAAAAATCTCATCATACAAAAATATCATTTTATGGAGTGTTGTAACAGTAATTTTTTTACAAATGAAATGATTTTTAAAATTTTATTTTAGAATTTTAGGATTTTTCAAAATTCTCTCAAAAATATTTATAAAAAATTGAAAAGCCGGGATATATGGTCAGTGTCTTCCATTGGTCCCCGCATAAACCCATCTGACATTTCTTGGAGAAGACTAGCCAATCCGCCCCTCCTGAGTATTCTCCCGCTAGTCATCGCTCTCTCTCTGTACGTATATGTATGTATGTCGTCTCGGCTATGGAAGAGTCGTTCCGTCTCCTCCACTACAATCTCCTCGAAATTTCACAGCAGACCAGCTTCCTTTGTTTGACGAGAAGCTTTACATGTTCTTCATTTCATCAACCGATCACGTAAATCAACGCATTCAGGTGAAGAACGAGTGAGTTCCGATTTCTATTTGTGCGCTCGGCTCGTTTTGTTCTTAATCTCCGTTTTCGTGTTTCGGCTTTCTGTTGATGCTCCGTTTTGTTTCGGATAATAGCCTAGGGAAAACGAAAAGGAAAACGGAGGAGGATTGAGCACAGTTTTTAAGCCGTATTCGTTTTGCGGTATTGAATTGTTTCATTTTTTTTGTGTGTGTGTAATTTCACTTCACTTCTATCAGCAATCAAAAACTACAAATTGGATTTGATGCCTATTTTTTTTTTTCTTTATATACTTCAATCCGCTTAAGCTCGAGTGTTCACTTTAATTGAATTTGTTAGAGGAACGATTAAGTTTGCTTTTAAAACTACTACACTATAGTTTTAGCTGAAACTGTTGCAATTCTCTGTAAAAATTAAGGCATGTTGTATTTAAATTGAAAAGAGAGTATTAGGATGAGAATTAATGAAACTGAGATATTGAAAGAGTATAGGTTTCAGGAATTTTTTTTTTTTTTTTTTCCTTTTTTGAGCAAATATAAGTTTTGATGGCGGACTCTATGGTTTGAACGATGAATTATTCATACTTGGAAAACTCATGGGCAGAAAGTTTGTATTTGATTTTTCACTTTTAATTGTGTTTGTCTTATCTTTTATTTGTTTTTCAACCCAATCTCTTGAGATAATCCTTTGCAAATTTAGGACTAAAAGGTGATGTGTTAAGATAAAACGTGTGTAATTATGCATAAGTGTATACATTTGATTACATGCATGCACATGAATTTGTCTGTGGATGTCTCTATATGCATCGATGAAAAGATATGCATACAAGTTTGATATACTGTTCTGTCCACAGATGATAATACTTTACTATGATTGCTGTCTAGCAGGGTAATTGATTTTGCGTGCCTAAAGGTCATCTTGATCCTGTCAGTGCAAATAAAAGGCATATAATTGACGAGCTGAAATTATGTTTAACAAGCGAGATAAATTCGTGAGGTAGGCTAGCTTTTGCCTGTATACAATTCTCCGCTCTAACTAACAGTTTAACTATGCATTGCGTGCTTTAATGACTATACTTCTCATGTTTTCAATAAAAAGTTGCACCTGATTGCTTTTGATGCTCTTTAAATACTTGTAAGTGTTTAAACTCGATTGAATTGAGAGTTCCATGTTGCTTGCTTGTCTGGAGAGATAGTCCCTTCATCATACTTCAAATCTATGCTTGGAAAATATATTCTGACTGACTCTTTAGAATAACTGGCAAATGGAAACTGTTGTCTGAGGTTCCTTAATTCATTTGTGTTTATGTCATGTTCCTGTAGTTTAGTACATAGCAAACCTGCGTGGATAATTGGTACAACTGCTAACTAGGTGCCTGCTAGCCTTTCTTCTGATCTCCATTATACAGAGTAATTCATTGACTTGGATTTGGTGGTGTACTTCCAGATCAGACTTTAAAGGAAACTAAGTAGGTTTATATATGGTGCCATCTCATCTGTTGATTTATGAAGCATTCGCAATTTGACTGTTTACCGCAGGTTTGCGAACTCCAGTTCAGGGAGTTCCTCCAGTTCTGAGCAGCAATTCTTCACCAGTCGCAAAACAAATGCTAAAACAATTATCGGCTCACTGATGGAGAATACTAAAAGAGGATTTCAGAAGGGTTCTGAAGAAATAAAAACCTGGAAAAAACCCGTCTCACATCCACAAAGTGATCATCAAACAAAAGAGGCGGCATTAAGCAGCAGAATTCTTGACCCGCAGGGCCAGTTTGTTCAGTTTTGGAATAAAATATTTGTTCTGTCCTGCGTTATTGCTGTGTCCTTGGATCCGTTGTTCTTTTACATCCCTGTAATTGATGGCACGTGCCTTGGTTTGGACAAGAAGTTAGAGATCACTGCTTGTGTTCTTCGATCAATCACGGATATGTTCTATGTGCTTCATATAATTTTTCAGTTCTGCACCGGATTCATATCCCCTTCTTCCCGAGTATTTGGAAGGGGTGAGTTAATTGGCGATCCCTACGCCATAGCAAGACGGTACTTGTCGTCCTACTTCATCATTGACATTTTATCTGTGCTTCCTCTCCCGCAGGTGTGTGTCCTTCCTACGTCAAAATCTGGAATTTCATTAGCATGAATTTTTCATAAAACAATCAATTTAGACTTCGCTCATTGAAATGCAAAGAACCAATTAGAAGAAGCTACTTCATAATTTCATTTGAGCTAATAATGTTCAATTTTGATTCATCTCTCATATGATTTCTTTTCGAAGTTAGACGACTTTCTGGTTTGTCATTTAACCCTGGAGCATTTAATCTTGGGGTTCTTATTATATAGTCCTCTATATTTGTTTTTAAAGTTTTTTATCCTATTTATAGAGATATTTTTTAGTCCTTATCAACTTATTAATGTTAATTATGATATCAAATACAAACTCAACACTAGTTAATATCAACTCCATAGACCATTGATTCAATGTAGTTGATGTTAACTAAAGGACTAAAAAATAAAGAATGGAAAAAACGTGGACAAAATATTATAAGTCACTTATTTGAAGAACAATCTAATTATTGCTCTTTGATCTATCCAGTTGGTAGTTCTAGTTATCATCCCACACGTAAATGGCCCAATTTCTCTGAACACGAAAGACCTTCTGAAGTTTGTTATATTCGCGCAATATGTCCCAAGATTTCTTCGGATCATTCCACTGTATAAAGAAGTGACAAGAACTTCTGGCATATTTACTGAGACCGCATGGGCTGGGGCTGCTTTCAATCTGCTTCTCTATATGCTTGCCAGTCATGTAAGTTTTGATCCAACCATTTTCTTCTTTTGACACCTTTACCGTTCAGAATCACTATTTTCTCTTTTGTGCTAATTTATGTCTTGATGTTCGATTTTTTTATACTTCATGTTTAGCAGTATCTCATCTGTTTGCTTTACTTCGGCTTTTGAGTGCATTCATAGCGGACTTGAAGTGACATATTTGAAGTTTGAGAGGTTGTTTTGACATGGGGGTAGAGAAACCTCTGCACTTGCTCTGAAAAGATTAATTAATAATATAGATTTTAAGGAGAAAAAAGAAAGGTGGCTAGGGTTTATTATATTAAATAATAAATACGGAGTTACAAAAAAATACTTAGGAAATATAACTTATATATGCTTATAATGGAAAGACCGAGAAACGAAGAAAAGTCTATTATACCCTTAATAGTAAATAAATATGATAGCTTTAATAACGTTGACTTTTAGAATTATTTTTAGGTCCTACTTTATGTCTTAAATTACTAATTAATTGATTCTTACAATTGATGAGCCTAAAACTTACCCAAAAATGGGATAAATGAGTTTTAACTAGGGAAACTAAAACATACAGGTAGACATGGCGTAATTTATGACTAGAACAATTTGCTAATGTTAGTCGACCTTTATTTTCATGATCCAAATTTATTTTCTTTAGATCTGTTGACACCACTAGGGAGACACTAGATAACCGTTAGAGTACAAGCCTTGGATTTTTTATTTAGCCATCTAATGATGAGGGTACATTTACTTTTCAACACATTGAACAAAGCTTCATTAATAATTTTGCTAGTTTTCTAATTGGTATCCATTTATATGAAGGAGAAAGGTTCTTATATCTCATTGTAACTATGTCAAGAACAAACTGCATATAATATGGGCCTGTTTGGTTTTTCTAAATTATCTTATGTGAGGTTATCATGCTTTGGATGAATTACTTTGTATATTTTTTTCCATTTACGCATAGCTCCATCAAACTTAAAATTGTTTTAGTTAAGGTAAATTTGTAATTCATATTTTGCTTAAAAAACACTGGAATTAGCATTTAAACAAGAATCAAGAATGATTAGCTAGCTAATTTAAGTTTTTTTCATTTCTATAACCAAACATGAAAATATAACGAATTTAAATATTTACTAATTGAAAAATAACCAAACAGATCCTAAATTTTTTCTAAACTTATGTTTTAAATAGGACAAATAACATATTAAACTCTCTATTCAGGACTAATTGTGGATTATCTCTTTAAAAAATTTCTAATTGAAAAATAACCAAACGGATCCTGCGTGTTTTAATTCTGACGGTAGGAATGCATATTTCGTATCAGCTAGTTGGAGCCTTCTGGTACTTGTTCACGATAGAAAGAAAAGATAGCTGCTGGCGTTTTGCTTCTGCAAGAAATAATAGCAGTCCTAAGTACTTGTATTGCGGAGTAGATCGTGGCAAGGGCAACTTTTCGTTCCTGAATACTTCATGCCCTCTTCTTGAATCGAGTGAAATAACAAATCTAACACAGTTTGACTTCGGCATCTCTCTTGATGCTCTTCGGTCTCGGGTGGTGGAAGAAAAAAAATTTACTCGGAAATTCTTTTACTGCTTTTGGTGGGGGCTTCGAAATTTAAGGTTTGTGCTTTTATGACCTTCTCTTTCTTTGATTGTAGTATTATTTTTCTGTTTTGATTTTCCGCTACAAATTTTATTAAATATCTTTGCAAAATCTTGTTTCATTTATTAAGGCATCGTTTGGTAAAGTTTATTTATTTAAAATAATAATAAAAAACAAGATAATTTGACAAAAAAATACTTTTACTTAAAGGTTAAAGAAAAAAAATTAAAAGTGTGTTTCTTAGTATAGATATAATATATTTGTATCATCTTTATAAATAATCTTTTAATCCTTAAAAAATTATAGATGCTTAAAAAAAGTGAGCGAAGAGATCTTAGTCCATCGAATCCATTAATCTCTTATAATATAAAAATCAAAGAAACAACAGAGAAACTATTTTTTGCTTTTCGAAAGTACTTCTGCTTTTATTTTTTTATATTAGAAAATTCCTTTTTTAACTGCAACACAATGTTTTTTTAAAATTTTAAGTACTTCTTTGCTTAAAACTGTTACTAAAAGGGGCCTAAAAGTAACGTTTTGTTTTGCTAAATAAGTACTTTAATAAAATAAAAGTAAAACATAATTTTCAACATTTCTTTAAAAAAAAAAAATTGATTTTATGTTTTAAGAGATTGATCAAGTAGAACATCTCTACCTAATTTCTCTTTAATAGTTATGAAAATTCTTTGGATGAAAATATTATCATAAGTGGATAACAACAATATATTTTCTCCACACACTCAGGCATTCTTGTGATTCTTTACTTCTACTTTCAAGTAATATTTTATTTTTTTGATAGATTAACTTTTTATTTTTTTAAAAAAAGAAAAAGAAAAATCTTTGTTTGAACGGTGCATCATTCACTAGTTTATTCATTAATTATATACTGAAGTTGGGAATTTGTTTTCTTTCTTTTAATTTAATTTTTACATTTTTCAGTTCTCTAGGCCAAAACCTACAAACAAGCACTTTTGTTTGGGAGATTCTGTTTGCTATCTTCATTGCCATTCTAGGATTGCTTCTGTTTTCATTGCTGATAGGCAACATGCAGGTAAAAATTCAATCAAATCTACATATTCTCTCTATATGTATACTAGTATATAATCCATATCTGAAAGCGCTAATTTTAATTCGATACATTAATCTTGAATATCCTATTAGTAATACAAATATATTAATCATGGAAATACATTTTGTTGACAGTTTGTTATTTAGTTACTCAACAAAATTTAAATTAGCGATTGGAAATGTTTTTAAATATCCAATGGTCAAAAATATATATACACACATATATATACATACATACGTTGCACTTATTTCTTATAGTCCATTCTGCTGAAACTCTCTCTTCTATTGTTCCGTCACAGAAATATCTGGAGTCTATAACTGTAAAAGTAGAGGAAATGAGAGTAAAAAGGCGAGACGCAGAGCGGTGGATGTCCCACCGTATGCTCCCTGAAAATCTAAGGGAGAGGATTAGGCGATATGAACAGTACAAATGGCAAGAAAACAGAGGTGTCGAGGAAGAATCTCTTATTCGTAACCTTCCCAAGGACCTGAGGAGGGACATAAAGCGTCATCTTTGCTTGTCTTTTCTCACGAGTGTAAGTTCATTATATGAAACTTTTGATTCGTAATCTGAATTCTTGACTAAATTTTATTTCAATCCGATTTAACAGTTTTCTGAAAACGTAGGTGGCATTTGTTTAGTGTTTCTAGTCCCAGAAAATTTGGAACGGAAAGAAACATTTGAGAACAGTTCTATTCTGTTTTCAAGAAATTTATTCTGAAAATGTAGGAGTGGAACAGAAAATTATTGGCTTTGTTCCCATATTTCTATTTTCTGGGAACAGAAAAAAAATGAAACGAAAACATTGAGGCTGTTTCTGTTCTCAGAAAATGGGAAGAAAATCAGAAGTCGGAGAACAAAAAAATATGTTATTTATTCTGCTCCCACATTTTCAAACAAAATTCGAAAAACAAGACAGACTTGTTCCCATATTTCTGGCTGAAACAGAAATCTGGGAAAATAAACAACAAACAAACGCCACGTCGCGAGAAGATGCCTATTTATACGGGCCTTAAAAACAGTTTGAATGACAGAGAACTGGAACAGACCCCACTTTTTTAATCGAAGTCCTCACTCGGTTTATCTAGTGTTTCTGTTTCCCGAAAAGTAGAGAACAGAAACAGACATATTGGAAACATTTTTTTTTCTGTTCTCCCAGATTGATAGAACAAATTTCTTGAACAGAACATAATTGTTACCAAAGTTCTGTTTCTGATGTGGGAACAGAAACACTAAACAGGCCCACCTAAACAAACATCTCATAATTTCTAGGGAACAAATTATCTCAATTTGAGTACATTTTTCAAGGAAGATTGGTGGAATACTGTAGAATTGTTCCCAGAAAACTCTGAACGAAAGCAAAAATATGGGAACAACCTTTGTTCTGTTATCAGAAGCTTATTCAATTCAAGGAGAAGGGATTTAAATTTTTTGGGTTCCCATGGGAATAGAAACAGAAACAATAAGGCCCTGTTTGTCTTGTGCTACTGTTCCCATATTTCTGTTTTGTTCTTAGAAAAGTAGGAATAGAAATAGATATACGAAGGAGAAAAAATTGTCTTTGTTCTGCTCTCAGACTTTAGAACAAATTTCTGGTAACAGGACATAAACAGAAATACAGGAACACAAGTTATTTCTTTCTGCTCCCAGATTTTTAGAACAAATTTATAAGAACATGACATAATTGTTCCCAAATTTCTTTTTCAGATAGGGGTACATAAACACTAAACAAGCCCTTATATTTCATCGTGCTTGTTATTATATATTAATTATTTGAGTCCAAAATCAAGTCTAAAATTACGTTCTTTCCTCCACTAGGTCCCTGTGCTTGGGACAATGGATGATCAATTGTTAGACGCAATGTGCGACCGTCTAAAGCCCGTTCTCTACACCAAGAACAGCTATATAGTCCGAGAAGGTGATCCAGTGGACGAGATGCTTTTTGTGATGAGGGGCGAGTTGTTGACGGCAACCACCAATGGCGGAAGGACTGGTTTTTTAAATTCAGTGTATCTCAAGGCCGGCGATTTTTGTGGGGAAGAGCTTCTCACTTGGGCTTTGGATCCAAACTCTTCTTCGAGCCTTCCACTCTCGACTCGAACGGTGGAGGCCGTGTCGGATGTCGAGGCTTTTGCACTTATGTCTGATGATTTGAAATTTGTGTCCGCTCAGTTCAGGCGACTCCACAGCAAACAGCTCCAGCACACTTTCAGGTAAAAAAAATTGAAGTCGAAATTTTGTTAGGTAGCGTGTGGTTTG
This sequence comes from Eucommia ulmoides, assembly GCA_016647705.1. Classification (NCBI taxonomy): domain Eukaryota; kingdom Viridiplantae; phylum Streptophyta; class Magnoliopsida; order Garryales; family Eucommiaceae; genus Eucommia; species Eucommia ulmoides. The sequence continues at coordinate 52,152,785 of CM028340.1, read as the reverse complement.
CACGGACGTGGAATTAGAAATTAATGCTTGTAACTAAGAGGTGTTAGTCCGGTTGACAAGGGGAGATATTTCTTTTTTTTGTCAACCAAGGTTAGCTTCTCTTGATGAGCATTCCAGGAATTAAATCTTGAATTTAATTCTTTATGCACCAAGCCGATGTGGAAGAGTGCGTCTTTAAGATCGCCTAAAAGGATGATTAGTCGAGGTGCATGTAAATTGGTCCGAACACGGCTTACCGTAAAACCAAAAAAATAAAAATTAATGCATGTAAAAATCTAAAAATATACATGCGTTCGTTTTAAATTACTGTGACAATAACTATATTATACGATGGACTTAAGGGCAACATGCGGTTGTTATCTTTTGAGTATAAAAATATCTATTGCCGACCTCCTTTGTTTTCTTTGGTAGCGTTTGGGTGCATGGGATTGGTGCCTTGAAATTGGAATTGTAAATAAACGCATGTAAAAAAAAAAAAATTCCATGCCTTCATTTCTAATTCCAGTTCCAATGCCATCTTATAGCTCTTCCAATTTTGTCTCTCAAAGAGTAATATTTTAAAATTATTATATTGTCTTGGAAATAAGTCACATGTTTTTTTATCGTTTTTTTTTTCTTCTTTTTCTTGTCCTTTAGTTAATATTCACTAGATTGAATCTTATCAAGTTGATATCAACTAAATATTGAATTTGTACTGTGATATTATAGTTAAGATTAACTAAGATATTGGTAAGAGTAAGGACGGAAAAATATACTATCTATAAAAAAGGATAAATTTTGAAATCGAAAAATAGAGTTCTATATGATGTTGAATCCCACATCGCCTGTGTCACCTATTCTTGAGCTATATATAAGTTTAGGGGTAATCTTTCTCTTTCAAGACGTCTTTTGAGAGTGAATTGGGCCCATTGAGTTCCTACATATAACAAGAACCTCTTAAAATTAATCGGCTCATCTTCGTCAGAGATGTGATAGCCCCTAGTTCGTACGAATCATAAAATCAACTCTCGCCTTTGACGCAATTCATGACATCTTTGTTATGTTGCTCTATCTTAATTTTTTCAGGTTCTACTCACAGCAATGGAGGACGTGGGCAGCCGGTTTTATACAGGTGGTATGGCGCCGATACTGCCACAGGAAGCTTGATCAGTCCTTGCGCCAGGAAGAAGATAGGCTTAAGTATAGGGTAGCAACAGAAGGAGGTGGAAGCACTCTATCCCTCGCTGCTACCATTTACGCCTCCAAGTTTGCAGCAAACGCACTACGTGCCTTGCGGCGTAATCACGTCCCCAGTCCCAAATTTCCTCCCAGACTACCACCTTTGCTACCACAAAAACCGGCTGAGCCCGATTTTAGCTCTGGAAATCGCAAATAAAATAGTATATTACCTTTTCAATTCTTTAGATTAAAATTTTAATCATGTCACATATAGGATTCAATTGCAAGAAGTTGATTTACTAGAGTTGTGTTTTGACCTAGGATTGTAGATGCAATAATGTTGAAACCATCAGGATAAAACTTCAGTACTGAGGGATTGGTGATCCTCCTCACAAGTGGTGTTATACCCACTTTTTTTTTTTTTTGGTTTTTTGTGTAAAAGAATCAACATTTTTTGTCAAAATATGTATTTCATTTTTATTATTTTTGGTTAGTATGGTATTTTTTCTAATTTTGTTTAGGCCTATTTATTAAGGGTGATTTACTCAATTCTTTACCTTATTGTTTAGACTACATAATTCGGGAAGTATACCCTCATTGAAATGTAACAATATTATTTTTCCTATTTTATTTTATTTTTTTGTATCCAAAGCCAAAATAAAAAAGAAGTAAATCATACAACCTGACCATCACATAAGCATTGTTGTCGCTATTGTACGAACATCAAGCATTTGTTACCGTTGGCGTCGTTTAAACGCCCAAACATTGTTGTCATTGGCGTCGTGCGAACACCCAGATATTGTTTTCGTTGTCTGGGGCCCTGGGGGACGTTTATCCAAGTTGTCTCGCGGCTGAGTCCTTGGTTCTATTGTTGTGCGCTTGTGTCCAAGTCGTCGTTGTCTCGTTGCTAAGTCCTTGTCGCTATCTCGCGACCGTGTCCAAGTCGCCCACAGTGGCTTGATGTTCATCCAGTAACTTTCGACGATTCACGGTCATGCCTTACTCGTCCAGCTGCCATTTAATAGCCATCGTCTGGAGGTTAGTAGCCTTGCTTTAATTGAGAACGAGCAACATTCTCATGTCACTCGTACCTCCTTTGTCATCCCTGATGCACTAGAAAACGGTTGTTTTCTTTCACTATTATCCCTTGTCCAAGCAATCGAGTGTTCAACTGCCTTTGTCATGTCTTTGTCATTCTTCCAGTAGTATTTGATACCCTACAATCTCTGTCGAATTTTTTCCTGTCGTGTATTGTAATCTGTGGCCACAACCACTGTCGCCGCGGCCACCACCTTGTATTTTGGAATTTTACTACACCGTATTTTTTCGTGAAAAATTATTATACATTAATATTTTGTGAAAATGTTGTTGTACAATAAAATTATGTGAAAATGTTACTATACAATAAATCTTTTTACAAAATCAATTTAATTTTTCTACAAAATCAGTTCTTCATTACGATTGTTGTTATAAAATAATTAATCGCAAATAATTATAGGCTTAACACAATAATAGAATGCAAAATATTAATAGTTACTATACAATAACTTTCATGAAGTGATTAATACCATATGTTCTATAGGTAGTAGAAACACATTTTTGTTATCAATAAAGCAAAATCAAAAAGGAAAATTTAATATATGGCCCCCAAAAGATATATAACTTATAAAATGAACATTTTATCCCGTCACTAAGCATGACAAATTTAGTCTCTCTCAATGCCCCAAGAATGAGATGAAAAAAATAAGAGATACAAAAGATTCTTTATGCGTCAGCAGTAGGGCATCTTGTGTACTCTCAATTAATAACCCAAATAATTACTACGTGATAGATACAATATGAGGCAAGTAAAATTTGATTAAATAACTATCCAATTCACCCCCATCTTTGGATATCTCTTTGGGCCAACAATTGGTACCAGAGTCGGTTTAGCTCATTTGGCTTAATATCCTAGCCAAAAAAATTACATGGCGCACCCATAGGCACTCTAGGTGAGGTGCAGTCTATGCACCACCCAGCTTTATTTGTAGGTGATAATTATTTATTCTGAGTAAAAAGAAGAAACAATTGACTTCCTCGAATAAACATAAATTGTGTATCAATTCTCAATCTATTAACATTTTATTTTGTTCTTTAGATGCAAATGTATATACCAAGGTTTCATGTTGTGGATTGACAAAAGAGATGTGGAACACATTGCAAATCACACACGAAGGGACAAATCAAGACAATCCAAAATTAATGCCTTAGTTCATCAATTTGAGTTATTCAAAATAGGTGAAGCAAAATCAATTCCAAAATTGTACACGAGATTTAATAATTATCAGTAACAAACTTGGTCAACTCGGAACGACTTATTCTATAGAGGACAAAGTACAAAAAAATCTACAATCGTTAATGAAAGTTTGGGAGCCAAAAGTAACTACAATCGAAGAAGTTAAAGATCTCACAATACACTATTGATGAACGTATTGGCAATCTAATGACCCATGAGACAGCTATATGAGGATATGAAAATAAAATAGAAAATTTCAAAAAAAAGGTCAATAGCATTAAAAGCTCAAAAGAATGACGAATGAGATGATAGTGATGACATCAGTCTTGACAGCGAGCAAGAAAATTATGTGGCGCTTCTCACAAAAAATTTCAGAAAGATGACCCGACGAACGATCCGTGGAAAAAAAAATCAACATGAATAATTTTGAATGCTACAACAGTCACAATACTGGGCATTTTCAAGCCGACTGTCCCGAGCCAAAGAAAAAGGTGAAGAAGAGTAGGAAGAAATCAATGAAAGCCACCTAGGATGACTCGGAGTCGAGTAGCTTGAAATAATTGAGTCAAATGAATCGTTTATGCTCGCTTTGATGGCCACTGGAGATGAGGTTATTCTGAAAGTATCAATAGGAAAGGAAAAAAAAAAGTTCTAGAATAGTGGTTATTCTCAGCACATAACGGGTGATTAATCTAAATTCACAACTTTGACACCTAAAGATGGAGGTCATGCGACGTTTGAAGACAACGTAATTGGAAAAACTATCGGTATATGTAATATCGGTAATGGGTCCACTACTACTGAATATATGCTTTTAGTATACAGTCTTAAACACAACATACTTAGCATTAGTCAATTATGTGATAAAGGTTATAATGTGATTTTTTTATTATAATAGATGCATCATTAAGAATGTCCATGATAGTAGCATATTACTTGTCACATCACGTTTTGAAAATATTTATACATGTTATTTGATTATTTTTCTTCTCAAAATCTATCATATTTAAATGCATTATCCGAGAATAATTGGTTGTGGCATAGATGTCTTGGCCATGCCAGTGTGAAGTTGATTTCAAATATGTCTAAGAATAATCTTGTACGTAGCTTACTTGCATTAAAGATGCATCATTAAGAATTGGCATGATAGTAGCATATTACTTGTTGCATCACGTTTTGAAAATATTTATACATGCTATTTGATGATTTTTCTTCTCAAAATCTATCATATTTAAATGCATTATCTGAGAATAATTGGTTGTCGCATAGATGTCTTGGACATGCTAGTATGGAGTTGATTTCAAATATGTCTAAGAATAATATTGTACGTAGCTTACCTGCATTAAAGTATATGAAAGATAAAGTATGTGATGCATATCAATTAGGTAAGTAATCTAGATCATCATTTAAGAGGAACCTATATACATCCACATCTAAATATCTTGAATTGTTACATCTTGATTTATTTGGTCTAAATGTCATTGCTAGTTTAGGAGGTAAATTTTCTGCATTCGTGATTGTGGATGATTATTTTAGATTAACATGGGTGCTTTTCCTGGTGAAGAAGAGTGAAATTATATTTGTATTTTCTAAATTTTGCAAACATTTTCAAAATGAGAAACAATATTGCATTATTAACATCCATAGTGATAACGATAATAGAATTTAAGAATGATGGGATTATTAGCTATTGTGATGAGCACAAGTATGCTCATAACTTTTTTACACCAAGAACGCCACAACAAAATAGTGTTGTGAAAAGAAAAAATAGAACGCTTTAGGAAATGCCCCAAATAATGTTGAATGAGAATCGTCTTCCTAAATACTTTTGGGCCCAAGCTGTAAGTACCGTTTGCCATGTTCTTAATAGAGTCTCTATCCGATTTTTTTTTTTTATAAAACCCCTTATGAGATTTGGAATTGTAAGACTTCAAATATATCATATTTTAAAGTTTTTTTTTGTTGCAAATGTTTTATCTTAAATAATAAGGATAATTTGGGTAAGTTTGATGTAAAATTTGATTCTGGTATTTTTCTCGGGTACGCTTCAAATAGTAAAGCTTATAGAATATATAATAAGCGTACTTTAGCAGTGGAAAAACCTATACATGTTGTATTTGAGGAATTTGATCCACTTGTGTCGAGAAATGTTTTGGATGATGATAATGAAGGTTCATTAACTAAGCAAAACCAAGGAATTTAGACAACAAATGAACCACAAATTCCGAAGAATGGGGAGTTAAAAGGGGAAGAGACAGGAATGGGTACTGGTCTGGCTGGATGCGCTAATTGCAAGGGCTTGAGTGCTAGGAGAAAGCACTTTTTACCACGTGCTGTAAAAACAATTCTTGGACATTCGATAAAAGAAATTATTGGTAATTTCAAAAAAGGTGTAAGTACAAGATCATCTCTTAGGGATATGATTAATCTTGTTTTCTTATCTCAAATTGAGCTTAAGAATATTAATGAGATATTAATTGATGAATCATGGATCTCAACGATGAAAGAAGAGTTAGTTCAATTTGAGCACTATAAAATGTGGTCTCTAGTTTCTAAACTTGATTTTCATTCTGTCATTGGTGCTAAATGAGTTTATTGTAATAAAAATGATAAAATATTATAAATAAAGCAAGATTGGTAGCACATGGTTATAATCAAGAAGAGAGAATTGATCATGTTGAAACATATAAACCTGTGACTAGATTAGAAGCTATTAAAATTTTACTCGTATTTGCATCTTCTTGTAATTTTAAACTATATCAAATTGATGTAAAGTGTGCATTCTTGAAGGACTTTCTATTAGAGGAAATTTATGTTGAACAATTACCGAGGTTTGAGAATGATAAATCACCCGATCATGTATTTAAACTTCGAAAGACTTTGTGTAGACTTGACAAGCTCCCCGAGCTTAGTATGAGAAAATTCACCGATATTTTATCGAAAATAGTTTTTAACGGCGCCTTAGTGACATTACATTATTTTTCAAGTCGAATGAGTCTGATATCCTATTAGTACAAATATATACTGATGATATTATATTCGGATCTACTGAGGAGGATTTTTGTCAAGAGTTTGCCAAGATTACGCAGGTTGAGTTTGAAATGAGTATGATGGGAGAATGAGGGATCTTCATTAATTAGGTCAAGTACACAAAAGAATTACTGAAAAAATATGACTTGGATGGTGCTAAAAAAAATGGCTACAAAAATAGAAAAAAACGATACGGGCAAAAATATCAATGAAAAAATGTATCGAGTTCTACTCTTGTAGGTGCTTGCACTCCATCCTTGTGGTCTACTCTTCCGATGTGGGATTAGTCGCCACAATAACTTTTCTAGCCTTTCATACGTGTAGATTATTGTGTTAAGCAAAGAGGAGGTATTTTGCAAGCATGAGCACCATAGCACATTGAGACGTGGCATTTATTTTTTCAAATTTGCTTTGGGTTAATGACACTTTTCCCCTATGGTTTGAGGCGCTTCACACCACTACGCTATTTTCTTCATCAATGACCCCATGTCATTCAAACTTAAGTGCAACGGCTAAAATGACCCGACCCAATGGCAAAAAGGGAAGGCAAAAAGAAACTGAAACAAATAGCAAATGGATATCATCCGACCCAACCCGCCCTGACCCAACATGGGCGGTGTAACTGTTAATTTATATTAAAGGGTTCGTTTACTTTTTTTACGTTTTGAGGTTTGACCGTTTACTTTAACAAAAAATATAACCGCTGTACTTTAGCAAGGACTACAAGGGTTGGTATTTACAAAAATACCAAAGTGGTACATAGTGTAATTCAGTCAAACAACGAGGGACAAAGTGTCATCTACCCTCCATTTCTATTGCTCATTTTCTTACAATGCATATAAGTTACAAACATCATGTGAAAACCAAAAGCGTTTCACCTTCTAATCCACTTTTTCTTTATGATCATATTATAATTTAAATACAAAAACTTATTAGTGTTCCTTGATTGACATTCTGCTACTAACTTGTTCTCGTTAATTTGAATTTTATTTCCTAGTTAGTCGTGGATAATTTTTTAAAAAGACCATCACTGATTTATGTGCTTCATACTCTCTCCAGATATGTATGTTTCATTTCTTAATTTTATGGTCGTTTATAATGTTAAAATTTAATTTTTGAAACTGAAATTAATCAACTAAAAACACGAAACATTTTTGAAAATTGCGTCCAATTTGGTCAATTGAGCCTAAAGACCAACTTCGGTATAATTTTGAATTTGACCCCAAAGTTTTTCTTTGGCTTTTCAATCTCAATTTGATATCTGATTCTAGTTTTTTCAGATTTAATTTTAGGGTAATTAATTTTTTAGTCCTCTATAGAGACCCAATAGAGAAATCAAACCTCCTGATATGAATAATTAAGTTTTCAGACCCTCATAAACGTTTTAGAAAAAAGTCATTCATTTTGGCCCCCATATTAACATTTATTTACAAGTCTGTAATTATGTCCTTATGCAACAAAACAAATTTGGACAACAAAGGGTGTTACCGTTAATGTAAAACACTTCAAGCAATACCCCTCGCCTATATTACAATATTACATTGGGAATTGACGTTAACGTTATTGCATCCAATTTTTTTTTTTGCATAGTTAACGCATCATTTTTCAATCTGTCTGTTTTGTGCGTTACGTTAACGTTAACTCATTTCACCACCAAACGTGTTATGTGATTTTTTCTTGAATATTTTGCGTATTTTGTGTATATTTATGTTAATGCATTAAATTCATCTGTGTGTGTGTTAACGTTAATGCATTTTTATTTTTATTTTTTTGTGTGTTTCATATTACTGCCTCTTTCCTTATTTGTTTTATGTGCATTAACATTAACACATTTGGGTGAGTTTGCATTAACGTTAATACACATTTTGTTGCCTCTTTTCTTATTTCCTTATTTGTTAACGTTAATGTGTTTTTTTTTTTTTTTTTTGTGTGTGTGTGTGTGTTTCACATTACTGCCTCTTTATTTATTTATTTTGTGTACATTAACGTTAACGCATTTTGGTGAGTTTGTGTTAACGTTAATGCATTTTTTTTTTTTTTTTGTGTTTCACATTAACACCTCTTTCCTTATTTGTTTTGTGTACATTAATGTTAATGCATTTGGGTGAGTTTACGTTAATGTTAATGCACATTTTATTGTCTCTCTTTGTGTTAAACGTTAATGCATTTAATGTTGTCCAGAAAATGTGTGAAATAAAAATCACTAACAACACCAACGTTAACGTAAAAATTAACACTCCTTCCATCTCCACCCTCCTTCATAGCCACAACAAAAATTCAATTTAGATCTGAAAATTCCAAAAAAAAAAAAACAAGAACCAAACAGACCGTAAGAAATTTTTCAATTCAGATCTGAATGTGTGTTAGGGTCGTGTTGCGTTAACGTTAATGTATATTTTTTGGGAGTCTCTCTATGTTAACGTTAACACATTCACGTTGTCCCAGAACACTGACATTAACATTAAAAAAAAAAAAAAAAAAAAAAAAAAAAAAAAACACCCCATCCACGTCCACCACAAATCGTGCAAAATCAATCTATAAAATTCAACATAATCAAAAAGGCATTGAACAAAAACAGCCCGGTCTCGGATGCGTTAATGTTAACACGTCAAGCATTGCCCAGAAAAATCGTGTGCAAATTAAAAATGGGTGTACGTTAACATTAATGAACATTTTCACCCCCACCACCGAATCGAACATCAACACCCGTGTTAACGTTAACGAAAATGAACATCACCACCGCCACACATCACTACCACCGCCAAAAATCACCACTGTGAAAACGAACAACACCGCCGAAGCGAACATTAAAACCAGAAAAAAAAAATAAAAAAAAAATACCATGAACTAGAGAAATAGAGAGAGTGGGGGAGGCCCGGATCTGGCTGGTAGCCGGCGGTGGTTGGCGGATCTGGCTAGTGGTGGTCGATAGTTGTCCAAAACGAAATTGAACACCACCACCGCCAACAACACCGCTGAATCGAACATCAACACCGCTGGAGAACACCACCAAAATGAACAACATCCATCTCCATCAGATAAATATATGCATATAAAGAGAAAAATATATATATACACAGAGAGATGAACGAGAACAAATCCACAAATCCAAAACACCCATTTCGTAAAAAACTAACCACTAACTTCGACACGAAATCGATTAGGGAAACCCAAGAACAAATCAAACAAATTGATCACTACCTTCGACAACCACCAAACAACACCGCCGATCGAGCATCAACGCCGCCGAAGAACACAATCGAAACGAACACCACCGCCGATCAAGCATCAAAACCAAAAAAAATATGAAAAAACGAGGAAACCCAGATCTGGATTTCCAGATCTGGGAAAAAAAACACGCTACTGTAAATAAGAAGGAGAAGGACAAGTCCTCGTCGGAGGAAGTCACTCAAGAATGAGCCCACTTGAGACGGCGACGGGGTCAGGAAGAGCGTTGATCGTCGGGCTATTGTTGGCTCTTAGAACCAACACCGAACGATTGGAGTCCTCCACTTGGGCAGCGATTCACCCGGTGGCAAGAGGCAATGTTGGCTAGCGGTGCAAGATCCGACGTTCGTAACACCGGGGACAGCTGCACTCCTTTGCAGGTGGAGGTTGCTCAAATGGTGAAACTTCTCTTCAAAAGGGAGAGGGGCTTGATAGGTTTAGAAAGTGAGTGAGAGAGAGAGTGTGAGCTTAGAGTGAGAGAGAGAGAGTGTGAGTGATAATTAACGTAAATAAGATAGAGATGGTTTGTTTCAGGGGCAAATGTGTCTTTTTAGTGTTCTTTTTGTCTTTTTGGAAACTAAAAACTAAACCCTATGTACAAAAATAAATCTGAAAATTCGTGTAACAGGTCATGATACGATAACATAAAACACGATAAGAGTAAATACGAACACGACACGATAAGCATATCGTGTCAGACTACCCAAACACGAGCACGACATGAAAATTATCGTATCAACATGACACGACACGATAATTTTTTGTGTCACACGAAAACACAAAACCTATTAGGTAAACATGACGATAAAATTATCTGATATATTTTCATTACACGTTAATGACCTGTTAAATTGACAACCTGTTAACAAAACCTATTTACAACCAAAAAAAAAAAAAACTACTTCAACCAAAACAAAACAAACCAAACCAAACAAAATAAGAAAAAATCCAGCATTATCCACCGTTGAACGACGACCGCCGAAACCTAGACGACCACCACTGACGACCACCGACAACCAAAACAACCAAAAATCCACAAAAACTAGACGACGACCGCTAAACGACAACAATCGTGCTGTTGTGGAGGGTTTCGTGGTGCAATCGTAGCAATAGTGAAGAAAAAAAGGTGAGGCCAGATTGCCGGAAACGGAGCGAAATGGTTTCTTAGAGTTGATGAGCGAAAGAGTTTTTTAGGGTTGCAATCGCATACTTCGCACCTCGCAATTCGCAGATCGTGGAGGAGGAGGCTGATGAGCGGTGTGAATGAAAGTTTAGGGTTTCTTAGGGTTAGATTATTAATATATATAGTATGGACTGAAATATAATACTAGATAAATTATGGGGTGTAAAAATATATACTACATTATCGTGTAACCCATTAGGTTTTAGGTTATCGTGTAATCTGAATACACGAAATTCTTATCGTGTCTTATTGTATAACCTATTGGCTTATCAAATTAATCCGATAACCTGCACTATTCCTTATCGTGTTATCAGGTTAGACACGATAACAATCCGTTATCTGATAAGCAAAATTTATACCTGATAATTTTGTGCCAGTCTCATATCGTGTAAATACCCGTTTTACCAGCCCTATACAAAAAGGTCTAATCCCTAACCAAATATATAAAAAAGATTTTTTGAATGGTGGAGATTATATAATAAAAAACTCTTAATTTTATTCCCAACAACTTTAATTTTAAAATAGGAGCCGCATCTAGCCCCTCTGAATGCGGAGTGAAATCGTTCAAAATTCCAACTAAGGCCCCTAAACACTCCAGTGAGAAAATGTTGTTTCAACGGGTCTACCTCGAGGCCTAACATGGATCATAGAACTTTCCATTAAACATGGTTTGGACTTAATTGAACTATCCAAAGGTCAATTACTGGGCAAGAGCTGGAAATTAACATTTTGAATTTTCAATTTAGTCCCAAGACATTCAAAAGGTCCAATTATGATTTGAAATCCTTGATCAGATATCTTCTTTGGCTCAATTGAACTTTTGAAGGATTAAGATAAAACCTTGGGGTTTTAATTTATTATTTAAAATTTTCAATTTAGCCCTTACATTTTCCAATTACAAATTTGGAACTCAAATCAATTCCTTAATGGGGTCTCCCATTCAAACTCAAAGCTTCTCAAAATTCATGAAAACTCACCTTGGCAAAAAGTTTATTTTTTTGAAGAAATTTGATTAACAAATGTCAGGCGCAGGTGAGACAAAATGCGTTGTGTACACATTCCAAAATTGATAGAAACGTTAAAATATTTTCTTTAACCATTTTTTTTAATCAAAGTCAAATTTAGGGGTGATCATTAATTGTGACATCAAGCATGCCAAGCACCCGTGCTACAAAACAATTAGGGGTCATAAATAATAATACAATTAACTTTTCGGGCATGTACCACGAGGTCCATTTTTAGGTTTTCAAGAACCAATCAAACTTACTTGTTTCTTTTTGCACCAATAACTTCTTTTTGGATTTTCCTAACCAAAATACCCTTATTTATAATTGACCCCCACCACCGAACTGTTCACCTCTGACCTGTTGCGTCGCCGATCAACTCAACGTTCGCCGTCGTCGTTGACTTCGCCGTCGCTGTCCTCTTCTCCGTTCATCTTCACCATCGCTAACGCCGTTCCAGATCACTTGTTCATCTTCTCCATCGTCTTCGCCTTCAATGTTGTTGTTCACGTCCACCGTTCGCAGTCTGCTGCCGCCGTTCGTTGTTAATCGTTCGCATCCGCCGTTAATCGTTCGCTTCCGCCGTTTGCCGTTCGCCGTTCGCATCCGCCGCAAATCTGCAAAGATTCACGATTCCATTGAAATCGTCAATCTAGGGTTCGGTTGAATAATTACACTTTCGGCCCATGTTTTAAATTTAATTTCAATTTTGTCTTTTTCTTTTTCTTTTTTTAACACTTTCATCCCCAAAAGATGAAAGTAACACTTTCATCCCCAAAGTAACACTTTCTTTTACTTTTTTACACTTTCATTATCAAAAGATCATTTTTAGAATTCAACAATTGGCCCCAAAAATTGTTTTTCAATGTGTGTTGAATGTAACACTACCTAAAAATGTCAAAAATAAAAATACAAGGTACGTGTTGAATATAACACTGTCTAATGTGTTGAATGTAATATTGTCTAATATTCTCAAAAATTATCTTCTCATCCAAATTGTCTGATAAAATCCAAACATCATAAACTTGAATTGATTAGAATTAAACTTCTATCAATCCAAACATTGTCTAACTAAAAACAAAACTATGCATGTTGAATATAACACTCAATCCAAACATAAGGGATAACTTCTCATCATACTCAAAATTGATAAATCAAACTGAATAACAAACAGAGAGTGTCGATGCTCACAATCAATATACGTGTTGAATGTAACACTGTCTAAATCTTCATCTAGTCTTGTTTGAATGTAATCTAATTGAACCAATTTGTTTCAGATTAATATCAAACATTCATGTCCAAAATGTAACATTGTCTGACTAAAACATCATACATAACTTCTGTTTGTACACTTTCCTTCTTAAAACCTTCATAACTTTTTTTTTACCCCCCAATTGTTTTCACTTGTTTAATTTTGACAAAATTCAAAAAACTCATGTGTATTGAATGTAACACTCTCTGATCTTGTCAAACTATTCAAAGATAATATTCTTGTTGAATGTAACACTTCCTAATATTGTCAAAAATCAAAGTTTCAAAAATAGGTGTTGAATGTAACATTGTCTCAGTGTTGAATGTAACACTGTCTAATATTCTCAAAAAATTATTTTTTAGAAAATTCAAAAAATTGAAACCATTGTTTCTCAAAAATAATTTTTTAGAGAATTCAATAACATTAATTATATTTCTCACCCCTTATTTTGTTTTAGATCAAACTACATACCACATATTTTAAGGTTTCCAAACCCCCCCCCCCCAATTTGTTTTCAATGTGTGTATTGAATGTAACACTCTCTGATCGTATCAAACTATTCAAAAACAATATTTTTGTTAAATGTAACACTTCCTAATATTTCCAAAAGTCAAAAATTCAAAGTTTCAAAGTGTATTGAATGTAACATTGTCTATATATTCTCAAAAATCATTTTTTTAGGGAATTCAAACAATTGAAACCCAATATTTCTCATAAATCAATTTTTTAGAAAATTCAATGACATTAATTACATTTCTCACCCCTTATTTTCTTTTAGATCAAACCACATACCACATGTTTTAGGGTTTTCGAACCCCCAAATTTGTTTTCAATGTGTGTGATGAATGTAACACTCTCTGATATTGTCAAACTATTCACAAACAATATTCTTGTTGAATGTAATACTTCCTAATATTCCCAAAAATCAAACTTTAAAGTTTTCAAAGTGTGTGTTGAATGTAACATTGCCTACGTGTTGAATGTAACATTGTCTAATATTCTAATCAATCCAAAACACCCTGTCTGAACTAAACAATCCAAACACACTGTCTGAACTAAAAACACGCGCAGTGCATGTTGAAATGTAACACTGTCTAATATTCTCAAAAAATAATTTTTTGAGAAATTCAAACAATTGAAAACCATTGTTTCAGTATGTGTTGAATGTAACACTTATAAAATTGCCAAAAATCAAAATTCAAATGCGTGTGGGATGTAACCCATGATTTTCGGGGGTGTGCGTGTTGAATGTAACATTTTCTGTCATGTTTGTCGGACGTAACATTCATCAAATTGTGTATGTTGAATGTAACATTCAAGGTCAAACACAGTCAAGAGATTGTTGAAAATCGACCCAAAAATCGGATCAAGAAAACGCATGTTGAATGTAACACTGTCTACTAATCTCAAAAATCGTTTTCAGAAATACTTATTGAACATAACATTGCCTAAAAAATTGTCAAAATTCAAATTTTAATGTGTGTTGAATGTAAGGCTGTCCAATATTGTCAAAAATTCAAATTTCAATGTGCGTGTTGAATGATGAGAGAGCTAAAGAGACAATCATTTAATTGAAATAGTTCTGAAATATGCAACACAAAGTAATCACTCATTGCAAACATATATAGTAGACACATTTTATCAAGCATTATATACGTGTTGAATGCAACACTGTCTAATCTTGCAAAAAATTTCAAAAATAATATGCGTATTGAATGTAACATTATCTAATCTTACATACAACACGCATATTGTTTTTGAGAGTTATCACAAAACAATATACGTGTTGAATGAAATAGACAAACTTGCCCCAAAATCCTAAACAATATGCGTGTTAAATGTAGCATTGTCTAATAAATCTAAATAATAAGATGATTGACGAGAGAACCCTAAACCAATGATTCGGTAACTTGCGAAATATGCGATGACACTGATGATTCCCAAAATTTCAGCAAACAAACAAGACCTAACACAACAGGGGAGGGAGGGGAGAGAGACAGAGTGAGAGTTGAACCTCCTTCCGTTTCCCCAACAATTCAAGCAGTTTCGTCCGGGTTGCATGAGGAAACTGCCGAATTCCAATCCATTCTCGAATCAATGGAGACACATTGTAGCTTTTCCACACAAGAATAACAACAACAAAATCAAAACCTAACCAATGCATACAGAAACATATAATGACCAATGCATACAGAAACATATAATAATAAGAGCTTCGAGGCAAACACATACAACTCCACTATTTAAGAAATTGTAACTAAAACCTCGATTTTTGGGGGGGTTTTGGAGCTCTATTATGGAGGATGAGAAATTGCAAATTATGAACACTAAACCTATATTCATTAAAATTAGTATAATTCCATAACTTGAAGCTCATAATGAAGAATCGAAATTGAAGCTCAGAATGAAGAATCGAAATTGAAAATTCAAAACATATAAAAGAAAACAAAGGAGCAGACTGGCTCTATGCTCGTAAACACGAAATCGAATCCAAAAAAAGGGGGAATTCAATGCAATTCCAACGCTAATTACATGAACGCACCTTCAAAACAGGTTTCGGCTCCCGACAGCGCCCATTTAGACGAGGGATCCAGGTGCGAGCCGTTTCTCGCTGGGTTTCTTTCGCACAACTCCATTTTGGGGGGCGGCAGCGGCTAGGTTTTCACTCCGTGTATAGTCGGAGAATTAGAGAGGAAGAAAATGAGGGGGTGGAGGGCATAACGACGATGAACTAGGACAATCGAACGGCAACGGCCAACGATATCAGCCGGCAAGGGGCGGCCACGATCGGCGCGGCATCGCGATAAGAGAAGGAGGGGGATGGATGATATCGAGCAATAGCTATTATGGTTAAAAAGCATATGGGCATCATGGTAATTTGACATTTGAGATTTTTTAAAAATGGGACTAATCAGTTCAAAGATTGATTAGGATAGAAGTTTTGGGTTTATTATAAACTAGTTGGCTCTTATTGGTAAGTGAAAAGTTAAAACAGTAGTTAGTGGTAATTTTCTCTTAACTTTTTTAATATTTTTTTGGGTTAATAGCACTTTACCCTCCTATGATTTGGCCAATTTGCACTTTACCCCATGTGGTTTGGAAATCACCAATTACCCCCTTGTGGTTAGATATTTGTTACACTTATCCTCCTATATCAGGGGGTAAGTGGGTTGAAAATCTAACCATAAGGGGGGATAAGTGACGATTTTCAAACCATAGGGGAGTAAGTGCAAATTGGTCAAACCACAAGGGGGTACAGTTTAATTAACGCTATTTTTTTTATAGGAGGTCGAACCCTATCAAGTTCAAACCCCTCCAAAAAGTGGCGTATGCTGCTTTTAGCGACAAGACACGGTATTCTTTAGTAAAAGGCAAATAAATAGTTCGCTTTGTGCTCACCACACAGCTACATGCTTGGAAATAGTAGCCTCACTCTAGATTTTGTGCAAGATCGTGTTTCTTTCGGATCCTTCAATCGTCAATGTGGGATTTAGTATTGCTCACTATACATACAATGCTAACTTGGATTGCAAAACTTCATTCCGTTTCAATTTATTTGTCACATAGAGCCCTTGTGAAACTTGAATCCATGATTTGTGTACGAAACCAAGTGCATTAGCATTTATCATTGGTATTGCTATGAGCGACTAGTCATTTGTTGTAACTAGAGCCAAAAAAGAAAACACATTAACTCGATAAAATTAAACAGAAAAATATTGTAATAGTATAAAAAGATTGACAAAAATTACTCATTATCATTCCGAAAGACTAACTATTTATTGAATTAAAAACAACTTATTCGATTTATTTTCTTCATTTTACTTGTTAATTTTCATTTCAAGAAATCAAAATGAAAAATTTAAACCTTTCAAATTTTGGCATTTTGAAAAGGAAAAGTCATGCGAAAAGGATCATTAACTTTTACACAATTCATCTCACTTCATAAAGCTACAATATACACAAGATTAAAAACTAAGATTTGGGTGGGTTACCCAGGCCATGGCAATAGTGCAACGCCAAGGCAACGCTCGAGAGACTCAATAGCAAGCCATTGTGACGGTCTCTCCCTCTAAAAAAATTGATTTAATATCATGTGGGCTAATGGCCCACATATTAGATATTTAAACTAATAAAAACAGATATTATACTTGATCTAAGCCAAAAGGCCGAGATATGTATAAATTGTCTCGTGTTTTGTTTCCAACTATGTAGGTGCTTGCACTCCATCCTTTTGGTTTACTCATCCGATTTGGGATTAGTCACCACAATTGCTTATCTAGCCCTTCATATATATATACTAGCATATAACTCGTGCCTAAAGGCACGAATACAAAACAAACACAAAATTAAAATATTTTGATTTTTCTAACATGATCTCTATCTATACAACATATATTTTTGGATAAACTATTTATACAACATTCTAGTATACCTATTTCATTTGAACACATTTTTGGAATAAGCTTTTTATTCAATAATTAAACATTAATAAAAACTGACAATTAAGACCAAAACTTGTATTGATATAAATAAGGAGACATATCAAAAGTTAAATTGTAGTAATAAATAAATTATACTATAAATAATAATAATAAATAAATAAATAAAATATCATTCACCAATATTATTGATTTACAATAAAAGAAAGAACGAACATACATTATTTACAAATACAGAATATTTCTATACCTAATTGAGCTTCTAACAGATTCTATTTTCTATTTCATCTATATCCTAAAAAAAAAAAATACAAAAGAAACAAATTTAAACATTACATGAAAAAAAAAAAAAAAAAAAAAAAAACTTAGGGTTATAAAATTTAGGGGTTAATGTTGAAAGGTCACATAAGTGAGAACCACTACTTTCTAAGGACCATCCCAAGGCAAAAAAAGCTCTTGGATGGTCCTCCCATAAGTGGTGTTTTTCACTTGTGAGACCTTTAAAAAAAAAATCCTAAAATTTATCCTGCATTGATATTATTAAATTCAAGAAATATCCCTTAGCCATCTTAGTAAATAAAAATTATGGTCAAGCCAAAGAATTATAATATATCTCACAACAATCATGAATTAAATGCTTAATTTAATTACAATATATCATATTAAACAGAGATTAATATGAAGAAAAAAAAATTCAATAATTACAACACAACTTACTTTAATTGGAGAAACATTTGAAAAATGAAAAAAAAAAAAAAACAAAAAAAACTATTAATGTCTTAATTTTACCTTATCAAATTGATAAATTGTGATAACAATTGATAGTTATCTTTCGCATGAATGATACCACCTCCACAATTTAAGTCTTGGATTCAACAACTCTTGCATACAAAAAAAAGAAAGAAAAATACTTAAAAAAACCTGAAACCGGAATAGAAACCAATGATAAAAATAGATAAAAGAAGAGTAATAAACCAAAATTTTCAGATTTCATAACAATGAACCAAGTTTAATAAAATAACCAATTGATTTAATAGTAAAACAAATAATGAACTTTCACATGTACCCTTTACCCAAACTCAAAATCTATATTCTTCTAATAAATTTAAAAAATACAATATAGAAGTAAAGATTTTGATATCTCCGGCAGTTTTTCAATAGTTGTACAATGTCAATAATATTGATAGTCATTCTTTATATAACCTTAACTTTTAATTTTATGAACCAAAAACAAACAGTGAAAAATACATTTTCACTTTTGCACCATAATATTATTAACCAAATCATAACTTTGAAACAGTCATTCTATTGCCCAAAAATTTCATCCCTCCATCCATCTCTCAATCACACACAAATACACATGAATCTAAAACCAAATTCTCACTCTCAATATAATCTTATTAACCAAACTAACTTTTCTTTTTATTTGAATTTTTATAATAATATATATATTTTAATGATTGTGGGGCAATATGATGATAATGGACCCCATTCTTTTTTATAAATAATATATAATATAATATTTTTTAATGATAGTGGAGACAATGTGATGACATTGGACCCATCACTTTTTTTTTCAATGACACATATTGACATATATACAAAAAAAAAAAAAAAAAAAAAAAAAAAAAAAAAACAACAGGGAGATAAAACATAAAAAAATTAAGCAGTTTCATCGAAACACATAATTAATAGTTTCGGTTAAATTTATTCCGTACCTTCTCCATTTTGCATTTTGCGTCATCTCCACTCTGAGTTTAAACTTGTGAAGAATTCAAACAGTACTAGAGAAACCCAAAACACATAGAATAATCAATATAAAAAAAAATTAAATTGAACTATTTTTGTAGTTTTAGTTTTTGAAAAAATCATTATTAAACAAAAAATATTATTCAGAATTCACAAACAGTAATTAAGAAACAATATTAATCGGAAAAAAAACTAGTAATTAAGAAGAAAAAAATATATATGTCCTCCTATCTAGGTTTCTAGGTAGTTGAGCTCCACAGTCGTGGATTCTTTCAAGTTGGGCTAAGTGCTTCCATCATCAAAATTCACAAACATCAATTAAAAATTAGAAAAGAAAATATATTTTTTTTCAAATTTCAATTTCTGTTCCCAAAAAATTATAAACATAAATAGAATTGCTGCAAAAATTCTGAGAACAGAAACAAATTTCTGAGAACATTAAAAAAAAAAAAAAAAAAAAGAGAGAGAGAGATTTAACCGCTGGTAAGCATTTGAAAGGTAGACAAATTATGGGGACTGGAAGTACCATTAAAGTTGATATTGATTGTCTTATGGATCAAAACAAAAAACAGAACACAACTTAAGAAAATTGAAAAACTCATTTGGGATCATCAAATAGGATCAGTTAAATTAACATATTTAGTATTAGGCTCATGGGCTTACCTCTTGCCACATGTAGTAGGTGGCCCAAAGGGTAAGAGAGTGAGGTTGCACCGTAGTTCCACAGCATTATTATAGAACACTCACTGTCGCCAACATGAAACAACTGTGTCATTCTCCTTGCAAATGCACAGGCAAAAAACCCTAATTAATACCCGAGCATTACCGCAGAGCTATCGATCACACGAAGAGCAGCACTGCTACCCACCATTAGCTTCCTTAGCGATGAGGCCACACCGATGAAAAGTCCCAGAATCTAAAACCCATTGCTGAAGCCCATTGTCGTTCTCGAAAAATTACTTACCTAAAAATGCCCTAGCATCAAAGGGATAATCCTTCAATCTGTCAAAAATTTTGAATTTTGAAATTAGAACAAAAACACATAATTACAGAACAAAAAAAAAATCAACCATAATAAAAAAATTCTGAGAAAAAATAATGTGTTCAACTTTATCTCTTTCAGCAGAGAGAGACCGAGTGGTGACGGTTGATGGCCAGATCTGATGAAGGTGGCTAGATCTAGAGGCCGATTATCCCAATAAATTAACACACATTGATTCCCCCATAATTGAATGTAACATTAGATTAGGTTAGATCAAGTGAAATCAAACTTAGATTTAGCCAAATTGAGCTCACATTAAACATCAATGTTTCCCTAATTAAAAACAAAAATCAAATTCAAGGAGACGACAAGAGGAGAGAGAGAGAGAAATACGAACTTGTGGCAAGGGGAGGAACTAAGCTACGAGAGATCGAGGTTGATGGGAGATTAGCATAGATGGACCACCAGAGGTGGCGGATGATTGACGGTGGGTGGGCAGATGATTGACAGTTGCGCAATAGAGAGAAGCTGAGAATGGGTGAAAAAAGCACACTGCATGGTGAGATGGACGCAACCACCGACTGTAGCAGTCCATTATATCTGTGAGATAGAGAGAGAAATAGGAGTTGTGAGATTGAGAAAGGTAGATGGCGGAGATAGTGAATCTGTGATAGATCGGTGATGGCGTGGTGAAAGAGGAAGAGAGGATTTAGTGAAATTGAACTATATTAGATATGGACGTGCAAATCTAGATCCGATTGGAAATCCCAAATCAGATTCGGAAGGCCAAAAGCAAAGAAAAATAGGTTTAGGGTTTCGGGGTAAATTCGTGGTACTCCGACGGAATTGCTCCTGAGAGGGATGTCCAGTGTTGGTAGTGATGACTGCTTCTCGATGAAGATGCCTTGGTGAAATGGCGATGGCGACTCGCGGCGATGCCCGACGATGGAGCAATAATGACCTTGGTCGATGCCCAGGAGGATTGATGAATATGCCATGGAGCAATGATGATGGTAGTGCACGGTGATGCCCGGGAGCAACGACAATGCCGATGAAGCGACACTCTGGAGGATTGATGAAGACGCCGACAACGGGGATGGAAGGAGAGCAGAGGAGAAGAGAACGTAGGAATTGAGAAGCTTTGGAATGAGAATTTTATTTTTGCCTAAGCGTGAATAATCATGGACGGTGACTAAAACCCTAATAGTATAATCAATTTTGATCTAACCCGAGAGCAACAACGACACCAATGAAGCGACGCTCTGGAGGATTAATGAAGACGCCGACAACGGGGATAGAAGGAGAGCGAAGGAGAAGAGAATGTGGGAACTGAGAAGCTTTGGAATGAGAATTTTATTTTTGCCTAAGCGTGAATAATCATGGACGGCGGCTAAAACCCTAATAGTATAGTTAATTTTGATCTAACCCGGGAGCAACGACGACGCCGATGAAGTGACGCTCTAGAGGATTAATGAAGACACCGACGACAGGGATGGAAGGAGAGCGGAGGAGAAGAGAACGTCGGAACTGAGAAGCTTTGGAATGAGAATTTTATTTTTGCCTAAGCGTGAATAATCATGGACGGCGGCTAAAACCCTAATAGTATAGTTAATTTTGATCTAATGGCCTAAAAATGTATAGAGATTTGTCTCTGATCTGATGATTGTCTTTATCTCCGTCCTAATTTTATATATATATATATATTATCGTGTTAAGGATAGATGAGATATTTTGTGAGCACAAGCACTGTAGCACATTGAGATGTGGCATCTATTTTTGGGATATCACTTTGAGCGTTGGAAGGTTGTATTAGGGTATGTTTGGTTAGAATGATGAAAAAGAAAAAAAAAATGAGAGGATAATATTTTTATTCATTGTGAAAGAAAAATTATTTTTCCTAATATTGTTTGGTTAGGAAAGAAAAATGAAATGAGAGAAAATAATTAACTATTTTACCCTCATATATCACAAAAATAAATTAAAAATTATATTATTAGGAGTATAATTATAATTGTATTCATTTTCCATCATTTCTCTCCATTTTCCTCCTATATTTGTGTGGAAAAAAAATTGTATCAAAAATTGTATTTTTTTCCATCCTATTTTCTTTTTCCTCTCATTTTCCATCCAGTCAAACAAGTTTTTTTTTTTTTTTTCATTTTCCTTTTTATTTTATTTTTTTCAATCTATTTTCCACCAAACCAAACACACTCTTAGTGATGATAATGCTTTTTTCAAGTGTTAGAGTAAAATTAAATATATGGGCTTATATATTAAATAAGAATGAATTATAGGCTATCAAATAATAGTAGGCCAATTAAAGTGATCAATTTAAGTTTTGGGGTCTTAATTAATGTATTATAAAGTGTGGGCATTAATGCGTAGAGACAAACATAATTTCTATTTTTATCATGGGTTAAAATAGAAAATACGAAAATACGAACAAACGTGACTGTTTATGAACAAACGCGATTGTTTACGAACAGATACGATTGTTTACGAATAGACCCGAATATTTATAAATAGGGGTCGTGGTCCCCAGATCACATAACGTTTTCTATTCTTCTGATCCCCATTGTTAGAGAGAAATTTATACAGAAAATAAATGTACATCTGGAAGATCATAAAGACTCAGATTCAGATATTTCAACTTTCTTGTTATGGATTCAGGTACGCTTCCGCATATTCAGTATTTTTATTCTTGATGATTCAATATGAATGTTTATGTTTGTGTGATGGTTTTCACATAACAAAATTAAGTCTTACATCGAGAACCAATGTAAATTTGCTGACAGAGCAAGAGAGTACCATGTTCTTATTTTTGCAACTACATTCTCTATCCCATCAAAATAATTTATGTAAAAAAAATTATTTTCAAAATAAATGTTGTAATCCCATATCCAATCTAATAGAGATTAGTAAAACCAAATTCGAGTACCAAGACAACTCCAGTGTTCTAATTATGAAAAATTAAATTTAGGAAAATATATTTGGTAGGGGGCCGCGCGAACGCAGATCCCCTCTAACACAAATTATGACGTTGGCTCCATCTCTTGGGTAGACCTTTGGTGGGCACCCCTCCTATGTGCAATTACCAACTTACGTTCTGTTTCCGAGTATGTAGGTATTAATACTCCATCCTTGCGGTCTACTCATCAAACATAGAATTAGTCACCACAATAGCTTTTCTGACCTTGCATGCATATAGATTAGGTGGTATTGTGGTACTTCTTTTTTATTAACAAAGCAGGATGGCAGTGGAAGTTGTTTTGTGGGATGAATAGGAATCAATATTTTTTTATTTCTCAAATTCTTAAAGAATTTAAGAAATAATTTTAAATTACTCCTACAATTTTAAAAATAAAAATGTATTTGCCAAATGCGTTTGCATACATTAATTCCAAAATTTTAGGTGCATAAACAAAAATCAGGGGCCGCCACCGTTTGTGTGTTCGGTATTGCGTTTGCCATCAGTTTAACAGTTTTCCTATTTCCAGCCATTGCACAATCGTATATAAAAAAAATGAAACATTTATATATAATTATTTGTTTATTTATTTTGGTCAATTTCTCTTCTGATTAATTGTTGTTTTAGACTTTTAGTTCACTGGTTTGCAGCTGTCCATGTATTTTAATTACTAACTTTTAAAAGTGGTGAATTCATATGGACTTAACTCAGCTCAATAAATAAGTGCGTGCCAATTTTCAAACAAACATAACATTTTATTTTTGATTATTTACTATGTTACTTGTCCTTTAGCTCAAAACCACATACACTTCTATTATTAAAAAAATACCGCACCCTTTATTATTTTGATTAAATATCACTTTGCAGTTAATTCTCCTATAAATTAAAAATTAATAATTTTTTATTGTAATGACAATTCTATCCTTACTAATTTAAAAATAATTAAAAAAATAAAACATATAAATATCTTTTTAAAAAAGTTGTTATATTTATCTCTTTTATCTTGTTATACTAAGATCTCTATTTTTTTTAAAAGATTTATCTCCATATAAAAAAAATATTTTTTTACCCATTTATTTTTAAAAAAATAAAAAATCACCCCTCTTCCCCTCGCTAGAGCAACTCCTCCTACGCCCCACGTCGCTGGAAAAATAGTGGGGGTGGATTTTTCCAATGAGGTGGGGGTGGGGAAGGGGTAATTTTATTTTTTTTTTTAATTTGTTAAAAGTAAATGGGTAAAAATTTTAAAAATATGGAGTGTTAATGAATTTTTTGAAAAAAAAAAAAGAATAAAAAATTACGTATTTTTTAAATAAGAGAAATGTATTTATGTCTTTTCACAAAATAAAAAATAATCAAATTAGATAACTAGTATTTTCTAAATGACAAGTGAAATTTGTGGTTTGAAGCAAAATGATAGGTAAAGAAATGTAAGTGATAAATTCTCTTTATTTTTTAATATAAGATATTATGTTTAGATAAAAAATAATAATAATAATAATAAATAAATAAAAAGTACAATATGATAGTTTTTATTTCATCTTCAATATTCATATCACCCTTTTTTAAGGGACAAGATTTAAAATGCCCAATTTTTGTTTATAAGTAAACCTTCTCATTGTCAACCTATTGTAGATATTCAAGTATCTCTAATTAATTAATGGGATAATAGGTGAGATGTCTTACATTTAGGTTCTAATTGGTCAAAAGTCCTAAAAATGATAAAAACTTTTGATTTAGTCCTATCTATTTTAAAAAGATAGAAGTCTTGCACATATAATAGTCACGCGCCAATTACATGTAACTACTTTGTGTGTGTTTTTTTTTTTTTTTTACATGTAACAATTTTGTGTGTAAAAAATTTTGTTTGATGTCACAAAATATATATAATTAATTAAAGATAACTAATTATATATAACTTTTTAATTTTATGTCTCTAATATATAATTAAAAAATTGAGTTTTTTATTATATAGCCTCCCATAGAGAGATCATTGAGAAAAAAATTATTTTCATATGTTTGGTTAGGATTCAGACCAAATAGTACAATCAATTAAGTTTTTAGTCCTCTAAAAAAATAAAAAGAACACTAAAAAGACACATGTACCCCTAAACAAATTTTCTCTCTTATTTATATTAATTATCACTCACACTCTCTCTCTCTCACTCTAAGCTCATTCTCTCTCTCTCTCACTCTCTAAAGTTGAGCGTTAACACAACTAAATATATTGGGTTTGTAATTGCGTTAACGTTAACACAATTAAGTTAAGTGTGGTAGATTGTAATTGTGTTAACATTAACGCAATAAAATTAAATGTGTTGGGTTGTAATCGCGTTAACGTTAACGCAATTAAATTAATGTGTTGGGTTGTATTTGCATTAACATTAATGCAACTAACATTAACGTTAATGCACACAAAACAAATAATGAAAGAAACGATAATATGAAACACACATAAAAAAATGTATTAACGTTAACACACACAAAAAATATGATAAATATTCAAGAGAAAAAATATACAATACGTCTGGTGATAAAATGAGTTAACGTTAACGTAATGCACAAACATACAGATTGGGAGATGATGCGTTAACAAAAAAAAATGGATTTAACAACATTAACGTCAATCCCAATGTAATATTGTAGTATAGGTAAGTGGTGTTTACTTGAACAAGTTACGTTAACGTTAACATCCTTTGTTGTTCAAATTTGTCTTATTGCATAATGACAGATTTGTAAATAAATGTTAACATGGAGGACCATAATGAAAGACTTTTTTCTAAAAAATTAGTGGGATCTGAAAACTTAATTGTTCATGTCAAAGGGTCTTTTTTCTCTATTGGGTCTCTATAGAGGACTAAAAAATTAATTACCCTAAAAAATTTCATATTTTTCAATTACATGTACTAATAATGTATAACTTTTTAGTTACATGTCTCTAATATATTACACATATATATGTAATTATAATATATAACTAAAGTACATATAACCAAAAATACCTAAATATGTGTGAAAAATAACAATTATGAAATTGTAATTAACATTAGTTACATGTAACAGAATTCACTATAAAAATTCAATGTACTCACTAAAGGCTCTCTACAATTCCTGCAATGCGGGATTAAAACATAAGTAAAATCTAACTTAAATGATTAAATCAAAACCTAATAACACAAAATGACTTTTTACCAATTAGACTTTAAAAATGGAATTTTTCACCGATTTTTTTCTTAATTAATTGGCCTCAATTGATAAACATAAATATCTTTTTTGGTATGGACTTCATGCTTAATTTTATAATTTACCTTCTTATATCAATTTCAAGTGTTCTTGAGATTAAAGTAATCTTAATTTATTAAATATGTTTGTCTCTATTTTTCTACATAAAAAAGTATACCAAGTGCATGTAGAAAACTCTAGCATGTTGAGAGCATTTCCAAGAGTGTTTGGCATATTAGTATTGTTGAGCTTATCCCAGGTTGGAGTAGAAAGGACTGATGATCTATGTAATAAAACAAGACGGACATAATTTTTTAGACAAATCTCAATTATTCTTTATTTTTCAAAAAAAAAAGGGTTCAGATTGATCTACAAAATTAGCATGAATATAAACTCTATATTTATATTTTACTTTATATATTTTATACCTAATAAGGAGAGATAATATATTTTTGTATAATATATTTAGAAGAAATAATATATTTTTTCTATGTATATAAATTTATAAAAATAATATATAGACATTAAATTTAGTAATAATATTAAAATATTAAGTTCTCAAAAATTAAATTAAAGAAATAATAGAAAAGAATAATATAAGAAAATTATTGACATTAAATTTATGAAAATTATAAAAATAATATATGTAGAATAAATTTAGTCATAATACTAAAATATTAAATTTATAAAAATTAAATTAAAAAAATTATATAAAAAAAATATAATATACAGAAATTATGAACATTAAATTTATAAAAATTATAGAATTAATATAAAATTTTTATTATTTAACCCAAATTTTACACTCACTTTTTTCAACGAGCCTTTTAAACAAAAAATTATTATTTAATTCATCTTTTATTATTTAGTCATTTGGTATAAAAATAATGACAAACAGACAATTATAACCCTATTTAAATATGAAATCATAACCTTATCTTCAAACACTCTCTCATTTCCCCCTCACTCACTCTTTTCCAGTCGTTTCTCTCTCCCTTTCCATTTTTACCGGCCATATCTCAATCATAGCCGTTCGCGCGACGCTATCCCATAGTCACAGCCAAAACTTACAGTCATAACCATATCTCGTAGTCACAGCCGTTCACAGTCTCATATCTTAGTCACAACCATTTTTACAGGCCATATATCTCCCTCTGCCGTTCGCCGATACCGCCAGTGTTCGTGCTCGCCGTCGAATGCTCTCTATCTCTCTTTCCATTTCCAAATCTCTTTCTCCTTTCACAGTTTCATATATTAGTCACAACCATTTTTACTGGCCATATCTCTCCATTTGCTGTTCGCTGACGATGCCAGTGTTCGGCCTCGCCGTTGCGTGCTCTCTCTCTCTCTCTCTCCATTTTCAGATCTGGAAAATCACGGCAGTGGTGATGGCGACTGCAATGGTGAACAATGACTGCAGTGGTGAATGGCGGTGGTGATGGCGAATAGACGACGGCAACCACGAGCATCGGTGGCATCGGCGAACGGTAGTGGAGAACGACGATGGTCATTTCGGGTCGTCTCAGATCAGAAAATTGTTCGTTCAATCATCTTCGCCACTCGTTTGTCTTCATCTTCATTTTTGCCGAATTGAGTTCGTCTTTATCGCAACCCCAGATCTAAAAAATTTCGATTTGAAATTTTTCAGATTTTGAATAATCACCACCATGCTGAATGTCCACAACGAACCTCTTTGTTTGATCGTTTTGTGTTTGTGAATGTTTCATTCAGGGTTATGTTTTTGTGAATGTTCATGTGATTTTACTTAAATGTTTGTCTTTCGTTGATCTTTTTCAATAATTTTGATTTGTTTTTTCATGAATGGTTGTACCTGGGGTTAGATCTGTTTTGATTTTATTAATTTTTATGAAGTTTTTTGTTTATTCACATAAATGTTCTTTTCGTTGATATGGAAGTTGGAGCTTGGCCAATGGGACTCCCATTTAGCATTTACCGAGCAGAGAGTGGTCGAAAGGCGAAGCTCGGCTAAAAGGGTCACCAAGTGGTTAATACCGAACTGGGTGTGTTTGGAGTCTGGAGCTCGGCCTAGTCCTCACACTTCTGCTTTTGGTTTACTTTTCCGGCAACATCTTCCATGAGTAACGTTTTGAGCGCATGGAGGTGGCCGATCAAATTTCTCCACATCAACTTATTTTCCACATTGATCCTTAAATAAGAGTTAATAAAAAATAAATTAAAAAAAAAAAAAAAAAAAAAAAAACCTAAAAATAATAGGTAGAATGTTGGTTAAATAGAAGAATTATCTCAAATAAATTAAAGATAATTTTGTGTTCAAATATGTTTTGAAATTTGGAGTATTTATTTTTTTATTTTATGTTTTTGTTATATAATGGTTTGATATTTTTTTTATACCTTGCGAGTGTTCTCACATCTACACATGGTATAAGACTAATCTTGTTCGAGATGCGTGTTTATCCCTCCCAACAAATGTTTTTTCCGCAGGCTCGAATTTCTGATTATGCAGAAATTCCTCAACTACTCTAACCCAAGCGAGTCATACCACTCGAGTCACACCATGTTGGTAGTTTTATACTAATTGAAGTATGAAGATACGGTGCTTAAAGATAATTCGTGTTTTTATATTTTCAAAATAGATAACATTTTATAAATTATTTTTTTTTCTAAAAAAATATGGGTGTTTTGGGGGTAAACCCCTTATTTTACCCTTAATTTTAAAAAAGTTGCATGTGTAATTGCAACTTGTATTTTAGTCTCGCATATTAAAAAAAGCAAAAGACTCAATACATGCGCTTGAACTAACAGAGTTACATGTAACTAATTTGTATGTAAAATACTTGTTAGATCACAAAATACATGTAATTTGAAACATGTAACTAATTTGTATGTAAAAAATTGTTATATGTAACAAATATTATACAAATACATATAATTTGTGACATATAACTAATATTACACAAATATATATAACAAATATTAAACTAATTTGTGTGTAAAATATTTATTAGATGTAACAAATATTACATAAATATATATAATTTGTAATGTGTAACTAATATTACTTATCCATGTAATATAATTACATACGATTTATAATAACTAAATTGTAACTAATTTTTAACTAATATTCATTATAATACAAATTTATTTACTAAAATCTCTTTACACTCCGTACAGAATGTGTGACATATACAGAACTAATATACAAGTAAAATTTAATTTAAAAGATTAAATTAAAATTATATTTTAAGTGGGACTAACAACGTATTACATCAGTTATTCGGAACTAATCCTAATTATCCTAAAAAAATATTTATAAAATAGATTACCATTATTTGGGACTAATCCAATGATCCCAAAAAATATTGGGAAAATTACCGATTACTTCAAAAAAAAAAAAAAACTATTTACCGCCTATTCCCATCGGCTTTTCTTTGCACCGATTACTTCCATCAACACTTTTTTCTTGCATCGTTTACTTCCATCGTCGGCCATTCTTGCACCAATTAGTCTCGTTTTCAAAAATGACGAGGAATGAGTTTACCGAAATGTCCTCCCATGAGCTTCACATCGATAAGGAAGGTCGTCAAACTGGCGCACCACCGCCGCTATCGCCGCGACCATAAATTACAGTTTTCATCCCAAATTTTATGATTTTTTGTCACTTTCTATATGTTCCAAAAAAATAAAAATAAAAATAAATAAATAAAATCTTGATTTTAAGATAAAATCGTTACCAAACGTAACGTAAAACAAAAAAACAATCGATATTATATTCAACATTTACATATGTTCAATGTAATAGTACATGGATTTTACTCTGCATACAAAAATAAGAGAATAATGGATGTTACATTCAACATCCACAGGTGTTGAATGTTTATATTCAACATCCATATGAGTTGTATTTTGGTCAGAAAAAGTCAATATCATTAAAAAAAAAAAACAATTGATATTACATTCAACATCCACATGAGGGGTATATTGATTAGAAAAATATAACATCATCATAATAATAATAAATAAATAAATAAAAATTGATGTTATATTTAACACCCACAGATTTTGAATGTTATATTCAACATCCATATGAAGGATATTTTAATCAAAAAAAGATAGCATCATAAAAAATAAAAATAAAACACCCAATTGATATTACATTCAACATTTATATGAGGGGTATATTGGTTAGAAAAATATAACATTAGTAAAAAAATAAATAAACAATTGATGTTACATTTAACATTCATATGAGGTATATTTTGATCAGAAAAAGACAAAAGAAGTTATTGGTATAAAAAAAAAGTGATGAAAATAATTGGTTTTTTTTTTTTTTTTTTTTATTTTGAAAATAGATGGTGCGCATACCCCCCCCCCCCCCCCCCCCCCCCAAAAAAAAAAAAAATTTTGAAAAGTCGGGATATATGGTCAACTTCTTCCATGTGGTCGCCGCATAAACCCATTTGAAATTTGTGGGAGACGGCTAGCCAATTTTCTCCTCCTGACTCTTCTCCCTCTAGTCATCTCTCTCTCTCTCTCTCTCCGTATATGTACGCATGCCGTCTCGGCTATGGAAGACTCGTTCTTTCTCGTCCACTGCAATCTCCTTGAAATTTCACAGCCGAACAGCTTCCTTTGTTTGACGAGAAGCTTTACATGTTCTTCATTTCATCAACCGATCACGTAAATCAACGCATTCAGGTGACGAATCAAGTGAGTCCCGATTTCTATTCGTGAACTCTGCTTGTTTTGTTCGTAATCTCCGTTTTCGTGTTTCGGCTTTCTGTCGATGCTTTCGGATAATAGCCTAGGGAAAACGAAAAGAAAAACGGAGGAGGATTGAGCACAATTCTTAAGCCGTATTCGTTTTGCGGTATTGAATTGTTTCATTTTTTTTTATGTATTTTTTTTGTGTGTGTCTAATTTCACTTCACTTCTATCAGCAATCAAAAACTACAAATTAGATTTGATGCGTATTTTTTGGGGTTTATTTTTTTTCTTTATACTTCAATCCGCTTAAGCTCGAGTGTTCACTTTAATTGAATTTGTTAGAGGAACGATTAAGTTTGCTTTTAAAACTACTACACTATAGTATTAGCTGAAACTGTTGCAATTCTCTGTAAAAATTAAGGCATGTTGTATTTAAATTGAAAAGAGAGTATTAGGATGAGAATTAATGAAACTGAGATATTGAAAGAGTATAGGTTTCAGGAATTTTTTATTTTTTTTTCCTTTTTTGAGCAAATATAAGTTTTGATGGCGGACTCGATGGTTTGAACGATGAATTACTCATACTTGGAAAACTCATGGGCAGAAAGTTTGTATTTGATTTTTCACTTTTAATTGTGTTCGTCCTATCTTTTATTTGTTTTTCAACCCAATCGCTTGAGATAATCCTTTGCAAATTTAGGACTAAATGGTGATGTGTTAAGATAAAACATGTGTAATTTTGCATAAGTGTATACATTTGATTACATGCGTGCACATGAATTTGTCTGTGGATGTCTCTATATGCATCGATGAAAAGATATGCATACAAGTTTGATATACTGTTCTGTCCACAGATGATAATACTTTACTATGACTGCTGTCTAGCAGGGTAATTGATTTTGCGCGCCTGAAGGTCATCTTGATCCTGTCAGTGCAAATAAAAGGCGTA
Source organism: Eucommia ulmoides (assembly GCA_016647705.1). Classification (NCBI taxonomy): domain Eukaryota; kingdom Viridiplantae; phylum Streptophyta; class Magnoliopsida; order Garryales; family Eucommiaceae; genus Eucommia; species Eucommia ulmoides. The sequence goes on along the minus strand of CM028340.1, from coordinate 52,120,657 downwards.
TAATTGACGAGCTGAAATTATGTTTCACAAGCGAGATAAATTCGTGAGGTAGGCTAGCTTTTGCCTGTATACAATTCTCCGCTCTAACTAACAATTTAACTATGCATTGCGTGCTTTAATAACAACACTTCTCATGTTTTCAAAAAAAAGTTGACTTGATTGCTTTTGATGCTCTTTAAATACTTGTAAGTGTTTAAACTTGATTGAATTGAGAGTTTCATGGGCCTGTTTTGCTTACTTGTCTGGAGAGATAGTCCCTTCATCATACTTCAAATCTATGCTTGGAAAATATATTCTGAAAGACTCTTTAGAATTACCGGCAAATGGAAACTGTTGTCTGAGGTTCCTTAATTCATTTGTGTTTATGTCATGTTCCTGTAGTTTAGTACATAGCAAACCTACGTGGGTAATTGGTACAACTGCTAACTAGGTGCCTGCTAGCCTTTCTTCTGATCTCCATTATACAGAGTAATTCATTGACTTGGATTTGGTGGTGTACTTCCAGATCAGACTTTAAAGGAAACTAAGTAGGTTTATATATGGTGCCATCTCATCTGTTGATTTATGAAGCATTCGCTATTTGACTGTTTACCTCAGGTTTGCAAACTACAGTTCAGGGAGTTCCTCCAGTTCTGAGCAGCAATTCTTCACCAGTCGCAAAACAAATGCTAAAACAATTATCGGCTCACTGATGGAGAATACAAAAAGAGGATTTCAGAAGGGTTCTGAAGAAATAAAAACCTGGAAAAAACCCGCCTCACATCCACAAAGTGATCATCAAACAAAAGAGGCGGCATTAAGGAGCAGAATTCTTGACCCGCAGGGCCAGTTTGTTCAGTTTTGGAATAAAATATTTGTACTGTCCTGCGTTATTGCTGTGTCCTTGGATCCGTTGTTCTTTTACATCCCTGTAATTGATGGCACACGGAAGTGCCTTGGTTTGGACACGAAGTTAGAGATCACTGCTTGTGTTCTTCGATCAATCACGGATATGTTCTATGTGCTTCACATAATTTTTCAGTTCCGCACGGGATTCATATCCCCTTCTTCCCGAGTATTTGGAAGGGGTGAGTTAATTGATGATCCCTACGCCATAGCAAGACGGTACTTGTCGTCCTACTTCATCATTGACATTTTAGCTGTGCTTCCTCTCCCGCAGGTGTGTGTCCTTCCTACGTCAAAATCTGGAATTTTATTAGCATGAATTTTTCATAAAACAATCAATTTAGACTTCGCTCATTAAAATGCAAAGAACCAATTAGAAGAAGCTACTTCATAATTTCATTTGAGCTAATAATGTTCAATTTTGATTCATCTCTCATATGATTTCTTTTCGAAGTTAGACGACTTTCTGGTTTGTCATTTAACCCTGGAGCATTTAATCTAGGGGTTCTTATTATATAGTCCTCTATATTTGTTTATAAAGTTTTTTATCCTATTTATAGAGATATTTTTTAGTCCTTATCAACTTATTAATGTTAATTATGATATCAAATACAAATTCAATGTAGTTGATGTTAACTAAAGGACTAAGAAATAAAGAATGGAAAAAACGTGGACAAAATATTATAAGTCACTTATTTGAAGAACAATCTAATTATTGCCCTTTGATCTATCCAGTTGGTAGTTCTAGTTATCATCCCACACGTAAATGGCCCAGTTTCTCTGACCACGAAAGACCTTCTGAAGTTTGTTATATTCGCGCAATATGTCCCAAGATTTCTTCGGATCATTCCACTGTATAAAGAAGTGACAAGAACTTCTGGCATATTTACTGAGACTGCATGGGCTGGGGCTGCTTTCAATCTGCTTCTCTATATGCTTGCCAGTCATGTAAGTTTTGATCCAACCATTTTCTTCTTTTCACACCTTTACCGTTCAGAATCCCTATTTTCTCTTTCGTGCTAATTTATGTCTTGATGTTCGATTTTTTTATACTTCATGTTTAGCAGTATCTCATCTGTTTGCTTTACTTCGGCTTTTGAGTGCATTCATAGCGGACTTGAAGTGACATATTTGAAGTTTGAGAGGTTGTTTTGACATGGGGGTAGAGAAACCTCTGCACATGCTCTGAAAAGATTAATTAATAATATAGAATCTAAGGAGAAAAAAGAAAGGTGGCTAGGGTTTATTATATTAAATAATAAATACGGAGTTACAAAAAAATACCTAGGAAATATAACTTATATATGCTTACAATGGAAAGACCGAGAAACGAAGAAAAGTCTATTATACCCTTAATACTAAATAAATATAATAGCTTTAATACCGTTGACTTTTAGAATTATTTTTAGATCCTACTTTATGTCTTAAATTACTAATTAATTGAGTCTTACAATTGATGAGCCTAAAACTTACCCAAAAATGGGATAAATGAGTTTTAACTAGTGAAACTAAAACATACAGGTAGACATAGCGTAATTTACGACTAGAACAATTTGCTAATGTTAGTCAACCTTTATTTTCATGATCCAAATTTATTTTCTTTAGATCTGTTGACACCACTAGGGAGACACTAGATAACCGCTAGAGTACAAGCCTTGGGTTTTTTATTTAGCTATCTAATGATGAGGGTACATTTACTTTTCAACACATTGAACAAAGCTTCATTAATAATTTTGCTAGTTTTCTAATTGGTATCCATTTATATGAAGGAGAAAGATTCTTATATCTCATTGTAACTATGTCAAGAACAAACTGCATATAATATGGGCCTGTTTGGTTTTTCTAAATTATCCTATGTGAGGTTATCATGCTTTGGATGAATTACTTTGTATATTTTTTTCCATTTACGCATAGCTCCATCAAACTTAAAATTGTTTTAGTTTAGGTAAATTTGTAATTCATATTTTGCTTAAAAAACACTGGAATTAGCATTTAAACAAGAATCAAGAATGATTAGCTAGCTAATTTAAGTTTTTTTCATTTTTATAACCAAACATGAAAATATAACCAATTTAAATATTTACTAATTGAAAAATAACCAAACGGATGTTTTAAATAGGACAAATAACAGATTACACTCTCTATTCAGGACTAATTGTGGATTATCTCTCTAAAAAAATCTAATTGAAAAATAACCAAACGGATCCTGCGTGTTTTAATTCTGACGGTCGGAATGCATATTTCGTATCAGCTAGTTGGAGCCTTCTGGTACTTGTTCACGATAGAAAGTGAAGATAGATGCTGGCGTTATGCATGTGCAAGAAATAATCGCAGTTCTGAGTTCTTGTATTGCGGAGAAATACGTCAGGAGGACTTTTCTTTCTTGAATACTTCCTGCCCTCTTCTTGAATCGAGTGCAATAACGGATCCAACACAGTTTGACTTCGGCATCTTTCTTGATGCTCTTCAGTCACGGGTGGTGGAAGAAAAAAAATTTACACGAAAATTCTTTTATTGCTTTTGGTGGGGGCTTCGAAATTTAAGGTTTGTGCTTTTATGACCCTCTCTTTCTTTGATTGTAGTATTATTTTTCTGTTTTGATTTTCCGCTACAAATTTTATTAAATATCTTTGTAAAATCTTGTTTCATTTATTAAGGCATTGTTTCGTAAAGTTTATTTATTTAAAATAATAATAAAAAAGAAGATAATTTGACAAAAAAATACTTTTACTTAAAAGTAAAAGAAAAAAAATTAAGAGTGTGTTTCTTAGTATAGATATGATATCTTTATATCATCTTTATAAATAATCTTTTAATCCCCAAAGAATTATAGATGCTTAAAAAAAGTGAGCGAAGAGATCTTAGTCCATCGAATCCATCAATCTCTTATAATATAAAAATCAAAGAAACAACAGAAAAACTATTTTTTGCTTTTCGAAAGTACTTCTGCTTTTATTTTTTTATATTAGAAAATTCATTTTTTAACTACAGCACAATATTATTTTTAAATTTTAAGTACTTCTTTGCTTAAAACTGTTACTAAAAGGGGCCTAAAAGTAACGTTTTGTTTTGCTAAATAAGTACTTTAATAAAATAAAATAAAAGTAAAGGAAAACATAATTTTCAACATTTCTTTAAAAAAAAAAATTGATTTTATATTTTAAGAGATTGATCAAGTAGAACATCTCTACCTGATTTCTCCACACTCTCAGGCATTCTTGTGATTCTTTACTTCTACTTTCAAGTAATATTTTATTTTTTGATAGATTAACTTTTTATTTTTTTTAAAAAAAAAGAAAAAGAAAAATCTTTATCTGAACGGTGCATCATTCACTAGTTTATTCATTACTTATATACTGAAGCTGGGAATTTGTTTTCTTTCTTTTAATTTAATTTTTACATTTTTCAGTTCTCTAGGCCAAAACCTTCAAACAAGCACTTTTGTTCGGGAGATTCTGTTTGCTATCTTCATTGCCATTCTAGGATTGCTTCTGTTTTCATTGCTGATAGGCAACATGCAGGTAAAAATTCATTCAAATCTACACATTCTCTCTATATGTATACTAGTATATAATCCATGCCTGAAAGCACTAATTTTAATTTGATACATTAATCTTGATTATCCTATTAGTAATACAAATATATTAATCATGGAAATACATTTTGCTGACAGTTTGTTATTTAGTTACTCAACAAAATTTAAATTAGCGATTGAAAATGTTTTTAAATGTCCAATGGTCAAAATACACACACACACACATATATATACATACTTGTGAATGCCTTGTGCCTAAAGATACTATTTCATGTAAAATTTTAATTTATATATTTAATATATCAATTAAATTTATTCTTTTTCAATTTATATTTGTCTAGTTTTTTTGGGAACTTGGATTGGATAATTTTACGCTTTATAATGAAACTTCAAGGAACGATGTGATAAAATCAAAATGTCAAGGTGTAAAATAAAATTTGATCAGTACTTCAATGGTAAAAAGTAAATTTAATTCAACTGCCTAGAAAGTTAGGGTGAAAAATATTTGAGTGGGAATTTCCAAATATTTTGTAAGACAATCTGATTCATTCATTTTTATCAACAATCTCATCCATTGATGGAAAATATTTTCAAACACCGTCCTGATTAATTATACATATAATACATACATACGTTGCACTTATTTCTTATAGTCCATTCTGCTGAAACTCTCTCTTCTATTGTTCCGTCACAGAAATATCTGGAGTCTATAACTGTAAAAGTAGAGGAAATGAGAGTAAAAAGGAGAGACGCAGAGCGGTGGATGTCCCACCGTATGCTCCCTGAAAATCTAAGGGAGAGGATTAGGCGATATGAACAGTACAAATGGCAAGAAAACAGAGGTGTCGAGGAAGAATCTCTTATTCGTAACCTTCCCAAGGACCTGAGGAGGGACATAAAGCGGCATCTTTGCTTGTCTTTTCTCACTAGTGTAAGTTCATTATATGAAACTTTTGATTCGTAATCTGAATTCTTGACTAAATTTTATTTCAATCCGATTTAACAGTTTTCTGAAAACGTAGGTGGCATTTGTTTAGTGTTTCTAGTCCCAGAAAATTTGGAACGGAAAGAAACATTTGAGAACAGTTCTATTCTGTTTTCAAGAAATTTATTCTGAAAATGTAGGAGTGGAACAGAAAATTATTGGCTTTGTTCCCATATTTCTATTTTCTGGGAACAGAAAAAAAAATGAAACGAAAACATTGAGGCTGTTTCTGTTCTCAGAAAATGGGAAGAAAATCAGAAGTCGGAGAGCAAAAAAATATGTTATTTATTCTGCTCCCACATTTTCAAACAAAATTCGAAAAACAAGACAGACTTGTTCCCATATTTCTGGCTGAAACAGAAATCTGGGAAAATAAACAACAAACAAACGCCACGTCGCGAGAAGATGCCTATTTATACGGGCCTTAAAAACAGTTTGAATGACAGAGAACTGGAACAGACCCCACTTTTTTAATATAAGTCCTCACTGGGTTTATCTAGTGTTTCGGTTTCCCGAGAAGTAGAGAACAGAAACAGACATATTGGAAACATTTTTTTTTTCTGTTCTCCCAGATTGATAGAACAAATTTCTTGAACAGAACATAATTGTTACCAAAGTTCTGTTTCTGATGTGGGAACAGAAACACTAAACAGGCCCACCTAAACAAACATCCCATAATTTCTAGGGAACAAATTATCTCAATTTGAGTACATTTTTCAAGGAAGATTGGTGGAATACTGTAGAATTGTTCCCAGAAAACTCTGAACGAAAGCAAAAATATGGGAACAACCTTTGTTCTGTTATCAGAAGCTTATTCAATTCAAGGAGAAGGGATTTTAATTTTTTGGGTTCCCATGGGAATAGAAACAGAAACAATAAGGCCCTGTTTGTCTTGTGCTATTGTTCCCATATTTCTGTTTTGTTCTTAGAAAAGTGGGAATAGAAATAGAGATACGAAGGAGAAAAAATTCTGTGTTCTGCTCTCAGATTTTAGAACAAATTTCTGGTAACAGGACATAAACAGAAATACAGGAACACAAGTTATTTCTTTCTGCTCCCATATTTTTAGAACAAATTTATAAGAACAGAACATAATTGTTCCCAAATTTCTGTTTCAGATATGGGTACATAAACACTAAACAAGCCCTTATATTTCATCGTGCTTGTTGTTATATACTATTTATTTGAGTCTAAAATTACGTTCTTTCCTACACTAGGTCCCTGTGCTTGGGACAATGGATGATCAATTGTTAGACGCAATGTGCGACCGTCTAAAGCCCATTCTCTACACCAAGAACAGCTATATAGTCCGAGAAGGTGATCCAGTGGACGAGATGCTTTTTGTGATGAGGGGCGAGTTGTTGACGGCAACCACCAATGGCGGAAGGACTGGTTTTTTAAATTCAGTGTATCTCAAGGCCGGCGATTTTTGTGGGGAAGAGCTTCTCACTTGGGCTTTGGATCCAAACTCTTCTTCGAGCCTTCCACTCTCGACTCGAACGGTGGAGGCCGTGTCAGATGTCGAAGCTTTTGCGCTTATGTCTGATGATTTGAAATTTGTTTCTGCTCAGTTCAGACGACTCCAGAGCAAACAGCTCCAGCATGCTTTCAGGTAAAAAATTGTAAATTGAATTTTTGTTAGGTAGCGTTTGGTTTGCACGGAATTGGGATTAGAAATTAATGCATGTACCCAAGAGGTGTTAATCCGGTTGACAAGGGGAGGTGTCTTCTTTCTTTGTCATCCATGGTTCGGCTCTTCTAGGGAGTACTCTAGGAATTACATTTTAAATCTAATCTAAAATGCACCAGGCCAATGTACCTGGGAACGTGATTAGTCAAGATGTGTGTAAGTTGGTCTGAACATACTTTATCGTAAAATTAAAAATAAAATAAAATAATAAATAAATAAATTAATGCATGTAAAAATCTAAAAATATACGAGCGTTTGTTCCAAATTAGCTGTAACAATACCTATACTATAGATGGACTAAGGGCAACATGCGGTGGTTATTTTTTGGGTATAAATATATATGTTGTCGACCTCCTTTGTTTTCTTAGGTAGCGTTTGGTTGCGTAGAATTCGGGCCTTGAAATTGGAATTGTAAATAAACGCGTGTAATTTTTGTTTTTCATGCGCTTATTTCTATTTCCAGTTCCAATGCCCCAATTCGGTACTTCTGACGCTATTTTATAGTTCTTGCAGTTTAGTCTCGCAAAAAATAATATTTACTAGATTGAATTTATCAAGTTGATATCAACTAAATGTTGAATTTGTATTACGATATTGTAGTTAAAATTAACTAAGATATTGATAAAAAATAAGGACTGCAAAAATATATCCTATAAAAATGGATAACATTTTGAAAACAAAAAATAGAGGACTGTATAACAAGCACCCCTTAAAAGTAATCGGTTCATCTTCGTCAGATATGTGATGGCCCCTAGTTCTTACGAATCATAAAATTAACTCTCGTTGTTGAATCCCACATCGCTTGTGTTACTTGATCATGAGCTAATATAAAGCATAGCAATCTTCATCTTACATTACGTCTTTTAAGAGTTAAGCCCATTGGGTTACTATATGCTATCAAAGTCAGGTTTTTCGTTTGATATTGGGCATGTCGAATCCCACATTGATGTTGGGTCCCTTGCTCCGCCCCAATATTTGTTCACAGTGGTTTGTTAAAGTGTACTCTGCCCGTGAGGGGGTATATTGAATCCCACGTCACTTGTCTTACCTATTCCTGAGCTATATATAAGTCTAGCAGTAATCTTCTTCTTTCGAGACGTCTTTGGAGAGTGAGTTACACTCGCCCTTGACACAATTCATGACATCTTTGTTTTGATGTTCATCTTAAAATTTTCAGGTTCTACTCACAACAGTGGAGGACATGGGCAGCTGGTTTTATACAGGTGGTGTGGCGCCGACACTGCCACAGGAAGCTCGATCGGTCTTTGCGTGAGGAAGAAGATAGGCTTAAGTACGGGGTAGCAACAGAAGGAGATGGAAGCACCCCATCCCTCGCCGCTACCATTTACGCCTCCAAGTTTGCAGCAAACGCACTACGTGCCTTGCGGCGTAATCACATCCCCAGTCCCAAATTGCCACCCAGACTACCACCTTTACTACCGCAGAAGCCGGCTGAGCCCGATTTTAGCTCTGGAAATCGCAAATAAAGTAGTATATTACCTTTTTAATTATTTCTTTTAAAAATATAATCATGTCATATATAGGATTCAATTGCAGGAAGTTGGTTTACTAGAGTTGGTGTTGTCGCAGAAAATAAATAAAGAACGAGTTTACCAAAATTTCTTGGGATGAGTCGCGGACTAGGTCGCTCTCTTTAAGACGTTTCGCAGCTCTGCCCAAGAACGTGCAAGCAGTGTATCAGCCCTGTCGTCCCCAGGATAAAACAGCCCATAATTCTCCTCTGTCCAGGACGTTCTTTGCACTGTAGAAGTCCCGAAAACCAAACACCCCCACACACTGTTCGCAAAACGAACAAAACTGCTCGGAAACCAAAATCGGACAGATTAAACAGTACCGGAACAATTCCGGAAGATGAAACCGAAACTGTTTCGGAACAGAAACAGAAACAAAATCGGAACAGAAAACAGAAATAAAGCCGGAACAGAAACAGAAACAGTGCAGAAACTGGAGGGAACAGAACACTGTTTTTTTTTGTTGTGTGAAATTGAGAAAAAAACCTTGTATTTATAGGAAAAAAACAAACAAACCGTTTGAGAATTTTCTTTTAAAACCGAAAATAAAAAAAACATTTTTAAAAAATTTATTAAAACGTTTCAATTAAAATGTTTGAAACGTAGAACGTTTTTTAATAAATAAAAAACGTTTTGTTTTTTTTTTCAACGGTTCAAGATTAAAAAAAAAAACGTTTTGTTTTTTATTTTTTTAATTAAACTGTAATAAAAAAAATATTTTTAAATAATTTTTTTTCTTTCTAAAAAGTAAATAAGTGTTACCTCATCGGCTGGGCCGTGCCGAGTCGAGTCGAGTCGTGCGTGTGGTAAACCGGTAGGGATGTAACTCCTCTCCCCTCCACAAAATGTGGGTACCCCTTGGGGCACACCCCAAGTGTCTCACATACCCCTAGATATCCACTTTAATTTTACCTCTCTCAACCAATGTGGGACAAAAGGTTTTGAGGGAAAAATCAATTTGACACATTTGGCACTTTCTATTTTAAAAATTAAATTAAAATTCATTTGTTTCAACAATCCCCCACTTGAATTTTTAAAAACAATTTTTTTCATCGAGCAGTATAATTCAATATAAGATTGTGCATAAGAAAAGGTGTCTATCGACTTGAACCTTTACATAGTGAAGATGCTTTAGATTATACTAGAGTAACTCGTAGTTTTGAACTCTATCTCTAACAACATCACACACACAAACCTATCAGGGTGTAGTCTAAAAGCCCGTGCTTTACGGCCATGCACGTGTATCCCAGTATAGTGAATGCTCTAGAGAATTTTGCCCAAAATTCCATAGGAAGTGGCCACACTTCCACATTCACATAGGTGAATCTATCAAGAGTACTCTTGTAACTAGGTACTCCACTCCAAAATAGAGTATAGATCTCATTAAGAGTTAATAAAAAACTCAACCTTCTATCGCTTCAAGATATCATGCTTCAAACAGCACATTTATGAAATAGAACTCAAATTTATAGCATGATTTTTCTCATATAACTTCATGAGTTGTTATTATCCTTTGAACCTATTTCTTGGGATCTCCAGTCTATAGGTTGGGTTTCCCTCACAAGTGACTCGTCAATCTATGGGCTTGAGTCTCATTCCTTTCGAGGTTTTGTAAACCTTTTCTCGAGCTAATCCTTTCGTCAAAGGATCGGCTAAGTTATCATCAGACCGTACATGATCCACTCTCACAGCCCCTGTAGAGATATACTCCCTAATAGTGCTGTGTTTGCGACGTATTTGTCGCTTTTTTCCGTTATAATAACGGTTCTGAATCTTTGCAATAGCCGCGGTACTATCACAATGGATCAAGACAGCTGGAATCGGTCTCTCCCATAAAGGGGTATCAGAAAGCAGGCTCCTTAACCACCCTGCTTCCTCGCTAGCCGAAGCTAGTGCAATTATCTCAGACTCCATAGTAGATTGAGCCAAAATAGTCTGTTTCTTAGACTTCCAAGAAACAGCTCCACCAGCTATACTAAATATATAGCCGCTAGTTGCCTTGGAGTCATCTGAAAGGGTATTCCAATCAGCATCGCTATATCCTTCCAGAACAGCGGGAAACTTCTGATAATGTAAACCAAGGTTCATAGTTCTCTTTAGATATCTCATAATCCTATCAATAGCATGCCAATGTTCAATACTAGGTCTACTTGTAAACCTACATAGTAATCCCACAGCATACGCTATGTCGGGCCTAGTGCAGTCAGTGGCATATCGGAGACTGCCTATGATGCTCGCATACTCAGTTTGTCTAACACTGTCACCGGTATTCTTGAACAACTTCACACTAGGGTCATAAGGAGTACATGCTGGTTTACAATCAAAATAATTGTATTTCTTTAGAATCTTCTCTACATAATGAGATTGGTCCAAAGAAATTCCATATTTAGACCTAGTTATTTTAATACCAAGGATTACACTTGCTTCACCAAGATTTTTCATATCAAAATTAGCACATAGTATGGATTTCACATTATTCACAACATGAATATTGGAACCAACAATTAGCAAGTCATCCACATAAATACATATAATAGTGCAAACATCATTTTCAGATTTATAGTAAATGCATTTGTCACTTTCATTTACTTTAAAACCATGTGAAATGACTAGATTATCAAATTTCTCATGCCATTGCTTAGGTGCTTGTTTCAAACCATAAAGAGATTTATCTAATTTGTATACTTTGTTTTCTAGACCAGGAATAACAAATCCTTCAGGTTGGTCCATATAAATCTCTTCTTCTAATTCACCATTTAAAAAAGCAGTTTTAACATTCATTTGGTGCACAATAAGATCATGAATTGCAGGAAGAGATAGAAGTACACGAATAGATGTAATTCTAGAGACATGTGAGAAAGTATCAAATAAATCTACATTCTCTCTTTGTCTAAACCCTTTGGCTACAAGACGAGCCTTATATTTATCAATGGTTCCATCGGGATTCAATTTCTTCTTAAGAATCCATTTACATCCTATTGTTTTACAACCAGGAGGTAAATCTACCAAATGCCAAGTTCTATTTGACTCGAGAGAGTCTAACTCGTCATCTATAGCATCTTGCCATAAATTGGCATCTATAGAGGATAATGCCTCTTGGAGGGTAAGTGGATCATCCTCTAAGGTATATGCATAGAAATCTGAACCAAAGTCTTTAGCTATTCGAGGTCGTTTACTCCTTCTAGGTTCAATATCTAGTTCCTTATTAGATTCATTAATCCTAATGATAGGTTCATTACTAGAAGTCGAGCCCCCACTATTCTTCAATTTGAAAGGAAATTTATATTCATAAAAATCAGCATCATTTGATTCAATGATAATTTTATCTTTCAAATCATAAAATCTATAAGCTTTGCTATTTACCGCATAGCCAATAAAAACACATTCATAAGCTCTACTGGCAAGTTTTCTTCTTTTGGGGTCAGGAATTCGAACATATGCCAAACAACCCCAAGTTTTAAAATAAGACAAATTTGGTTTCTTATTTTTGAAAACTTCATAAGGTGAAATTTTACTTTTCGATTTGGGAACTCTATTAAGTATATAGCAAACCGTTAATAAAATTTCACCCCACCAGTGATAAGCTGCACCGGAGTTAAGTAAAATAGCAACTACTGATTCAGCAAAAGTTCTATTTTTCCTTTCAGCATTTCCATTCATTTCAGGAGAATACGGTGCAGTTTTTTCATGAATAATCCCATGAGATTTATAAAAATCAATAAAAATATCGGAATCATATTTTGTTCCTCTATCACTACGTAATCTCTTAATTTTCTTATTGCATTGATTTTCAATCTCAGTTACAAAATTCTTAAACATTTCAAAAGCTTCACTTTTATTTTTCATGAGATAAACATAAGTAAAATCAGAACAATCATCTATGAATGTAATAAAATACCGTTTACCATTCCTAGTCAAGACTCCGTCAAATTCACAAATATCAGAATGTATTAAGTCAAGAGATTCAGATTCTCTAATTACTGATTTATGAGGGGTTTTAGTAATTTTAGCTTGACTACAAAATTCACATTTTTCAAAATCATTCAAAGATAATTTAGGAATTAGTTCTAAGTTACTTAAGTTTTTAATAATGCGTTTGTTAACATGACAAAGTCTAGCATGCCAAATATTAAAAGAACACAACATGTAAGCAGAAGAAGAACTTTTATTAATTTCAACATTCAGTTTGAACATTCCATCAGTTGCATATCCTTTCCTAACAAAAATATTATTTTTGGTTAGGGTGTACAAATCAGCCCCAATAGTTTGAGTGAAACCCGCCTTGTTTAGAAGATAGCCCGAAACCAAATTCTTTCTCATCTCTGGAGTGTGCAGAACATCTTTAAGGATGACTGTCTTTCCAGAGGTAAACTTTAATTCCACTTCACCAGAACCGGCGACAATAGTGGAGTGGGAATCACCCAGCAACACTTTCTTGTCTTCACTTTCAGAATAAGATTTGAACATGGTTCGATCATAGCAGACATGGCGTGAAGCACCAGTGTCTACCCACCACCCTTCGGATCCACCAACTATATTGATTTCAGAAATCATAACTATAAGTTGGTCCTCGGTAAGATTCGCCTGTGGAACAGGACGACGTCTTTGCCGGCAGTTCCGAGCCAAATGGTCCGCCTTCCCACAGTTATAACAAGTAAACTGTTCAGAATTATTTCTTGAAGGGAGTTTATTTCTATTCTGATTTTGATGCACATTTCTGTTCTGGTTGTTGTGGTTGCGATTCTGATTTTGATTTTTCATATTTTTCCCTTTAGGTTTCAGAATTGCGTAAGATGATTTTTTGTGAGCGTTGTTAGAAATAACAAGCAATTCATCTTTCTGATCTTGTTTTCGGGCCTCCTCCTCAATCCGAAGACGAGTGATCAAACTTTCTAAAGAAAACTCTTTAGTTTTATGCCTTAGAGTATTCTTAAAATCTTTCCAGGAGGGGGATAATTTGTCAATTAAAACAACAACTTGAAATTGTTCATCAAGGGACATACCTTCAGCAATTATTTCATGAGCGATTTTCTGAAGTTCATGAGACTGAACCTCCACTGATTTGTCGTCGGTCATTTGGTATTTCAGATACCGACTAACAGCATATTTTTTACTTCCAGCCTCCTCAGTGTCGTATTTCTTCGAAAGAGCATCCCAAACTTCCTTTGCAGTTTTATTAGAGCAGTAATAATCATACAGATCATCAGACATACCAAAATTCTTACAACGGAAATCATTTTCCTCCCAAGACTTAACTTCTTGAATTTGAGCGTCTGTAAGAACTTGAGGTAATTGTGGGTTTTTCGGTCGTACAGACATATGCTACTTTTTCGATAGTAAGAAAAAATAACATTTTCTATTTCCATCTTTTAAAATGAAACCCTTCGAAACGAAAGAGTTTGTTGAGATCAACAGTTACCTGTTTAAAATCGTGATCAGCAGACATCTTAGCAGATATTGAAACGTCTTAAAATTGTTGTCGCAGAAAATAAATAAAGAACGAGTTTACCAAAATTTCTTGGGATGAGTCGCGGACTAGGTCGCTCTCTTTAAGACGTTTCGCGGCTCTGCCCAAGAACGTGCAAGCAGTGTATCAGCCCCGTCGTCCCCAGGATAAAACAGCCCAGAATTCTCCTCTGTCTAGGACGTTCTTTGCACTGTAAAAGTCCCGAAAACCAAACACCCCCACACACTGTTCGCAAAACGAACAAAACTGCTCGGAAACCAAAATCGGACAGATTAAACAGTATCGGAACAATTCCGGAAGATGAAACCGAAAATGTTTCGGAACAGAAACTGTTTTAGAACAGAAACAGAAACAAAATCGGAATAGAAAACAGAAATAAAGCCGAAACAGAAACAGTGCAGAAACTGGAGGGAACAGAACACTGTTTTTTTTTTTTTGTGTGAAATTGAGAAAAAAAACCTTGTATTTATAGGAAAAAAAAAAACTTTTTTAAAAAATTTATTAAAACGTTTCAATTAAAATGTTTGAAACGTAGAACGTTTTTTAATAAATAAAAAACGTTTTGTTTTTTTTTTCAACGGTTCAAGATTAAAAAAAAAACGTTTTGTTTTTTATTTTTTTAATTAAACTGTAATAAAAAAATATTTTTAAATAATTTTTTTTTTCTAAAAAGTAAATAAGTGCCACCCCATCACACGCTCGACTCAACTCGGCACGGACGGACGGCGGCGGCGCGCGTGCGCGTGTGGTAAACCGGTAGGGATGTAACTCCTCTCCCCTCCACAAAATGTGGGTACCCCTTGGGGCACACCCCAAGTGTCTCACATACCCCTAGATATCCACTTTAATTTACCTCTCCCAACCAATGTGGGACAAAAGGTTTTGAGGGAAAAATCAATTTGATACATTTGGCACTTTCTATTCTAAAAATTAAATTAAAATTCATTTGTTTCAACAGTTGGTTTTTGACCTAGGATTGTACATGTAATAATGTTGAAACCATCTGGATAAAACTTCAGTACGGAGGGATGGGTGATACCTCTCACTAGTGTGGTTATGCCCACTTGTTTTTTCTTCGTAAAAAAGATAACTATATGTAAATTCCATACCTTACAAAAGAATCAACATTTTTTTGTTAAAATATTTATTTCATTTTTATTATTTTTGGTTAGTATGGAATTTTTTTCTAATTTTGTTTAAGCCTATTTATTAATAGGGTGATTTACTGACTTCTTTAGCTTACTGTTATAAACTACATAATTCGGGAAGTATAACCTCAATGAAATATGACAATATTATTTTTCCTATTTTATTTTATTTTTTCATATACAAAGTCAAAGAAAAAAAAATGTAAATCATACATAAGTATTGTTGTCGCTGTACGAACATCAAGCATTTGCCGCTGTTGACGTCATTTGAATGCCCAAACATTGTTGTCGTCGGCGACGTGCGAACACTCATATATTGTTTTCATTGTCTAGGGCGTGCTTATCCAAGTTGTCGTGCTCCTGAGTCCCTGGTGGTGTGCCTGTGTCTAAGTCATCGTTGTCTCGTTGCTAAGTCCTTGTCGTTATCTCACGACTTTGTCCAAGGCGCTCATTGTGGCTTAACGTTCGTCAAGCAGCCATCGTCCAGCAACCTTCGACGGGTCGAGGTCATGCCCTACTTGTCCAGCTGCCATCCAATAGCAACGGTTCTCAGTCATGCCCTACTTGTCCAGCTGCCATCCAATAGCCGTCGTGATGCACTAGAAACAATTGTTTTCTTTCTCTATTATCCCTTGTCCAAATAACCGAGTATTCAACTGTCTTCGTCTTGTCTCTTTCGTTCTTCCGGTAGTAGTTGGTACCCTATAGTCTTTGTTGAAATATTTTTCCTTGTGTCTTGTAATATGTATCCTTGGCTACCGAAAATGATGTAGATATTCTGTAAGACTCTAACTTTAGCACATATATACTTTTAGTTGTATTTTAGAGCATTTAAAAAAATACGGGGTGGAAATGTGCCAATTAACATTCAAATTAAAAGTTTAGGGGTCAATTTGAAAATTTAGAAACATTCATTTCAAACTTTGGGATTTAAATTGTCATTTAATTTCTCAATTAAAAAATTTAGGGGTAAAATCACAATTTAAGAAAAATCTTAAATGTTGGATTGGATTAAAAGGAGATTTAAAGAAATTTAGGGGGAGGAAAGAGTAATTGGACAAAAAGATTATTTTAATATATATATATATATATATATATCTGTGTGTGTGCCGTGAGATCAACCAGAGACAGGGAGAACGGGAGGTGGACGACGTGGCAAGTTAGGATCAATTGTAACCACTTAAATCATGCATATAAAAGGAGCGTGTCGCCGCGGCGGTGAGCCAGAACAAAAAAATAGTAGAACTTCAACAATTTGAAAAAAGGTAAAATTTCGACCGATTTCTAATTTTGTTAAATTCAACTATTAACATCAAAATTTCGTAACTGGAATAATAAATCTTGTGACTATTCTATTTATAAATCGTGTACAGTAATTTTTAACGGAGCGAAATTAACCAAATAATAATTTTTCATAATAAAATGTGGGGAATGAAAAATTGTGAAATTTAGAGCCTGCATTGCATGATTAGGTTATTTTGAATAAAATATTAATTTAGGTTCAATCACTATTATAGACACGACATTTTTTACCGCCTCGCAAAAATATTATACTTTATTTTTATAATTAACTTTGTTTTATTTCCCTATATTTTATTTCAAAAAATACACAAAAAAAGAGAGAGGTTTTTGAAAATGAAACAAAACGGCATTTATTTGGAGCAAAACGGACAAAAAACGAACATAACACGGCGAACCGAACGCACGTATGAACAATACCCACGCGTGAACAATACCGCATGCCGATGAATAGTGTCTGCATGATTTGGGAATAGTACCAACATGATAATAAATAGTTCTTCCTTTTTGTTCTTTGGGGCATGTTTTCTTCTCATTTTTAATGCTTTGTTCTCCTTTGTTTCTTCCTTTGGTTTTGACTTTTTCTTGCATTATTTGTCCATTTCTCTTACCCAAGTAATGATAGGGCTATTATTTATATGGATTATGGAGAAATCAGACAAAGCTAGAGAGCGAGAGAGGAATTTTGTTGAGGGGATTTTGAAGAGAAATTTTTTTGAGAGAGAAATTTGGGGAGAGAATTTTTTTTTTTTTTGAAAAATATATATATATATATATATAAATCTAATTTACAAAATAAAATTTTAGTATAATAATGATTTAATGCATAAATAAGATTTACAAAAGATAGAAGTTCCAACCTTAAATTTTTGTAAATCTTATTTATGCATTAAATCTTATTATACTAAAATTTTATTTTGTAAATTAGATTTATATATATATATATATGTTTAAAAACTTATGAATTACTTAATGTGTAAATAAAATGAGGTGGAAAACTCTTAACCTTCCACTGGAGTGGTTTAGGTTTAGAAGGAGATTACTTCTCTCGATATGTAGATTGAACTAACTTAAGTGTGTGTGTGTGTGTGTGTGCGCGCGCGCGTGTGTTTCTTTAACTTGTGTGTTGAAAATTCGAGGTGAAAAACTTCTGACTTTCTATTGGAGCGGTTTAGGTTTAGAAGGGAGATTACTCCCCTCGATGCATGTGAGTGTGTGTGTGTGTGTGCGCGTGTGTTTCTTTAACTTGTGTTAAATAAAATATGTTGACAATACGAGATGGAAAACTCTTGACATTCCATTGGAGCGGTTTAGGTTTAGAAGGAAGATTACTCCCCTCGATCCATATGAGTGTGCGTGTGTTTCTTTAACATGTATTAAATATAATGTGCTGACAAGATGAGGTAGAAAACTCTCGACCATCCATTGGAGTGGTTTAAGTTTAGAAAGGAGATTATTTCCCTCGATGTATGGGTGTGTATTTTTTTTTATATTTACTTTTTTATTTTGTTAAATTTAATGGATGGTCAAAACATGGAGGAAATTTCTTCGCCTTCTATTTTGAGCGGTTTAGAAGGGAATAATTCCCTCAATATATAAATTCATTGATAACACATATATATAAATAATACAAAAAGATTTTTTCTTTTGAAGGAAATGATTTCAAAATAAAATAAAATATTCGGACTAAACTAATTGAACTTAATTAGATATAGGTTACCGTTTTTGGACGGGCGTCTTGAGGTGCCTAACACCTTCCCTAGTGTAACTGACCCCCGAACCCTTTAAAACGAATCTCTGGTCAGACCATGTTATTTTGGAGTCAAAATTTTACTTAAGTCATTTTTCAAATTGTTTTTCAAAAAAAATTCGGTGACCTAGCACACCATTTAAACTCAATGCTAGGTGGCGACTCCTTTTTCTAAATCTGGCTTAAGTATTTTTATGAGAAAATCGATGCTTTTAAAAAAGGGGCGTTGACCGATCAGTTCCAAAATGCGACTGAAACTACCATTTAAACCCTCTCACCATTTCTTGCACCGACTGATCCTTTTATCAATTCTATGCCGAAAATACCCTTGCCTCACACTAAATAAGATCTTGGCCTCCCTACTTTGCGGATCTAATTTTGGTAAACGGTTTCAATATCCATGCGCACACTTTGTACGATTTTTATCTCAGATTACATATGAAAAAACAGAAAAAAAAAAATACAAAAACAATTATTTGCGTTTGATTCTCTTCCAAATGAGACGTTAATCGCATTTTTTGGAGATATTTAACTTGATGTAACTAATGTTACATGTAACATTCAAAGGGATAAAGGTGAAATTTATAACATACGTATTACATTCAATGTTACATGTAACATTGAAATGTTACATGTAACATCTGTTCACACGTTGCATAAAAATCCAAGGTGTTAGCAAGATAATGTTATATGTAACATTATTGAGTATATACTCCATGTGACAATGATTACATCCAGGGTGTAAGTCAAAATATAATGTTGCATGTAACATCTTTTTGAAAAGAAAATTGAGTTGTGTGTATCCATGTGAAATGTTACATGTAACATAAACATCCAAGGTGTGGACAATATAAAATGTTACATGTAATATCCTTTTGAAAGTACATGTGTCCATGTGACAATGATTACATCCACGGTGTAGGTCAAACCAATGTTACATGTAACATCCTTTTGAAAAACATGAGAATGTATGTGTAAGTAAAAATTGTACATGTAACATTTCAATCGTTTAGTCTCTAAATTGTCAATTTTTTTCAGTTTGTGTCTCTGAGATGCAATCAAACGTTACAAAAAAGTGTTAACCCAGCAAAATAATGGTACGCATCCAAAAAAAATTGTGTTACATTTTACACACACTGCAAAAAGAACCTACCAAGTATATTTCAAATGATGTTACATGTAACATTAATACTATTTTCAATTTCTCTCACTAACACACATGTAACATCTTATAATTTAGAGGATGTTACATGTAACATTAACCCTATTTCCAATTTCTCTTACTAAAACACAATGTAACATCTATATTTTAGAGAATGTTACATGTAAAATTAATCTGATTTCCAATTTCTATCACTAACACATACCACTATATTTCAAGGGTCAAAGAATGTTACATGTAACATTGAGGGTTAGAGAATGATTCATGTAGCTAACACATATCACTATATTTTAAAAGGGTATTACATGTAACATTGCAGGGTGCAATGTGTAAATAGTAAAAAATGAACTCCAAACGCTTTAATACCCAGTCCACCATTTCTCTCTCTAAATAAAGAAAATCTCACCAGAATGAAAACAGAGCATAAATAAAGCTCCTTCTCTATTTAAATGCTCATATTTGAGTTGCGAAAGTGGTGGAGAAGCTAGATTTGGACGGTGACGGTGGAGAAGGCGTCGGCGGCGATGGGAAAGGCACCAGATCTGGACGGCGAAGGCAGGAGTGCGTCGGATCTCGACAATGATAACGACAAGGCGATGCTCGCGCGAGAATCACGGGAGGGAAAATTTGTCAACAAGAAGTGTACGGACGACTGTTTTGGGACTTCGCTGTGCATAGAAACCATAGGGGATGATCGCTTTGTTCATAAAAATACCTAGTAGGTTTAAACGGTAGATTAGAGCTAAATATGAGTTTGGACGATAATTTTCCCTTTAAAAAAACCCTTCTCATCTTACACTTGTATATTTATTTTGATTTCTTTAGAAAATCGGGGCGCGTCAACTATTATGTCCACAGGCACCGGCGTCTCGGTAGAGTGTGGTCAGTGAAAATTTTGTAGAGCGGATAACGAGGTGAATGTACTGTCTTTTACGTAAATATGCAAACTTTTATTTTCGTATAAATTTATTTAAAAATGGACAAATTTTGAACTTATGTGGATCAAGTAGTTTCGGTGTTAAAAGTGGGAAAATGATATTGAATTAAATCGACTTTGGAGATAGAGGGTGATTTTGTTGGTCTGACTATGCCATAGTTTCTTCCCGTAAGGTATGTGGATTTTCTTCCCGTAAGGGATGTGGATTGACCCGTTAGGGAATGCAAACCCTGCAGGTGGTATGGTACCATTGCAACTCCCGATCGTAAAATTAAAACGATCTTATGGCTAGTTGGAGGGTGGTGTGGTGTATTGTAGTATACGATGAACTGTTTGGATATATATATATATATATATATATATATATATATATATATATATTAAGTTAAATGGATTGGTGTATACTTATATATTGATTTGATTGCACTGGTTGACTTTCACTACTTGGATAGGATGTTTAAAAATAGTTGGATTGATTGATCTAAAATAATCGGGTTGGTTAACGTCAAATGTTTGGATTGGATATTTTCAATATATATATTGGGTTATTTCATTTGTGACAGAGAAACTAGGTTTCCGTGCGGTATATGATTTTTATATAATTACTTTGAAATGTGGCATTTAAATTCTTATACTTGATCCATACAAAACGTTTTTATTATGAAGACAGTACACCGATAAAATTTTTGGTTTCAGGTACTGCAGTTAGGAGTCGGTCCCCTACTGACACTAGGTAGAGTCCAACAATAGTGTCGTTTGGGAGTGGGCCATCTGAGGAAAACCCGTGGGAGGTTCAGTATTATTATTTTGCTGATATTATTTTGTTGTACATATATTCGGAGACGGATGTTTCCCAGTTGGGAGTAGTTGTATGGCTTGTGTGTCTGTATATATTATTATATATATATATATATATATATATATATATATATATATATATATATATATATATATATATATATATATATATATATATATATATGTTTTTCTGGTTGGTTAGTCATTCAAGGGGTGTTATGTCGAAGTCACGCCGGTCCCGGGTGACGGGTGTCCGAGGTGGGGTGTGACATATTCAGTCGATTACTGTTTCTCGCTAGGATCTCTCTCGTGAACAATGGATCGGCTCAGTTAACTTGAGGAAGAGTCTTTTTATTTATTTCAGTTAATTATTTCTTGTCTTTTATTATTTCAAGTCATGTTGATCGAACTAGTATTTTGTTTTATTCTATTTATTAGCCAATTAATTAAGGTGATTTACTTCCTTGTAGTAGTCTATTATTAGGGTTAAATATAATCCTTTAAGTATAGTCTCAATGAAATAAGACAAAATATTGTTTTTCCTACATTCTTTTCCTTCTATACTGTTGATCGAATAAACTACTCAAGAGGGGAAGTGAATTGGGTAGTTATAAAAATTAAATCAAATTTTAATATTTTAAACACTTAAATAATCAAATAATCAATTTATCCTAAATTAATTATTTATCTTAGTTACGCAGCGAATAAGTATTCAAATATAGGTGCACACCCAAATAACAAAATATAAATAAAATAAATCAAAGCAACACACCACGATATATCCTAGTTCACCAAGTTGCTCTTGACTAATTCGGTCCCCTAAATTCCACGGAGATTCTTACCCTCTAATCCCAAGATTTTTTTAACGGTGGGAATCAAACCCTCACAACAATTCTTTTCATAGACTCAGAATCAAGCCTTACAATTATTTTTTCACAGGTTAAGGAAAAACCTTATCTTTTTGCAGGCTAAAAATGAACTTAATTCTATTACAGAGAGAATCACGATCTAATCCTTTTACGATGCTAAGAATCAAACCTCACAAACACTCAAAGTATCATTTTCACTGGTAAGGATGAAACCGTTATAATTTACTAAAAAACGAACTCTATTCAGTAAGAATTCACGCCTAACTCTTTTCAAGGGAAAAGAATAACCCAATCATTTTATCTACTAGGTAAATATCAAACTTCAATCTTTTTTCCGAAAAATATTGAAACCCAAGCTACCCTGATTAGATAAAGCCCACCCGTATCTAATCCGCACAAACTTACCAATTACAAGAATAAATGAATTTCTTTCCACTCAGAGCTTATATCTCCTCAAATCACTTAAACTTAATTAATGTCCTGATAATTACTACATGATAGAAATTAAGTAGGGAATTCAATATCTGATTATAATATGTGTGAGTAGCACAAAATTAAGCACGTAATCAAATAATCACAAAAATCGTTTTAAAAAAAATTATACTCTTAAAGTTTAAAAACGATTTGACTACGATCTTTCAACCAAACAATCAATAATAATATAAATTCACAACAAAAAACACATAGCTTAGAAATATCTCACCAGAAAAACACCGAAAGATTAAAATCAGAAAAGCAAGATAGCACAGATCGGTGACGCAAAATAATCATCACTTTTAACTCAAGAACTTCACACACAGCAATCTCACAATTGATCTATCAAGTATATCTCAAAATAACAACTCTTATAAAGCTCAGGAAATTTGATAGTTCTTGATTGATGTGGTGTCATGATATGTAAAATTCGTAGGTCTATTTAACTTAATTTGAAAGAAGCCCTCTAATGGCTAGTTTCCTCAAAATATGACATTTAAATACACTTATAGACTCCATATATCATAACCATTTATTCCTAGTATAACTCACTCAGATATGGCTTTAAAATCTTTCAATTCAGTTCTTAAATTATTTCTCAATCTTAAATCGAATAGATAGAAAATATTAAATGAACCTAATTGAAAAACACTTCAATTATGTATACCATATCTATAGAGATATCTAAATAAGAGTATTATATCTTTAATATGATCAAATCCCCAAAATATTTGAATCAGATATGCCAAAAATGGCTAGAAGTATAGATTTAATCCTTAAAATCCTCGAAATTCTAACCAAACTGTTGGTTAACTAATCATAAGTCATTAGTCGATCGATCGATTCAGGTTACACGCCAAGCCATTTTTCAAACAGCGGTCGGTTGACCGATTCAACAAAGGTCGGTTAACTGATCGATTCAGGATGCATTTCTGGGCCAAATTTTAGCCCTAGTCGGTTGACCGATCCCCTTCGGTCGATTAACCGATCGATACAAAGAGTTTCAGTTCAATCCATCGATTGACCAACCTCCCTAGTCGATTGATCGATTGATTCAGAGACTCTTCATTTTTCCAGCCTACTCCAATCGCTTGACAGATCCTTTGATGGTTGGTTGACTAACCAATGCTGGAACACCCATTTCTTAAATTAGTTCAACTCCAAATTTCGACTTTTTAATCCAGTTAACCGATTTCTTTTCTCGGTTGACTCAATTGACACTAATATTCAATTTTAAACACTAATATTACTTTGGTCAATTTTCATTTTTCAATTTCACATTGGTGCAAATAATTAAACACTAATTAGAACCTTAATTTCATCAAATTAAACACACATAAATATTACTCATTAATTTGTATCATGTGTGATCTTAATCGGAATACATTAAGAGTAAAAGAGATTTGATTTGTTTTCACCTAATTTCTTCGAATCTTCAATACTCTTCATCTCTTTAATGTTCATATCTGGATCTTGAATAATTACTTCTTGATATTATCTTTGATGAAACTTCTTATAATGAAACACTCAACAAATATGTTAGTTCTACAAAAAAAACATCAATCCTTAATTGTCCATCAAAATCGCGAGATCAATATATACCACAAATGAGTACACAAGATGCGCCAACGTATTGTATAGTGGTCACGTGCCAGGATAAATATTTTGTTTTTAGTCACCGTCATAATGGTGAATTTTCTTCGGTACATTACATTGTCTAATATACAAGTACCAGAAGAACAAAAAAATTGAGATATTTCAGTAATGAAGAATTGATAGTTACATAAGTAGTAGCAGCATCAAATCTTATGTGTAAAATTTAACCGGACTTTTGAGTTCTTTCCCCTTGCAATGTCCCAAGCTTTTGGAGATCATCTTGCCGCGGTTTCATTCTTGTACAGACCTTCAACTACATTCTGCAAATATGATAAATATCATATCAATTTGAAGCACATACCATCTTGGACTTTGTACTCATAAAATTTGACCAAAATCTCACTTTGGTCGACGTAATTTCTATTTGGACATATATCACCTGAAAGTTTTTCAATCATCCCACTCCAGTCCAAGTCAGTATCTCCGTTACAATTTTGAATGGAAAACAGTCAACGTGTCATGTGCATGTTTTTCGTTTAAAAGGCTTTAAGGGCAATTACAACCGCCTCCTTCCCTCTCGTCCAAATATTTAGAAACATTCTTATAATATAATATATATGTATATACATATATTGTAGAAAATTGAGAAATTTACGAACCTTGTAGTACTTGAGAAATTGAGCCCTCTTTTTCTTGTAGGTTGGAGTGAGTAGATCGCGATCCATGTCAAATGGTATTGGATCAAGGTGAACAGCCTTTATCAACTCAAAACCCTTCAACTGTAAATAAAATATATATATATATAAAACCACACATGTTAATTTAGCCGGATATACTAAAAAATTGATGAAATTAAAATTTTCATTTTTATTATTTTTCTTAATAAAATGTGAGTTTCTCTCTTTAGTCAAGAGTAGAAGGGGTGATGCGTAGTTTTTCAAAGTAGAATGGTTCAAATGAAACAACACCGTAAAATGGCGTAAAAAGCAATCAACCCTTTTTCTTTTTTTATTTTATTATTATTATTTTTTTTTTGGTTTGTGGGTGGCAGTTTGGGGGGGGGGGGAGAGAGAAATGCTATATATGAATGTGGAGGAAGATATTATTTATTGACAAAGAAGACAAACCTTCTTCTCTTTTCCAATTTTTGTAAGCTCTCCAAGAATAAATATTTTTGCCTTGGAATTTCCACAGAGACTATTGAACTCCTCTTCCACTCCATTCCCTTCAGCCCAGCATTCAAGCAAGTCCTTATTGGGGTTGACAACCGCGATAAGATACGATTCATAACTGTTCCCGTAGATCCATATCTGAAACAAGTAGGCAAATGGGCTATTTCAGACAAAGAAATCAATGTTATACTTCATCTAATGAATATGCAAAGAAAACAATGCAAACGTTATCCTGTATATTTCGTGTTTTACAAATGAAGAATTGGAATTAGAAACATGAACGCACATAAATTTCAAAAAAATTGCATGCGTTCATTTCTAATTCCAATCAAGCCCCCGTTTTACATTGAGTTTGGTTGAACAAAGAAAATGAAAATTGTTTTAGTTTCGTTTAATTTTTTAGCTACATCTTGCTCATATCATGTAAGAAAATATAGGGCGGTACCTATCTAAATTCCAAAACTTAGTAGGTGAGGTTTGCCCTCATATTTATAACTTGACCATCAGCCCATTTTACATCTAATGTGGGATAAACCTAACAATCTCCCCCTCACAGATTGAGCTTTGATCGGCTAATTCTCGACCAGTTTCTCCCTCCATAGCTATTGGGCTAGAATTGTTGTAACTTGAGCTCTAACACCAGTGTAGGGTGTCTTTGGATCTCTCTCAACTTCAAAAACTAACTAATGAAGCGAGACTTTTCCTTACACTTATGATTTGCTCACCAGCCCCTTTCACATCTGACGTGGAATAAACCCAACAGAAAAGAGCATTGAAATTAAGACTGTAATGGTTAGTTGCTAAAGAAGTATTTATAGTTTCTTTTTACAAAATGTAATTACTCATTGATTAGTGGTCTAATTTAGAAACTTGTAAATGGTAATTGACTACGTATATGTATGCATGGGTAATAGAAAGAAAAAATGGTGATTAGGAGTCTGAGACAAACCGCGTCAATGCTAGGGACAAGGGAATAAATGCTCTCCAGATTCTCAACCGAAACGTATTCCCCTTGTGATAGCTTGAAAATGTTTTTCTTGCGGTCAATAATCTTCATGCTTCCATCCGGCTGCCACTCTCCAATATCCCCTGATGAAAACCAATATTATGAAGCAATCAACACCAAAATTTATGTAATAAAGATTGATAAAATACTCGTAGGTTGAGTTTGGATTGAAGGATTTGAATTGGGGTTGCGTTTGGTAAGAACCAGAATTAGAAAGGAACGCATGTAAAATCTATCTATATGTGTGAGAGCTATCAACAAACTAAAAACACGGCAATTTAAGTCTAAATATGTGAAAGAAGTTATTCCGTGCTACTTGTGTTTGGGTGAAGGATTTTGGAGGGGATTTAATTTATACAAGAGATTTTTGAAATACATAAATTCAAAATTCCTTGTTTGGTTACTTCATAAAAGAAATAGTAAAATTCTTTGAAATTTTAAAATGGGATTTAAGGAGACGATGAGGATTACCCCTAGGCTTATGTATAGCTTAGGATGAGGTAATATAAACTCTATGGGATTCAAAATGCCCTCTCACGCGCAGGGTGAATTTTACCAAACCAGGGTGAACGGATATCGTGGGGGCCCAGTATCAGACAAGGGCCCTGACTTTAATACAATGTAGGAACCCAATGGGCCTAACTCACTCTCAAAAGATGCCTTGAGAGAGAAGGATTATCCCTAGGCTCCTATATAGCTCAGGATGAGGTACCACAAGCGACGTGGGATTCAACAATTTTTGTAAATGAGTAAATCCTTCAGAATGATTTAGAGATGACATTATATCAATAAAATTTAAATTTTAAAAAAAAAATATACCTAAACAACGAATTTTCAAATGATGATATTTCGAAATTCAAAATTTCAAAATTCCATAATTTTTAAATTCCATTTGATACTTACAATCCCACATCGATTCTGAGACTTTTCAAGCTAACTTATATATGAAAGGGGCTACTTCACTTGATACCATATGATTTTAGGTTGGAATCTCCTAACAAATACTATTTCCTTATCCAGAAGAACTCTTATAGTAGTTTCATTTTTCCCTCCAAACTTGTGTTCGGGGTCCTAGTTGATAATATTTACCATGGACCTATGGTAATTGATAAGTAATAAAATTCCTTGGACGCACCTGTATGGAACCATCCATCGATCATCACCTCTTCTGTGAGGTCTTCACGTTTGTTGTATCCTGAGAACAAGCAATTACCCCGTAGACATATTTCTCCGTGTGGGGTTGCTGCAAGTGCATCGTATCCCATTTCAGGAACAGATTCTAGGCAGACGTCAACGATTGGCAAAGGAGGGCCGACTGTTCCTATCATAGCGAATTCATCTGGCCGTGCAACAAATGACCCCGCACAAGTTTCTGTTAAACCTACACAAATGCTAACAGATCAACCATGTATATAATGACTTGAACCATATGCAATTTTTTCAGATCAACCACATTTTTATCAATCATATAAGCAGACGGTGGCAACTGATGGATCCACAAGTAACTGGTAATCTGTCATAATTCATTTTATGATGTAATGATGTTGATGTTCACGATCATCTAACTATTTTAAAGCAGCAGTTGGGAGGATTGTGGAAAGAGGCACCTGTTTACAACAAAAGAAGAATGAGATCGTAAATCTTTGAAAAGATATATAGTTAGAACCCGTTTGGTTTATAACTTCGAAAACATTTTTTCGAAAAAATTGAAATCATTTAGCAAAAACAGCTTTCAAAATTGTGAAAATTACTTGGTTTGGCTAAAGTATTTTTCTTTTAAGCACGTAATCTATGTTGATAATTTTTTAAAAAGTTAAAATGATGTAATAGATTGAAATTTTAAAAAGAACAAGAGAGAGAGAGAAATACTAGAAATGGAAAGTAACATTTAAAAATAATAAAAGTATGAAATTAAAAAAGAGATGATGTGATTAATTGAAATTGTGAATGTAGAAACCCAATGGGCCTAACTCACTCTCAAAAAACATCTTTGGAAGAGAAGGATTGCCTTAGGCTTTATATATATAGCTCAGGAGTAGGTAACACAAGCGATATGAGATTCAACGGTGAAAAATATTTTCGTAAAATAGTTTTGTTTTGTATTGTAAAAATAAAATAATTGAATTTTATGTTTCCAGAAAGTGTGTGTGTGTATGCATAATGTGAATCAAACACACCCTTAGCACTTAGGATCACTCTGCCTAGTGATCTTTATGTGACAGGCCAAAGACCATAGCAACTAATGAAACATAAAGATTGAATTGAAACATAACATGAATATAGTGAAAAACCATATGTTTATACCATATCCTTGTAGAACATGAGCACATGCCGCCACCCTTAGAAAGGTTTCCACACTGGTGGAAAGAGGAGCTGCTCCAGAGAGAATAAGACGCAAGTTACCTCCGAGACCTTCTTTCACCTGAGCACAAAATTCACCATCGTCTCAACTCCTTGGGGGAGATAATAGAAGAGGTATCAAGTTTGTGCTATCTAATTAGTTCCAGTACCTTGCTAAAAACAATTCTGTCAAATGTGGGAGCTGCCTCTACATGTTTAAATCCTTTACTCATATTACGTAGTTTGCTGCAAATTTGATAAAATGGAACGTCAACAAAGAGGAATGACAGTTAACACAACAGAGAGTTTCCCCATGTTGTGCCAGTTACTCTAAAAAAAAGTGCATATGCACATGATGTCCTAAAAATATGTAACATATATTATTAAACATTTAGTGTAAGAGAACATTTAGAGTTGTTTGATTTCGAATTTGGAAACAATTTTTCTTAAAGTTTGAAAACCGTTGGCAAAAACAGCTGTCGAAAATTGTGATAAGTGATAACTTGTTTGATTTGGGTTTTTTGAGAAATTTAGAAAACAGAACCTGTAAAAATGTGTGATAAAATTATAACTAAAAGTGATGTGGTTGCTTTATTTTTTTTAAAGTGAGGACAGAGATTTCGGATGTGATTGATTCAAAATGTGTATGAGAGAGAGAGAGAGAGAGAGAGAGATGTGAATTGAAAGGAAAACATAAATAGTAAAAATATACATTAAATTAGACCCTTTTCACAAAACTCTTAAGCAAGTGGTCAACATAAAATGTTGGATGGACGACAGTACCCAAAATGTAACAGAGAAAGAGCATGATTCTGTTTGTCTGACCTATTATTAGTTTTTTAGAATATGGGAAATCAAAGCATACAGGTCAAAAGGCTAAAAGAACCCAGAGGGGTTACTTCTAGAGCAGCTGCTCTGTAATAAAAGAATCTTACAAGCTATGCTCCACACATGACTAGGTTTTTCACGTAAATTAGAAGTAAATGGAACTTACTAAGAGTAAGCAAGGTCAAATAGAGCATGCTTGAGAAGACCTCCAGAAGAAATCTTCGCGACCAGACCTGAAAGTACAAGTAGCTAAATAATTAGGCATTGAACTTTTGAAAGAGAAAACTTTTACACGCAATCTCTGGCCTTGTGCGTGTTCTTGTTTTTTTTATATGATGCAAAACTGATAGTTTCTTCAACTTAATTACAAGAAGGACAGAAGAAGAGAAACTGCTGCTAAAAAAAACTGTCCCCGACCCATATTCAATGGGTAATGCTTCAATTCTGGGAAATTTATACAGAGAGATAGGAACTCTAAACATTCCTGAAGAAAGACATGCTTCCAGATCATACTGAAATACAGATTAATCATAATAGTCGAGTATACCTGAGTATATCTTGTCTAACACGCGAGGAACAGCACAAAATACAGTTGGTTTTAGCTCTCTGATGTCGTCCATCAGCAGTTTAACATCCTGAACGTACAACAGATGAAATACAATATATGAACTATTAACAACATGACATAAATTATGCGTCCTATCTTGATTTACCTTCTGCCAAAACCCTATCGAGGCCCCTTTGAAAATGAATAACTCCTCAATCACCCGATCAAATATATGTGCCAAAGGAAGAAAAGACAAATACACATCGGTTTCGGTAAACTGCATAGAGACGGTAGGATTGAATTAAAAAAAATAAAAATAAAGAAAGAATATCAACTAGAAACATAATTAAACGTGAGACATAAAATATAGTGTTTGACTTCGCTATAAATTTCAAGAAATTCAGCAATGGCACACGATGGCCAATAGTAACAAGAAATAATTCTACGCTCACCTCTTCATTCATGCTTTCTAGATGGTGATTCACTCCAGATATAATAGAAAGAATGCTCTCGTTGGAGATAATTACTCCTTTTGGATCACCAGTTGTTCCACTGGTATACATTATTGTACAGACATCACTCCTCTTCTTTGTTGGAAATTCAAATTGTTCATTTGTTCCCTGTAGGACAAAAAGAGTGAAATGTGATTATTAACCTGCCACAGAGTAATGTTGAGAAAGAGATACCCTCTGCTTGAATTTAGAAACCCAAGGCCTAACTCACTTTTGACGCCTTGTAAGATGAGGATTGCCCTAGGCTTTATATATAACTCAGGATCAGGTAACACAAGCAATGCAGGATTCAACACGCCCCGTCACACGCAGGGTGGACTTTGACAAACCACTGCAAATGGATATCGGGAGAGCCATCATTGATGTTGGATTCAACATGCCCAACATCAGATAAAAGTCTGGCCCTGATACCATGTAGAAGCCCAGTGGGCCTAACTCATTCTCAAAAGACGTCTTGAAAGAGGAGGATTGCCCTAGGCTTTATATATAACTCAAGATTAGGTAACAAGCGTTGTGGAATTCAACATGAATGGCATCTAAACATGAACCAGAGAAGCTGTTCCTACGATTACTAGTGAAACTGAAAATCTATAACCAAATATGATAGAAATTACTGAATTTCTCAATGCTCAACCATTAAAACACCTCACTTTTCAAAACACTGGTCCTGAAAAAATAAAAGGCTGCCATCATTCACATTTCCCAAGGAACTACAGACTACTACATGGAATGTTTACGTGTAGTTAAAGCAAAGGAAATGGCACAAGAAAGAGATTCGCTGATGCAATATGAACAAACAGACAATGTGAAGACAATTGCAATTCTAGAGAAAAGCTTACCAATTGCAAAAAATCATCCCAGGAATATATCTTTAAACCAAAATATTCAGCCTTCCTTTTTTGCTCAACCGTAACAAGTCCAAAGCTAACAAGAGCTACAAAGCAGGAGAGAAGATATTAGTAACTTTTTCCTCTTGTCGGCAAAAGTGAATAGAAAAAACTGAGAACAGGGAACTTACTTTTCAAGTATTTTCCAGTATGAGGGAATGTTTTCAACACCTGAAAACGAAAACAATGGAACAAATTGAGTAAACATGCTCCTAACAGAAGCTTATAAGCCAGAACTATATCTGTCCCAGCAATAAAACAATTAACGAACACATAAATCAAAAACTTTTAGGATAATATGTAGTGCAAACTGCCAACTTTATTAGTACTTACTTCAGAAATTTTTGTTTCTTCCACAAAAGTTATTGAAATCTCTGCATGGCAAATGATATATTCCACAGCGCCTGCACCTAAAACCATAATTGAACTTCCAAGTGTTATGTTCAGACATCTGACGTAGGATCATAGTTATAGTTGAAAGATACCAATCAAATGGATCACAAACTAAACACTCTTTTCGATGGTCCGCTAATCAATCTAACATGCATTAAGGTGTGGTTCATGTATTATTGAAAGTTGAAACCTTCGGGTGTCTCAGCATCGAATGACATTGCATATATATTTGTCAAAGTCCATAAGTTTCAGAGTTTTGGAGTCATTTGAAACATCTATACTTTATTTTTGACAAATATGTTATTTTTAATTAGCAAAAATTATTTGAGTTGAAATAAGATATTTAATAGTATATTTTAATTAGATAAAATGATTAAAGTCCATAAGTTTCAGAGTTTTGGAATCATTTGAAGCATCTATAATATATTTTTGACAAATATATTATTTTTAATTAGCAAAAATGATTTGAGTTGAAATAAGATATTTGGTAGTATATTTTGGTTTCGGGGAAGTCACATGACGTGTTTTCATTCAAAAAAAGAAAAAAAAAAGTACTCTCTGGTTTTTTATCTAAAATAGTTGAATTTTGTGCAAAGTTATTTTTTTAAGTCTAATTACAATGTCGGCTAGGTGGAAGCAAGATTTATCGTGAGTTTGGTGCGATGATCCCAGTAAGAAGAGGATAATTGCGAGTTTGACTTGGGACGTGCATTTGGTAGAATGAGTAACATGGGTCAGTGCCTTAGCAGGTACTGCTTCGCATATGTGGCATACTTTTATATTAAAAGTATTTGTATCATCCTTGTCTAACCCTGGCCAGCTTCCATGCTGAGCAATAAGTTCTCTCTAGTTCTGCCCATGTTAGATAAATACTAGCATGCGCATAGTTAAATAACACAGATATCAATGACACCCTAAAACTGTCCATCTATCCTGGTTTTATAAGCCTTCAAAACACACAATGCAAAAGAAGCAATTAATGGCCAAGTAGTATTGGTTGTGCTGGTATCCGGAAAGCGAAATACTTACCTAAAGTGTCATACAAAGGGACACAGTAAAGACCATGGGCATTGCACGCCTGCAGAAGAGATAAAGCATTTGGTTCAACCTTATAATGAAGCAAAATATATAGGAGTATCCAGATAGTGATGAAAACTTTGAGACATGCTTTCAAGCATGAAATCCAAGACTAAAATCTCCAACTATTATTTATTTAGATTTTCCCAATTGCCGGCATGTGAAGAGAATAGAATTGATTTCCACTTTACAAAAAATTCAAAAACATTATAGTCAAATATGTAAAAGTGCAGTTCAAAACGGTGGAAAACAGGCACTTACTTGCATGCTTATAACCCATCTTGAGCAATTGGCACCATATATTCCACAATGTGCTCCCTGTATCAAGCAATTAGAAAGTTAGAAATTCTTCACATGATCACATTACATCATTTACGAAAAGTATTTCTAAAGTGAGAATCACAGGTCCAATAATATTAAACTTTTCACTTCAAGATGAATGTTGATTAGATTCGCCACAGAACACAATTACGTGTTTTCGAGAAAGTGGCTAAAGTCTAACCCTGAGAAAACAACATTATTTTACTCCACTAATACTTGTGAACTAACAAAAGGAAACACGTCAAATGGAAAAGATAGAGCATATAGAGAAAAGAAAAGAAAGAGGTAGGCCTCCAAAGATGAAATGAAATATTACAGTAGTTCATGGACTGCTAGAAGCCTAGAACTAGAACCAAAGCAGTCAAAAGTCCGTTTGCCTGTCACGTGAACTGGCAATAACTAAGCCTATCAAAGAATGCTATAAGCCAGTCAGACCTATCTGACATGCCCAAGCTAAGATTTGGCAATAAGCATGAACTCAAAATATGCATTCCCATCTGATATAATTTTCAAGGTAAAAATGGAAAAACAAAATGCAATGCACTGCGAACTTACTTGCTTCACACCACAACTATGGAAGGAAGCCCCAACCTTCATTACAATATCATATACCTCCTTGTATGATAACCATACATATCTCCCTGCCTGCAAAGATAGAGGAGAAGTGGAAAACTTACTATTGACAAATCAATAAATCATACGCATGTTAGCAAATGTTAAAAAGGAAATGAGATCCCAAACAATTGTAGAAGTCATGACTGAGCACCTTGTCATTCACAATCTCACGCTCACCAAGCATTCGATTACTAGAATATTTCTCCACAGATGCACTGCAACAAACACTTAAAAGGTATCACACTACCATCCAATTCACAATTCAAACAGGATAAAGCAATTTATTTTTCATTGTACACTTATGACCATTGAACGATGTGTTCGTTCAAGAGAAATCCAATCTACGATCCTTAAATCAGCTGGAAATAACAAAAAACTACTTTGACAACTTCTCCAACGTCCTCAAAGTAAATTTATTAGGACATTTTCCACAACCAGCACCATAGGTTAAAGATCCACTTTGATGGGCATAGATTACAAAATCTAATAAATACCTAGCGACTCTGCGCGGGCGCAGAGAAGTACATGAACTTATTCACTTGTCTAAGAATATAGGATTAATAATTGAAAATCCTTCACAAAAACTGAAGAAAATGCGTAACGAGATTTGATGTGGGTCGTTTTCCCACGACCCACGTGCATTGATAAATAAATAAACAGTTATGGGCTCAGCTTAAGAAGGCACATCATTATTAGATAGAATTAAAGGTAATGGGCTCAAATGAGTGACCCCATCTTTAATTATAAGAATATTAGTACTTGGGTCTGCGGCAGAGCAACCCATGGGAGGTCAGGAATGACCAATAAGACCCAAAATATATCATGATGTTGAGGATCCAGAATATCTAGGAGGGGCGTTGATCATGACGAAAATCAAGGAGGTATGTGATGCTTTACTCTATAAATATAGCAATATACTTGCCATACCAGCTATTCAAGACTGATATCATCAAACACCTGATTAACTTACTCTCACATCGGAGGATATTTGGCCGATATCCAAGTACTAATCCTAAGTTTTGCAGGTATTAATCAGGGATTTGGGAGATTTGGGAGTTAGGATCATCGACAAATTCGAGCAGCTTCAAGATTACATCGCAATTCGATGAGCACCCTTTTGCTGTTATTATCAGCAAGGGTTTACAAATACTCACTGTAACAATCACGCAGAAACAGGAAACTAAAAACCAAAATGCATCACAAACGCACACTTGACACTTCTACAATGACTCGTGACTTACATTTACGTTGCGATAAACTTATCCTCACAGAACAAACAAACTTTCTCAAGCGCGCGAGATTTGATTTTACGGTTGCTACCGCTTCGAATCATGGCGGAGCATTTACTGCTCGATCCGATTATGGTGAAGAACGAGAGAATCGAAATGAAGAAAAATGTCGAAACAGAGGAAGTAATCGAAGCCATTTTTTTTTTATATTTTTCGCGGGAAAGAAGAAGAAGAACCCGATATTGCTCAGAACGGAAAAAACAGGGAGAGAAAAGAAACAAGGATAAATCGCAGTTTATACCCCTAATATTTAGGTGCAGTCTCACTTTACCCTCTGATCTATCAATTATTACAATTTGTCCCTTCAAATTTATTTTTTGTATCAATTTGGAATTTTTTTCTAATTTTGATCAATTTTATTGTCAAAATTAATCATGTGAATTATGCATGATAGAAAAATTATGTAATAAAAAAAATTATATTGCCCTCTATACCTCAGCTCGTTTGGTTGAACGGAATTAATGTGGAATGGAATTGTAATTCCACCGTCAATTTTGATTTCCTTATTTAGTTGTCCAATAGAATCAAAAGTTTGATTCCAATGGAATGAAAGATGATAAAATTGAATCCAGTCCAATGAAATCAAAAAACAATTTCCATAAAAGTCTATCCCTATTGTTAGAAATAATTTATTTTGTAGTCATTTTTTTAAAAATAATTTATTATTAGATATATATCCGAAATAGATGTCTAAAAGAGTATTATGTGAATTTCGTTATGTTTCATTACTTTATTTATTGTCTCATTCCATAACAACCAAACAATAGAATAAAACAGTGATTTCATTGACAAATCTATTATATTCATTCTCTTATTCCATTATTTCTCTCATTTTATTCCACCTTGATTCCATTTCATCCAACCAAATGAGTCGTGACTCGTTTGGTTCAACAGAATCGGAGTGGAATATAATCGTTATTCCACTGCCGATCCGATTCTCTTTTATGGTTGTCCAATGGAATATAAAATTTGATTCCATTAGAATGAAAAATGATGGAATTAAATTCTCTAGTTCATAAGTTGGAATCAGCCTAGCCTATCCTATGGTCAAAAAATAATTTCCACAAAAAATCATCCTTATTATTAGAAATAATATATTTTGTAGTCATTTTTTTTTAAAAAAATTTATTATTAGATATATATTCAAAATTGGTATCTAAAAGGACATTATGGAAATTTTGTTATGTTTCGTTATTCTATTCCTTCTTTCATTTTAAAATAACTAAATAAGAGAATGAAATAGTGATTCCATTGACAAATCTATTAGAGTTTGAGTGACATTACACTTTGCTGCCTCTGGCAGAAATTGACTGAAACCAATTAATTGTACAAAATTGTTATAAAAGGCAAACTTTAGATGGCACATTACAATAATTAAAACCTTAGCAGGTAAAATAAGAATCCACTTGTAATTTTTGGGCTCCTTTTGACAATTTTTTTATACAAATGATTGGGAGACGTGGTTTTGAATATTAAACCTTTTTACTAGAGAGAGACCTACTACTAAAAAGACATATTGAAATAAACACTAGACTGCAAGCATTTGTTTAATTGCCCTATTGGTACTGACTAATTATTTTCTTTTACATAAATTATTTTTATACATCGGGGAAAAGTATATTTTAAATTTTTTAACTATTGACACGTTTTTAAATAATCCTTCTAAATTTGTGCATTTTTATTTTAAACCCTTTACGTATCAACACGTTTTTAAATATTTATTTTGTCAAAAATTTTGTCCAAAGTAATAGAATAGAAGTGCAAAAAAGTAATTTTATATTTTATTAAATTTTTAATTATTTTCTCTTTCTCTTTTTCTTTTTTCTTCTTCTCCCTCTCTCTCTCTCTCTCCTCCCTTCATTCTCTTACTAATATTATATTTTTTACATTATATTTTTAATTAATGTCCCATTAATTTTTATATTTGATTTGTAGTCCTTTTTCTAGTATTTTAGTTAAAAAAATTACTAAAAAATATTAAAAAATGGACTAAAGTTGCAGCATTGCGACACTACCAATGGCACCACGTCGTCGACAGCCGTTGCCATCTGTCTCACCGTGCTTATAAATAAAAGGGTTAATAGCACTTTACCTCCATGTGGGTTTGACAGATTTTCACTTTACCTCCATGTAGTTTGAAAATCGCTATTTACCCCTTATGTGGTTAGAATTTCAAATCATTTACTCCTGATATAGGGGGTAAGTGCACTTATATCAAGATCACAGGAGAGTAAGTACTAACACAGGAGGTAAGTGCAAATCAGCTAAATCACATAGGGATAAAGTGCTATTAACCCTAAATAAAATGATTATAACTAAATTTTATTTTGTTATTTTAGTTATAATCAACCATGCATTATAATTAATAACTATGATTGTATTTTTAAAATATCTTTTTGAAAATAAATGATTGCGATCGGTTTTTTTTTTTGAGTCCAAACATTAGGAGAAGCGATTTTAAGCACAAGACCTCTTATTAGGGAAACACATTAGGTAACCATTACGCTACAAGACTTTTTGTTATAAAAAAAGTAGATTGGACTTAAAAGAACAGAAAAGAGAAAAAAATGAATAAAAAAAATCACCGGAAAATATCCCAGCAGCTTTCAATCCCTTGAGGAGGTGGCCGGAACCCATCTTTAGCCAATACATTTCTGTAAACTGCTCCAACCGACGGCTTCCCGTCGGTGGCTTCCTTCGCCTTTTCTATCTCTACCACAAACTTCATCTTCTCCCAAGCCTTTTTTCTCAGCACAGCAATTCATGTCCTCCCTTATTTGTAGAGAGAGAGAGAGAGAGAAATGGGTAGCTTGTGCTTTGGGTATTAGGAGAATTTGTTGGCCAAACTGAGGAATGAAGAAGCATTATTTTGGACTTTTGTAAGTGTTTTGGTGAGGCCAACGCCCCCAACAATATCATTGACTAACGATAGATAGGAATTTTGTATCCCACATCGGGGAAAGAGGGGGTCGGACCATGTAGGGAGGATTGTACAACTAGAAGAAAGAAAAATCATTAAACATATTTAACTGGATCGTGTCAATGAGGTGTCCGCCTAAGGTCTTCCCAAGTGGTGGAGCCTAAGGTCTGCGTTGCTTCGTGTATTTCTCTTAATTAGATTTTTTAATTGGAATGTTAGCGTTGCCTTTGGTAGTTGAATTTGTGGTTTTACTGAAGTCTATTAGAATGGATATGTAATTTCAATACGAATTTTGAGATAAAAATTAAAAAACTATATATTTAGTAGTACTTTGATGGGTTGGAGAATGTTGTTGCACGAACGTGATACTCATCTGCTATGTTAACAAATTAATATTGGTTCGCGAAATAAGTATTATTGACAGTAAAACAAACTTTCAATACTTAAGTGATTTTCAAATGTGCTAACGCTTGCAAAATAGCTCTCCCCTACTGGAGCCAGACATTTTGTTAACAAACATTTTTCGGAAAAAAAAATAATATTCATTACCTTAATAAATTTTTTATTAGTTACATTCAACTAATTTTTTAATAGTATTTTTTTTACTATATATTTTTTACTTACAATTTTTCCAATTACATTCAACTAATTTTTCGTTTATAAGTCGCTTGAAAAATTAACAAAAAAGTATAATTGAAAAATATAATAAAATGTAACTAAATATACACTTAAAAATGTAATTAAAATGTTTTAGAAAATAGTTACATGTAACGAAAAAAAATAAAATCTGACGACATGTGGTCAGATTTCGATGACCACCCAAGGTCTGACGTTGCGCGGCAGTGGATGATACCGACGGTCGATGATACAACTCCTAATTGGAGATATAAGAGAGCATTGAC
The DNA here is from genome assembly GCA_016647705.1 of Eucommia ulmoides. Taxonomy (NCBI): domain Eukaryota; kingdom Viridiplantae; phylum Streptophyta; class Magnoliopsida; order Garryales; family Eucommiaceae; genus Eucommia; species Eucommia ulmoides. The sequence continues at coordinate 52,081,721 of CM028340.1, read as the reverse complement.
CACAGGACTAAAACACAAGACAAAGTCTAATCAAAGAATTTATACAGAATTTAAATTGAAAATAAGATAAATAATAAATCTAATTGGCCAATTATATACAAAGGGACCTGTATGGATCCCAACTCAGGTGAGAGGAATCATTTGTAAAGGAAGGAAGGAAGCAAGGAGATAGGAATTTTTTATCCCACATGGAGAAAAGAGGGGGTTGGAACATGTAGGGTGGGCTGTACAACTAGAAGAATGAAAAACCATTGAACATACTTACCTGGACGGGGTCAATGGACGATCAAGAAGGCTCATGGCCTAGGTTGGTGACCTCCATTGCACTTAGGAGGGGTGCCCGTCTAAGGTCTACCCAAGAGGTGGAGCTTACGTCATAATTTGTGTTAGAGGGGGCCTGCGTTCGCGCGGCCCCTTGCCAAATATGTTTTCCTAAATTTGATTTTCCATAATTGGAACACCGGAGCTGTCTCGATACTTGAATTTGGTTTTATTAAATCTCTATTAGATTAGATATGGGATTGCAACATCTAATTTGAAAATAAAGAACTTTTACATAAATTATTTTGATGGGAAAGAGAATGAGAACATGGTACTCTCTTGCTCTGTCAACAATTTTACATCGGCTCCTGAAAAAAGGATTATCATCACTAGTACAACCTTCCAACGCTCACAGTGATATCCCAAAAATAGATGCCACGCCGCGATGTGCTATGGTGGTCGTGCTCGCAAAATACCTCATCTCCGCTTAACACAATATGTGCAGAAGGCTAGAAAAGCTATTGTGGCGACTAATCCCACATCGGATGAGTAGACCACAGGGGGATGGAGTGCAAGCACCTACATACTCGGAAACAGAACAAGGGATAGCTCATACCTTTCTCGGCCTTTTGGCTAAGATCAAGTGTAGTATCTGTTCTTATCAGTTTAATATCTGATACGTGGGCCATTGGCCCACATGATATTAAATCAATATTTTTAGGGGGAGAGTCCATCACAATAGCTTGCTATTGGGCCTCTCGAGCGTCGCCTTGGCGTTGCACTATTGCCTCGGCCTGGCGCAACCCACCCAAATCTTAGTTTTTAGTCTTTTTTGCGTATCTTTCGCCTTTAGGAAGTGAGATGAGCCGTGTATAAGTTGATGATCCCTTTCGCGTGACTTTTCCTTTTCGCAATGCCAAAAATTGAGAGGTTTCGTTTTAATTCCTTGAAATGAAAATTATCGAGTGGAATGAAGAAAATCGATCGAAGAAGCTGTTTCGAATCAAATAGTCAGACTTTCGGAATGATAATGAGTAATTTTATGTCAATCTTTTTCATGCTATTACAATATTTTTCTGCTTAATTCCGTCAAGTTAATGTTTTCCTTTTCTGGCTCTAGTTACGACCAAGGACTGCTCACAGTAACACCAATGATAAATGCTGATCCGCTTACTTGGTTTCATACTCAAATCATGGATTCAAGTTTCGCATGGGTTCTATGTGACAAATAAATTGAAACGGAGTGAAGTTCTACAACCCAAGATAGCATTGGTATGTGTAGTGAGCAATACTATGTCCCACATCGACGATTGAAGGATCCGAACAAAACACGATCTCGCACAAAATTAAGTGTGAGGCTGCTATGTCCAAGCACGCAGCCGTGTGGTGAGCACAAAGCGAACTATTCTTTCGCCTTTTACTAAAGAATACCGTGTGCTCGTCGCTAAAAGCGGCATACGCCACTTTTTGGAGGGGTCGAACCTGGTACGGTTTCGACCTCCTATCAAAAAAAAAAAAATTGAAAAGTTAGTCGTATTATTATTATTTATGACCCCCAACTGTTTTGTAGCACGGGTACTTGGCATGCCTGATGTCGGAATTAATGGTCACCCCTAAATTCGACTTCGGTGAGAAATAAAAAGAATGGTTAGAAATAATATTTTAGCGCTTCTATCCGTTTTAGAACGTGTACACAACGCATCACCTGACATTTTGCTAATCAAAATTTTTCGAAAAAACAAAGTTTTTGCCAAGGTGAGTTTCCACGAATTTCGAAAGGCTCTGAGTGTAAATGAGAGGTCCCTTTCAAGAATTAATTTGAGTTCCAAATTTGCAATTGGAAATTCGACCGAAATTGGTCTTAGGGCTCAATTGAGCAACTTGGAAGCAGTTTTCAAAAATATTTGGCGTTTTAGTTTATTGATATCAGTTTCCAAAGTTAAACTTTAACATTACAAACGACCGTAAAATTAAGAAATGAAACGTACATCTCTGGTGAGAGTATGAAGCACACAAATCAGGGCTGATCTTTTGAAAAAATCATCCATGCCTAGCTAGGAAATGTAATTCATATTGACGAGAGCAAATTAGTAGCACAATTTCAATGAAGGAGCACTAATAAGTTTTTGTGTTTTCATTATAATTTGATCATAAAGAAAAAGTGGATTAAAGGTGAAGCGCTTTTCGTTTTCACATGATGTTTGCAGCTTTTATGCATCGTAAGAAAATGAGCAATCAAAAAAGAGGGTAAATGACACTTTGCCCCCTGTCGTTTGACCGAATTGCACTTTGTACCCCTTTGGTATTTTCGTAAATACCTAACCCTGTGGTCCCCGCTAAAGTGCATCGGTTACATTTTCTGTTAAAGTAAACGGTCAAACCTCAGAAGTTAAGGAGAGTAACGAACCATATAGTATAAACTAACAGTTACACCGCCCATGTCGGGTCGGGTGATATCCATCTGCTCTTTGTTTCAATTTTTTCTTCACTTCCCTTTTTGCCACCGGAATGGGTCGGTCATAAGGGTGAATTTGTCATTTTACAAAGTTACATTAATTGTTCAACCGTTGCACTTAAGTCTGTACGACAACGGGGGTCATTGATGAAGAAGATAGCGTAGTGGTGTGAAGCGCCATCCGGTCAAGCCGCAGGGGGGGGAAGGGTCACTAACCCGAAGCAAATTGGGGAAAAGCAAACAAAAACAAAGGCACCATTTCAGTTAATCAATTTAGTGGAACACACGCAGGAAGATGAAGGAAACGGGAAAAACGATTAAAGGAGAGGAGGTGAACCGAGAGGAATTGTTTGTAACGGAAGGAATGAGGTGAGCTGAGAGGAATCGTTTGTAAGAGAGGGGGTTGGAGGTTAGCCGAGAGGAATTTTTTATCCCACATCGAGAAAAGAGAGTGATGGAATATGTAGGGAGGGCTGTACAACTAGAAGAATGAAAAACCATTGAACATACTTACCTGGACGGGGTCAATGGGCGATCAAGAAGGCTCATGGCCTAGGTTGGTGACCTCCATTGCACTTAGGAGGGGTGCCCGTCTAAGGTCTACCCAAGAGGTGGAGCCTACGTCATAATTTGTGTTAGAGGGGGCCTGCGTTCGCGCGGCCCCCTGCCAAATATGTTTTCCTAAATTTTTTTTTCCATAATTGTAACACTGGAGCTGTCTTGGTAATCGAATTTGGTTTTACTAATCTCTATTAGATTAGATATGGGATTGCAACATTTAATTTGAAAATAAAAAACTTTACATAAATTATTTTGATGGGATAGAGAACGCAGCCGCGAGAATGAGAACATGGTACTCTCTTGCTCCGTCAACAAATTTACATCGGCTCCTGAACAAAGGATTATCATCACTAGTACAACCTTCCAACGCTCACAGGGATATCCCAAAAATAGATGCCACGCCGCGATGTGCTATGGTGGTCGTGCTCGCAAAATACCTCATCTCCGCCTAACACAATATGTATAGAAGGCTAAAAAAGCTATTGCGGCGACTAATCCCACATCGGATGAGTAGACCACAGGGATGGAGTGCAACCCACCTACATACTCGGAAACAGAACGAGGGATAGCTCATACCTTTCTCGGCCTTTTGGCTAAGATCAAGTGTAGTATCTGTTCTTATCAGTTTAATATCTGATACGTGGGCCATTGGCCCACATGATATTAAATCAATTTTTTCAGGGGAGAGTCCATCACAATAGCTTGCTATTGGGCATCTCGAGCGTCGCCTTGGTGTTGCACTGTTGCCTTGGCCTGGCGCAACCCACCCAAATCTTAGTTATTAATATTTTTTGTGTATCTTTCGCCTTTAGGAAGTGAGATGAGCCGTGTATAAGTTGATGATCCCTTTCGCGTGACTTTTCCTTTTCGCAATGCCAAAAATTGAGAGGTTTCATTTTAATTCCTTGAAATGAAGAAAATCGATCGAAGAAGCTGTTTCGAATCAAATAGTCAGACTTTCGGAATGATAATGAGTAATTTTATGTCAATCTTTTTCATGCTATTACAATATTTTTCTGCTTAATTCCGTCAAGTTAATGTTTTCCTTTTCTGGCTCTAGTTACGACCAAGGACTGCTCACAGTAACACTAATGATAAATGCTGATCCGCTTACTTGGTTTCATACTCAAATCATGGATTCAAGTTTCGCATGGGTTCTATGTGACAAATAAATTGAAACGGAGTGAAGTTCTACAACCCAAGATAGCATTGGTATGTGTAGTGAGCAATACTATGTCCCACATCGACGATTGAAGGATCCGAACAAAACACGATCTCGCACAAAATGAAGTGTGAGGCTGCTATGTCCAAGCACGCAGCCGTGTGGTGAGCACAAAGCGAACTATTCTTTCGCCTTTTACTAAAGAATACCGTGTGCTCGTCGCTAAAAGCGGCATACGCCACTTTTTGGAGGGGTCGAACCTGGTACGGTTTCGACCTCCTATCAAAAAAAAAAAAATTGAAAAGTTAGTCGTATTATTATTATTTATGACCCCCAACTGTTTTGTAGCACGGGTGCTTGGCATGCCTGATGTCGGAATTAATGGTCACCCCTAAATTCGACTTCGGTGAGAAATAAAAAGAATGGTTAGAAATAATATTTTAGCGCTTCTATCCGTTTTAGAACGTGTACACAGCGCATCACCTGACATTTTGCTAATCAAAATTTTTCGAAAAAACAAAGTTTTTGCCAAGGTGAGTTTCCACGAATTTCGAAAGGCTCTGAGTTTAAATGAGAGGTCCCTTTCAAGAATTAATTTGAGTTCCAAATTTGCAATTGGAAATTCGACCGAAATTGGTCTTAGGGCTCAATTGAGCAAATTAGAAGCAGTTTTCGAAAATATTTGGCGTTTTAGTTTATTGATTTCAGTTTCCAAAGTTAAATTTTAACATTACAAACGACCGTAAAATTAAGAAATGAAACGTACATCTCTGGTGAGAGTATGAAGCACACAAATCAAGGCTGATCTTTTGAAAAAATCATCCATGCCTAACTAGGAAATGTAATTCATATTGACGAGAGCAAATTAGTAGCACAATTTCAATGAAGGAGCACTAATAAGTTTTTGTATTTTCATTATAATTTGATCATAAAGAAAAAGCGGATTAAAGGTGAAGCGCTTTTCGTTTTCACATGATGTTTGGAGGTTTTATGCATCGTAAGAAAATGAGCAATCAAAAAATAGGGTAAATGACACTTTGCCCCCTGTCGTTTGACCGAATTGCACTTTGTACCCCTTTGGTATTTTCGTAAATACCGAACCCTGTGGTCCCCGCTAAAGTGCATCGGTTACATTTTCTGTTAAAGTAAACGGTCAAACCTCAAAAGTTAAGGAGAGTAACGAACCATATAGTATAAACTAACAGTTACACCGCCCATGTCGGGTCGGGTGATATCCATCTGCTCTTTGTTTCAATTTTTTCTTTACTTCCCTTTTTGCCACCGGAATGGGTCGGTCATAAGGGCGAATTTGTCATTTTACAAAGTTACGTTAATTGTTCAACCGTTGCACTAAAGTCTGTACGACAACGGGGGTCATTGATGAAGAAGATAGCATAGTGGTGTGAAGCGCCATCCGGTCAAGCCGCAGGGGGGGAAGGGTCACTAACCCAAAGCAAATTGGGGAAAATGTAACAAATAAATTGAAATGGAATGAAGTTCTACAATCCAAGTTTAGCATTGGCATATGTAGAGACCAACACTAAGTCCCACTTTGTCTTGTCGGAACCAGGCATTTTGTCGAAATGTTAATTGTACAGTTATTTATGACAAAGCACAATTTTCCCCTACAATTGGGCCCTTAATGGATTCAGCTTATCACTGAAAATTGAAGACGATTCTAAAATAGAAAAATACCACTACCCAAAATCTGAATCAAACACAACAGATTTTCTAAAACATGTTTCCAAACCTAAATTCCAATTGCACTTTTCACCCTCCAGAGGTCACACTTTACCCCTTTAATATTTGGGAATTTCAAATTTTGCAATTTACTCCCTAAAATTTTCTTTTAATGTCAATTTAATCCAATCAGCTGATATCGTTATTTTTTTTTACCAATGTGGGGGGCAAAGTGCAACAAAAACTCAAAACAATAGTGTAAAGTGCAATATACCGTTTTCTCTCATGTGAAATCACAAGATTTTGAAAATAAATTGGATCAAATTGATGTGAAATACAAACTTTTAGAGGCAAATTGCAAAAGTTGAAACATTGACGGCAAAATGAGACTCCAACCAAACTTCAAGGGTACAAAGTGCAATTAACCCAAAAGCAAAACAAAAAACATCTAGTACTCCAGGAAGAACAATCAAGATCATGGCAAGAAATCTTTGCCAACACAATTAAATCTTGAAATGAAGTCAAAGACTATGTACATGAAATCAAAAGGCTTAGAGGTATTTTTAGGAGGTTAGAAGTAAGAGGCTATGAACAAGACTATGTGCATATAGAAATACCTTTAGGGTCCGTTTGGATGAGTTATTTAAAGAAAGAATTTGATTTGAAAATACCCTTTTTCTAAATCAAATTCCTTCTTCAAATATACCTCGTCGAAACAGGACCTTATATCACTGGCTTGACAATTTTCTGGGATCGGAGTCGATTCCACGCTTTGCGTAAAGAGATCCGGAAGCCGGGATATCAGCATGGGAAGTGGCGACGGCGGAAATAGGCTGAAAATTAGTATTCCCAATAAACCAGTAGAGAGCCCATTTGAGATTGCAGAGGGTGTATTTTAGAGCTTTTGTCCAATTCTCCTGCTTGTTGAAGCTCTGGGTGATGGAATAGTTTTCCACTTTGTCATTCTCTATTCTGAAGAAGGAGAAAAAAAAAAAAAAAAAAAAAAAGATTGCAGTGAATTATAAATTTAAAAACCAAAATTTCGTAAGAAGTTCTATAAAATCTCTTTTCCAAATCAAATTCCTCCTTCAAATAAGCCAGTGGTCCATTTGGGTAAGGTATTTGATTCCGAGGAGGGATTTGTAAATTTTTCCTTCTCGAAATCAAATATTTTATTTAAATACATCACCCAAATGCACCCCGAAAGTCGCTTGGCTAAGGTATAAATGAAACCATCTTGTGTTCTAGGAGAAGAATTAAGTCTACGTACTTCTTTGATTTACTGCAAGAAGGTAATATTCATGGAAAAAGACTAAATAAATGTCTAATCCGTGGTTGGAAGAACCCAAGGGCCTGTTTGGTTGCATTTTAAAAACGGTATTATTCTGTTTTTCAGTGACTAAAATTGTTTTCAGAATCCGATGGAACATATTTTTCCATGGAAAAAAATGTTTTCAAAGTTGGGGCCAGTTCGGTTTACGACGGCAAAACCACCAAAGTTTTTACAATTTTTTATAATTTTCAGAAACTGTTTTTTGAGTTCTAAACCAAAACATGCCTTAATAACCCTGGCAAGAAGAAGGAAGCAAACGTTTTACTAAGGTTAGATATGCATAAATGAACAAGTACCAATAGAGAGTTCAAATAAAAGATTGATGCTTACTTGTATGGAAGCTTGAAACACTTATCAGGCGGTATGTTGTTTTCTTTGTCCTTCGAGTTTGCAAATTCGGCAAAATCCTTGAGGCAGGTCAAAAACAATGTCATCGCTTTATCATAGCGAGTGCTCCAAAACAAGTTGACGGGACCAAACCTACGAGGACCCGTGTCAAGTTTTACATCAAAAAGACCAAAAAAAATGTGACTTATGAAGAGAAAAACACAGTTTAAACATTCAATATAGTCAATTATGTTAGAATCTCAATCAAATTTGTGAGACTTCTCAAAGTAGTCTATATATGAAAGGAGTTACTCCACTTGACACTATATGGCTTTAAGTTAGAACCTCCTAACATGGTATCAGAGCTAGGTTTGATGAGTCTTGTTTGTTTGGATGTTTGTCTTCTCTTTTCTGTTGTGTGATCGCATCAAGTGCAAGGCGGGATTGCACGTGAGGGTGGGTGTTAGAATCCCATATCGAATTTGTGAGGCTTCCGAGAGTAGTTTATATATGAAAGAAGTTACTCTACTTGATACTATATGGTTATAAATTGGAACCTCCTAACATGATATTAGAGCTAGATTTGTGAAGTCTTGTTTGTTTTTCCCCGATTGTTTGAATGTTTGTCTTGTCTTTTCCGTTGTTTGATCGCATCAAGTGCAAGGCGAGATTGCACGTGGGAGTAGGTGTTTGAATCCCACGTCAAATTTGTGAGACTTCCCAAAATAGTCTATATATGAAACGTGATTTTAAGTTGGAACCTCCTATAACAAATTCTAATGAATATCAAGACTATAAAGGCAATGGGTACTAAGTGTTGTCGTCTCTCCAATTATTATTAATAAGTATCAGAATTCAGAATAGCAATTTGTACTTACAGATCGTATGTATTGTTGCTTCCGTCCATAATGCGAGGATAACTTCCCATTGGAAGAATTTTTATCCGGTATCTGACAACCAAGTAAAGGATTTATGTATAATATATGTGTGTGTATAATATACATATATATATAAGCTTGCTCATAAGATGCAGCCTCCCCATACCCTGCAATCTTCCGTTTTGGTTTTCTTTTTTCTTTTTACATCAAATGTGAAAAGTCACATATGGGCATGCCGCCACCTAAATGACAGGGCATAATATTTGGAGGAGACACAAATTCGATTACGCCATATCTACATATACAAAGACAAAAGAAAAAGGATACGGGAACTTTGGTCGAAAATATTGAGCCATCGTATGGAGAAGAAGGCAAGCTTGGCCCCAAGCAGCATTTATCTCGTCCCACTCAACCTAAAAAAGTCGCAAAAAAGTAGCATGAAATGCTACTCAACAAACTAAAACACAATAAATAAAAAAATAAGGCACCGTTTGGTAATAGTCTTTGAAAAAAAAGAGCAGCCCGGTGCTACAAAGCTCCTGCTATGCGCGAGGTCCAGTGGTAACACTCTTTGAAAGTACTCATTAAAAGAATAAAAAAAAAATTGGTTCAACAAAAAGAAAAGTAATTTTAATGAAAAGCAAAAGCAAAAATAAAAAATGTGTTTGATAGTATAGTGTTATCTATATAAGTGATCTCTTATTAAAAAAAAAAAAACATTCATAGATATTTGAAAAAAATGTTGGTTGAGAGCTCTTAATCCGCTTATCTCCGTCAATCTCCTATCTCTTAAAATATAAAAATCGAAAAAAAAAAACAAAAAACAATTATTTTTTGCTTTCTGAAAAAAGTACTTAAAAATGATGTTTTTACTTCTTCAATTCATAAAAGTACTTTTCTTTAAGTACAAAACAAATGATACTTATAAAAATAAGTACTTAAAAGCAAAAAAAATATATTTAAAAAAAAAAAAAGTTTACCAAACAGTGCCTAAGTAAATAAAAAATAAATAACTTAGATTATCAACAATGCGAGTCAGGAATGTGAAGCTTTAATTAAAATTAATACATCAGACGTTGTACTTTCTCTGCCTAACTGTAGATGTTGTATACCTTCAAGAAAATATTGCTAAACCTTCTAACAGCACCCGACTAAAAGCTATTAAAACTTTCAAGAACGCATGGCTAATAAGATTTATATAAATATATATAATATGTGTGTGTGTGTGTGTGAAAGAGAGACAGAGTGCGTGTGTGTGTGTGTGTGTGTGTGTGAGAGAGAGAGAGAGTGTATGTGTGTTTGTCTCACCTATTTGTGACTAAGGTTGCGAATAACACACACGAAGAGGTGACAAGTGTTTATACTAATCAAAGGTCATCTCTCGGGTGAATATATATATATATACTCTGTACCAGAATGATTCAAATGACAATGGCAAAGAAAAGGGCTAACACTTTGTGTCCTAATCCAAACAATTTTCAAATAAAAGTGCACTGCTTTCAATACCTGAATTTTGGGAAGTCTCCCCAGCCGGAAGTTGTTAATTGTTCCAAATTCTCCATCATACCAAATGGGGAAAGCATCATTAAGAACATTAGTTCTCTTCAACAATTCTAATTGTGCTTGTGAAACTTCAATCTTTGCCAAAATTGCATCCCTTTCTTCCTGTCGACCACAAAACCCTAATGAGCAAGTATGCTTCGTGAAAAGTACTTCAATTTTAAAGTAAAGTGAACATTGTGAATAGACTCATAAAAAAGACACACATACATACATATATATGTGTGTTAAAGTCAAAGAATAGTAGGAAAAGAATGATACAGCTTAACATCGTGTTAGCCTCTCCCTCTATTTATAGAAATTAAAAAACAATACATAAACCCTAAACAATACAGGAAACCCTAAATAATACAAGAATGACATAAATACCCTTTAATACTCCCCCTAAAGTTGTAGCATATATATTGTATACTCGTATCTTGTTATAAATGTACTCTATCCTTAAGTCCCCTAACAGTTTAGTAAATAAACCAGTTAAACTCATCAATTGAATTTACATATTTAATCTCAATCTTTCTCGAATGAAGTGACAATCAACTTCAATGTGTTTTGTTCTCTCATGAAAATATGGGTTAGATGCAATATGAAGTGTTGTTTGATCATCATAAACTAGGTTTACCAGTGAAGAGTGTTCAAAATCAAGTTCTTTTAACAAACTTTTCAACCAAGTTACCTCACAAGTGGTCGGTGGGGTTCATGGGGCGGGGTGGGCCAACCTAATAAAATACAAGAAACTATAGAAACGCCAACAATTTAATAAATTTCCTCCTCCCCTATTTTATGGACATGTTCATCATAGTAGTGGCGGAAAATTATCCATAGGCGAGTAATAACAGTGAATATTAACCCACATAAAATCAACTAAAAGGTCATGATCTATACATGTGAGCAATATTTGAATGGAAAATGATCTAATTATAAACAGAAAGAATGGCAATTCACCTGATGGGAGATCAATTGAAACTGAAAATTGTTGAACTCGTGCCAATACCTAGAACACATATAATAAACAACTATGAATAGAGGAATTCACTTTTCATCATATGTATGTATGTACCCATGCATAGCATGGACCAATGGAAAAACCTTGAAAATGAAATCTTATTAATAACTTCCTCAATACTAAGTGCAACTTACCGCTCCTCCAACTCATTGAAACGACTAGATTTTAATTCAAGATCCTTCAGTTGGGCAGTTACTTCAGCACATTGTTTCTCTGTCTCTTGAATAGCTGCTTCAAGTTTCCTTTCTTCTTCTTCTATCTTTAGCATCCAAACATGAGAAGGAAAATATTTTAACCCATGTTCATTTTATTTTTTTGTGTGTGTGTGTGCACGCGCGCGTGAGGGGAAGTGTTGAATCCCACGTTGCTTGTGTTACCTGATCCTGAGCTATAAATAAAGTCTAGGACAATCCTCTTCTGACAATGCGTTGGCCCATTGGGTTTCAACAACACTCATAAGAAAAGACATCTGAAAATGGCTCCTATTTCTGTTACTAATACAGTATGTAAACTTTATCAATTCTGATGCAAAAATGCAATATTATAATATTTATCTCTCAATTGAATCCATTAAGAACGATAGGCATTGATGCGTGTGATGTGTGCGCATGTGCGTGTGTGTAGGGGGTGAATGAGGAGCCTACAAAACCAGCTCATTCATGGAATGAAATACCTAGAAAGTGATATATTCGACTAGACCTTTGATAAGCACCTTTAGTTTTTCCCTGAGGAAATCAGCCTCGTTAAGAACAGTTCGGGTCTCCCCCTCCAAGCGTTGAAGACAAGCTTCATATGCTTTTATGTCGTGGTTGACATCATCAACCTCCTTGTCAAGTTTATCAGATAGTACCCTCATGCACTCAAGACACAGAGGTTGTTCGACCTGTAAAGTGAAAGAAAAAACATTAAACGTTAAGTGGCCTAAACAGCACTTTTAGAACTCCAAATGAATGGTAGATAAATTCATTAATGCAAAAATGCAAGTACTAAGCATTCACATGGAAAGCAGAGGAAGGACACATTAACAACACATCACAAAAACTTAGGGGGCAATTTTTAACAATTTCAAGTGGTTAAAAAACATGTTCTCAATTTTTTCAAATGATAAAAATATATTATGTTGAAGGAAAATAAGAACAACTTCCATTTTTTTAAGCAATTAGCTCCCTAATTTTGAGATTCAGAACGATTTAAGTTCTTTAACAGCGTAGCTGTGCTCATCTTTAAAAGTTATTGCAGGACTAAGCTTCACTTGAAGCTTTAAATGCCAACCTTCTTAATCTCGCAAGTATTAGGTTTAGGGGTTTTTATCCACCCCCCCCCCCCCTTCCCAAAACGAGAATGAAATGACGTTAAATTCTACACTTTTTTTTTGTCAATAAATATGCTTTTAAATACATGATTTTTAAAGTTAACTTATTTACACATGCAAACATATACTCACACACAAAATACTTTTTAAAGTTAACTTGTACACACACACGCACACTTATGCTTGTCCTATATTTCCTATTTTAAAAAAATTGGAAAGTGATAATAGTGTCCTATGCTTCTATATGCTTTTTGCGCTTCTAATTGGAAACAATGCCCTTTGTTCATACCTGCATTTGGGTTGAGGCAATTTCAAAGGCACGCTTAAGGACGGTTATGGTTGAATTAAACCCAGAATTGTGGGATTGAGAGGGAGCACTAGCGGGTCCATCTTCTGGCGATGGCAATTGGGCACCGCCTCCATCAGACGCAGGCTCGGGCTTGTAAACAGAAGCTGCAGGTGGAGGCAACACCACAAATGATTCTTCTATTGCCTTCCCAGAAGAATGGCTACTATCAACCTGAGCAGCTCCAACACGAGGCCTGGGAGGTACTCCTGGTCCCTGATTCTTCTGCTTTGGCAACACAACAAACGAATGGTCCATTCGTGTCGAACCCAACACGCTACCGGCTCCAAGGATTGAAGAATTCTGCATCCCTGTACAATCAAACACAAATTATATTCAAAAATATTGGATGCAACAGTCGTACCATCATTTCAGTATGCCATGAGGTACAACCAACCAATGAAGTGTCTCGTTTTTTGATGTGGGTCCCACTAAGTAGGATCGACTTAAATGCAAGGAGGATGTAATCATCTTTTATAATTACTGCGTCTTATATTTTATCTCAAATATGAAGACTATGACATTGCATAACTGTGGGTTGCAGCACCAGCTTTTGCCACACTAGCAACCCACACAGTGTGAATTTTATATCGTGGTCGCCGTAATCAATCTTAAAACAAAATAAAATAAAATAAAAAATCAATTTCCAACGTGTTTATTGATATACTTTGATTTGCATAAATTAGCTTTAGGCCTTGTGATATGCCTCAAATATACAGGAAGACATATCAAAAACCCGTTTTCAGATCCAGTTGATGTGTAAAATTGAATATCTAACCTCAGTGTCACACACTGTATAAACTAAAAAGTAAACTGAGGAAGTTGTACCACACCATAAGGTTGTTATAAGATGCCTCAACTATAAATAGGTAAGAATATTCAATCCATTAAGGTTGCCTTCTCCGTTCCCCCAAACATTCTTGCAGAATCTCTCCGAACGAGAGAGATGGAGTAGAGAAATTGGGAGATATGCATTTTTTTTTTTGGTACAAAAAAGAAAAACAAACACAACTGCAGGCCCCAATCAAAGCCGCCCACGTCCATTTCCGCAAGAACCATCTCTGTAATGTCTTCCAGCAGTGACCATAATCTTCAACTTCACTCCTCCGCTTACTCCTTTCTTTGCCAGGAAGTCAGCACATTTATTCTCCTCCCAGGAGGCAAAATGAAGAATGTAGTTGCAATTATTTAAGAACCTCCTACAGTCTTCCACCCAAGATTTATATCTATTCATCTCTGGGCAATCTCCTAGGATCAAGGATACCGCCTGCGGATCCCAATGTGGATACTCCTCAATTCTGCTTCTAGTCATGTGCACTCCATGATTTGGCCATAGTAACCGGTTCTAGTCATGTGCACTCCCAAGTTGTCAACTACTACCATCTATGCATATTTGATTTTGATGACCTAATGAAGTGGCCCCAAGATCTCCTAGGGCACAACAATGTTCACCTAATCGATGCCCTTGTTTATACAACAATTATGTGAATTCATACAAAAATATTTTACATTGTTAGTTGCACTGTAACTGCTAACTAATTAGTAATAATGTTGATATTGTTCAGTGATGAACACAAAAATGGCTGCAAATTCAATAATCATGCCAATATTGCGAAGTCATTAACCTTCTACACCTCATCTACAAACTCACTTTACTTCCTAAGCATACAGTGTACTTTAAATTACACATTCGCAATGAAATCGTTTAAAAATTCACACAATTAAAAAGAAAAAGGACAATATAGAACAAATTTTAAGCACTGATAATTCGCAATCACAAGTTCTTCAACAAATCCAGAGCGCTAATATTATGATCATCCATACAAATTGAGAGATAGAGAGAGAAAGAGGCTAACCGGAGCGATAGGATGAGGAGAACGAGGAGTCGTTGAAGAACTTCTCGGCGTAAGAATCGACTCCGACGATGCATAGGCTGTGGCGGCAGTTCTGGCAAACCCATCTTGGAAGATTCGGGTCCACCGGTAAGGTCCGGCCCTTATCGCCGGAACTACTGATATTTTTCATCGATATCGTTCTCTCTCTCCGGCTAACTGTGAAGTGATGATGCCGGCCGTCGGGGGGGACAGAGAAAGAGAGAGCAGGTGCACCGTAAACGATTACTTCCGATGAACCAATAAGAAAATGACGTAGTTTCTTCAAGGAGTATAAAATACTGATAAATTGCATGTTTGCCCTTTAAGTTTAGATATAGTGACAAATTGGACCTTATAATTTAATCCACTCAATTAGGTCCCGTTTGGTTATTGTTTCTGTTCCTTGATTTCTGTTCCCACTCTCAAAATCTTGGATAAAAATATATTTGGTAAACACATTTTTTTCCCCCAAAAATTTTGTGAGTAATTAGAGAATATTTTATGAATTCTTAAAGAATTTGAGAAAGTAAAAAAATGTTAATTCCTATTCACTCTCACAAAAATATTTTCATTGGCATCCCGTCGGCCACCATACATTTAAAGAAAAAAAAAAAAACAAATGTTGTAATTGAATATATTTTTTTGTTTCTATTCTCATAAATAAAAATAAATAATTTCAAGACAATAATTGTTATCAAACATGTTTTTGTTCCCGAAATACTCCAGAACAAAAACATAACTTTCATCTCGGTTTATTTGAAGTAGAAATTGAAAAACAGAACACTAACCAAACACCACCTTAGATAACTTGTAGGTTTGAAAATATTTCAAAAAAAAAAAAAAAAATCTAGTAATTTTAAGAAATACTTGAAAGAAGGAGAAAATGTATTTTTAGTTGAAGGATGTCCAAACTACTATTTAAATTTGAATAAGAAATTTGATAAATTTATGAAATTTAGAAGTAACTAAATTTTGAAAATTTGAATTTGATTTTTTTTGTCGCTTGTGATACTGTAAATTTTTCTTAGACCCCTATATACCTGCAAAACTTAAGAAAAATTTTGCAATACTAATATGATATCAGACAAATACTTTCCGGCCTGAAAATAAGTTAATTGATTTTTTTTCTTATTGAAAGAAATGTTTAAAAACTAAAAATAAAAAAATCTATCACCATAAAATTTAGGGACAATCAGTGGGAGGACCTCCATTTAAGCTTTAATTGGTCAAAAATCCTACATGCGGTAAATTTTTTTTATTTAGTCTCATCTGTTTTAAAAATGCGGAAAACTTGCTCACGTGATAGCCACACGCCAGTTATATTTAACTACTTTGTATGTAATATTACTGTATTAGTTACAGGTAACTAATTTTTTTTTTCCTGTTATATGTTCCAACAATATGTAACTTTTTAGTTATATATCTCTCACATGTAACTAAAAAATTTGATATTTTTCAGTTACATGTTTCAATAATATATAATTTTTTAGTTACATGTCTCTAATATGTAACTAAAAAATTTGATATTTTTTCAGTTACGTCACAAAATATTATATATATATATATATGTAATTGTAACATGTAACTAATATTATATAATATTATATAAGTACATGTAATTAAAAATACCCAAATATGTATGAAAAGTAACAATTATGAAATTGTAACTAACATTAGTTACATTTAACATAATTCACTATAAAAATCGAATGTATTCACTAAAAAATTCCCTACAATTTCTACAATATCCCTACAATTTCTGCAATTCAGGACTAAAATACAAGTGAAATCTAATTTAAAGGACTAAATCAAAACCTAATAACATAAAAGGACTTTTCATCCATTAAACTTAAAAACATAAACTTTTCACCAATTTTCCCTAAAATCTCTTTAGCCAATATCTTATTTGTTCGATTTCAGACATTAATCCCCTATATATTTCATGGTGGGTTATTATTTTATTCCAAAAAACCCAAACAAGTAACTTCAACATGTGAATTTAAAATTTCATTATTAAAAAATCAAATTGCCCATTTTTATTTATTTTCTTATATATTTTCTTGCAATAGATCCAAATTGTTCTATCAAAATGGCGCATAGGCCTTCTTATTTGTTTTTAATAGTAGCCGATTGGGGATTTAAATATTAGGGTTACGTTCTGTAGCTCCAAATTAATGATAAATTTCGTTTTTGAAATTGCATGAGGTTTTCGTGAGTTATATTTTTTTATTTTTTTTAGAGTTGCAAAAGATGAAAAATTACTATATTTTTTTTTTTAAAATTTGATGAATAAATAGTTTTCTTTTTCCAAAATAAGTTTGGTGGATTTGATGTAGAAAGCCCAAAAAAATTGGACCTTATGGGCTAAAATTTTAAAACCGTGGACTGATGACCAAGAGCCCTTTTTTGCACTAGCAAATACTGAATTCAATATTTCATTATCTGCCTCTACTTATTTCTGAATAAATTAATTAAAGATTAAAAGATCTTATTCAAATTATTTAAAATATTGTTAGATCACACAAGTCTATTTATGGCCTTAATTAGCTTTTTCACTTAGTTAAGTCAAGAAATTAGTAGAATAAAATCACCCCAAAATTTAAAGGATTTAATTAAAAACTTAAGGACCAATTTGATACTACTATTAAAATATGAGGCTAGTAATGTAATTTACACGGTCCGGGTCATGGGTGGGTCTTTAAGTAGAAGTCCGAAATCCTTCCACAAGTTGGATATCGACGGCGAACATATCATCACACAATCCATACTCTAGAGAGAGAGAGAGGAGAGAGAGAGAGGAGAGAGAGATCTTGGACTCGCTCGATCATGGCGGAAATTCACCAGGTACTGGTAAGACTCCTCGACGGCAAACACAAAGCCCTAAATTTCACAACCCCGTCGATCTCCGGCGAATCGGTAAAGCAACGCATCCGCGAAATCACATCCATCCCAATCCACCACCAGATCCTCCTGTCCAACGGTCATCATCTCCTCGATCACCAAGCCCTAGCTTCGAATGGACCTCCCGCCACCGTGCACCTGCTCCTCCGTCTGCGCGGAGGAAAAGGCGGATTTGGATCCCTCCTCCGAGGCGCCGCCACGAAGGCTGGTCAGAAAAAGACGAACAACTTCGACGCGTGCCGCGACATGAGCGGGAGGAGGCTGAGGCACGTCAACGCCGAGAAGAAGCTGGAGGAGTGGATGGCGGAGGCGGAGGAGAGGAAGCTGGAGAAGATAGCGGAGGAGTATATCAAGAAGAAGTCGAAGGCGGTGAAGAAGGGCGGGCCTTCCGGCGAGACTGAGAAGTACGTGGAGAAGTACAGGAAGGATTCGGCCAAGTGTATGGAAGAGGTTGAGAGGACTGTGAGGGAATCGTTTAAGGGGTTCGTGAATTCGAAAAAGAGAGGCGTTGAAGCCAAAGGATCAGAGGCAAAACGGTTGAAGATATGGTAAGAACTAAGAACTCTCAATTTTTGGGTATTATTAGGGTTTGTTTGGTTGTCTTAATTTTATATTTCTCTATTTACCTGATTGTTTTAGTTTAGTTAATGTTTTAAACTATATTTTACTCCAATTACGCCCAAAAATAGCATATGAACTAGTAGGGCATATCAACCAGTAGGGTAGCCCGATGCTACAAAGCTTCCGCTAGGGAAGGGTTTGACCATTTGGGTCTATTATACGGAGTCTTACCTTGCCTTGCAAGAGGTTGTTTCCACGAATCGAACCCGTGACCTCCAGACAACTTTTACGTTATACGAAGCCTTCTCTCCAATTGAGAAATGGTAGAGTTTGCAAATTGAAGGACAACCAAACGGTCCCTTGGTATTTTTGTTGAATAATTGAATTTTGATTGGCACTTCATGATTTATGATGATGTTTGCTCTAGAAACTAGAGTGCATTTGGTTGACGCATTTGAAGATTAGAAAAGGGATTTATCGAATTTGTTTAAGGGATTGTTTGGTAGCGTATAGTTGAAGTTTTGGAATTGAAAATTAAGCAATTTACGCGCTTTGATTCCAATTTCATAATTGAACCTTTTGGGGTGTGTTTGTTTGATGTATTTGAAGAGGGAATTTGATTTGAAAAGAGAATTTGAAAAATTTTCTTATGAAAATTCCTTAACAAAATATTGCAAATCCTTTTTTAGAATCAAGTCGTCTTTCAAAATCCTTTACCCAAACAGACCCTTAGAGTGCATTTGATTTAGGTATTTGAAAAATGAATTTGATTTAAAAAAAGAAAAGAAGGAATTTATAGAATTTCCTTAGGGTAGTGTTTGGTAGACAATAATTGAAGTTTTGGAATTGCAAAATGAAGAGACCAAACTTTCTACTTGTTGAATTCAACATTTAAGAAGGCTGGTTGTGGTCATTTTCCAAACGGACCTTTAGAGTGCATTGGGTTAGGTATTTGAATAATGAATTTGATTTTACAAGAAAGAATTTATAGAATTTCCTTAAGGTAGTGTTTGGTAGCAAATATTTGAAGTTTTGGAATTGAAAATGAAGAAACCAAACTTTGGAGCTTGAATTTCTACTTGTTGAATTCAACATTTAAGAAGGCTAGTTGTGGTCATTTAGGTTAATCAGATTAGTTCATTTTCTATATTGTTGCCTTTTGGGAAGGAGGCCCTTATACCAACAATCGGGGTTGGTCTAGTGGCGCTGAGCTAGTTAAGAGATTGATCGACTAGGGGCCTCTCCGCCAAAAAAAATTATACAGTCTGAATTTTTTTGGGGTTAAAGATCTTTTTTGTATGGGTATCATCTGTACATGATCAGGCCCGCTTTTGGTTTTTGTTTTTGTTTTTAAGTAAAAGTGTTCTTTTTGTCAAATTAATTATTTTGATGATAAGAAGTATTTAAGAAAAGCGTTATCACTGTGTATGCGTGTGTGTGTGTGTTTTGAGGAAAAGGTGAATGAAATCCATTTTGTTGTCCTTCAATTTACAACTCGTTCTGTGTTTTTTAATTAGTTAATCCATGAATGTTGTAGTTTAGTGTTTGGTTGTAAGAATTATAAACACTTTTGTAGAAATTCAATAGGCCTAACTCACTATCAAAAGACGAATTATAAGAGGGGGATTGCCCTCGGCTTTATATATAGCTCAGGCGATCAGATGAGATTCGACAACTTTCTTTAGCAATCTAACCATTTTACTTAAAGTTTAGATGTTATTTTCTTTTAAAATTTAACATAACTAAAACAATTGTGTGTTTCTTTGTTTGAACAAACGATCTGTAAACTCAATTAAATCGTAGTTCAATGTAGAAATATGCAAATGGATTCATAAAAATAAGATAAATCTTTTTTTTTTGTGCGTGTGTTAGGTTGGGGAAGAGAAAATCTGGTGATAGCGATAGTGACGATTCGGATATAGACGATAGCAGTGACGATGACAATGAGGAAGAAACCGAGAAATCTGTTATTGATAATAACGAGAATAACCCGGATTCAAATAATGGAACAGACGGAAGTTCGGGTTCTGTTACCGGAGGCAAAGCTGATGTCGTATCGTCCGGCTCTGGCTCTGGCTCTGATTTGGAAGAGACCGTTTTGGGAGAAGAACAGGAAGCTGAAGAACCTTCATTGAAGGTGAATGAAGAAAACAGTGTTGGTTCTTGTTTGGGGGATGGCGTTACTTTGGTAAATGATGAAGCTGTCGAGAAGAGAGTTGAAGAGTCTAGTGAAAATGGGTGTCTTAATAAAGAGGAGGTAGTAGTAGTAGCTCTACCGCCGGGTGTGTCTAGCTCAGGAGAGGGAAAGGAGGAAATTTCCGACACTGTTCAACCGGTTGTTTGTCAAGAAGAAGCCGTCTCTACAAGCGAAGGTGTCCCGGTTGTGGAGAAACCCTTGAATTTTGATGAGTTTAGTTCAGCGGCGGAGATGGAGGTATGCTCTCTCTCTCTCTGTTAAGTTATTATTTTTGGCTTGTTGAGCTTTTTGCACTTTGTACCCCTGAAGTTTTAGAAAAATCTCACTTGAGCCTTTGTTTTTTCAATTTGAACACATTAAATCTTGAAATATCCAAATCGTGTTAAGTCAGTCATTTTGTCATTTTTTATGATGGAATTCACCGACGTGGGTGATTTCGTATTTGACATGTGGCTCGTTTCTGTCATAAAAAAATGATAGAGTTACTGATTTATACTGACTTGACATGATTTGGATACTTCAAATTTAATGTGTTCAAATTGAAAGTACAAGAGCTAAAGTGAGATTTTTCCAAAACTTTAGGAGTGCAAAAACCTCAATTTTGTTTAGGTAACTTGGTTTTACCAAGGCACTGAATGGTAACCTTTTTTTTTTTTTTTTTCTAAGTATTTTTAATAATACCAATTTAGGTTAGAGGGGTCTTGCTCCATCAATTTCTTAAAATATAAAATTTGAAGAAATTAAAAACAATTATTTTTTGTTTTCAAAAAAAGTAATTTTGTTCTTCATTTTTTAAGAGTACTTTTTTAAAGCGCCAAAATAAATGTTAATTTATTTGAAGCTTTTTTTTTTCCGCTTAAAAACAAAAATGAATGGTGCCTTTAATTTAAAAAAACAAACAAACATTTTTTAGCATCTACTAAATTATGTGCTTACAATTGTATTAGGGTAAGTAGAGAAATTACAATAAAAAAGTGTTAGAAATATTAAAGGTGAGTGAAGGACCAATCCAATATTCAGACAAATGAAGATTAAGGGCATGTTTGGCTATCCTTCAATTCTCAAAATGTTTTTTTTTTTTTTTGAAAAAAAAACAATTTGTCCATTCATGAATTGTTATAATTGAGATTGGTTGTTAAAAATTTAAAAATATAGGCACCTTTTTGGTAGTGTTTTTTAAGTGTTTTTTTTTGCTTTTAAGCAGAAAAAGTACTTATTTGTTGCATTTAAAAAAAATATTTCTAAAAATAAAAGACATGGTTCTGAGTACTTTTTCCAAAAAATAAAGATTGTTTTTTTTTTTTTTTTCAATTTTTATATTTTGAGAAATCGAAATATTTGACTCTTTTTTTGGATTAGGAGATTACATCGAAGAATAATAATAAGATACACACGTTTTTGTTTTTTGACTTCATTTTTAAGTGTCCCTTCTAAGAAGGCCTACCTCTCCGTCTAGTAGTCTTCTCAACTAAATCACATTTTTTCATTGGTTCTTCTGTGGTGGGTCTTCTATGAACATGTTCAAATCATTGTAAACGATTTTCTCTCATTTTCAAAAGTATTATTTTATTTATTTAATTTTTGTTTTGGTTTTTAAAAGGTATTACCAAACTGTGCCTTACCTTAACTCTCTCTCTCTCTAAATGCTTATAACCTTCTTTTCCGACACTCGTAGGTTCTTGGAATGGAAAGGTTAAAATCGGAGCTTCAAGCCCGTGGTTTAAAATGCGGGGGGACGCTACAAGAGAGAGCCGCCAGGCTTTTCTTGCTCAAAACCACCCCTCTGGAGAAGCTCCCCAAGAAGCTACTTGCCAAGAAGTGAACCCACATTTTGCTCCTTACTTACCAAACACCAGTTTCTGTGTATTTTCATCACTTTGTTAACTCTCTCTACTAGCTCATGTATTGTAAGAATCCAAGAATATTAACATGCCATCCTTTTTGTCAAGTGTTCTTGGCATAAGATAATATACTTTAAGCACTCTAAAGTATCAGGTTTCTCTTTATATGTATATGTATGTGTCTGCATGTATAATTCTTTTCATAAAGTTTGCCAGTTTAGTAATGTTTAGTTTCACTACAACCGAATGGGTTCGTTAATATTTCTAAGTAAATTTTTTTATGCAATCTTATAAAATCAAAATAAACAGAATCCTTTAAATTTTTAATTAACTTTTATATATAATCATATTTTTTTTATAAAGACAAAATGTTCTTGGGAAAATAATCGTTTTTTTTTTACTTGGTATTAATAAAAAAGATGTTTTGAAATAAGATAAAAAAAAAAGTTGAAGGAACCCTAGAATTTGGGCCTAAGGTGGCGACTTCGGTAAAGGTCGCTTTGTATATTACCAATCAAGTGTATCTTATAATGTTGTTAAACGGCGAATTTAGAAAATTAGTTGAGGGGATCAGGTTAATTTTTTTTAAGAGAGTTTATTAAATATCTTTACAATTTAAGGAGGATTTATTTTAAAATTTTAAGATTTATTTTTTTTAGATATAGGAATAATAATGAAAATATTCAAAAGACTCCTATTCCTTAACCGATGCTGTTTAAAAAATTTAGAATCACTTAATTTGTGTGTTCCTACTGGAAACATCATATTTGATGATCTATCTCAATGCCCAAATTAAAGGGAAAAAAAAGAAGAAAAATAAACCCTATTTTTAGAGAGAGAGAGAGAGAGAGAGAGCATAGTAGAGCTCATGCACCTTCAATGCAGTGGAGGCTCATCAAAAGAATTACAGGAGCTGTTGAGAGATTCTGATTGAAACAACTTCCCCATCAGCTCCGGCTGTCATGGCATGGTATTTTACATGAAGACCTGATCCGAAAGGTAAAAGAAAAATCAAATTTATATTCTTCCAAAAATGAGGCTTATTTTATTGGTGTTTTTAACACTTTTATTTTTGTTTTACCTTCGTTTTCTTGCAAATTGGTGTTGACTGCTACTGCAAAGTGTGATATCATAGCTTTTGGCTGCCAGTCATTGGGTTTTCCCACCCATGAGTTAAGATTAAAGATCCCTACAAAATATAACACATTATTAATACAATCAAACTCTAACTTAGATCTTTAAAACTATCCACAACAACAGAATGACAATTCAACTCGAACTGACGGATAACTGAATCAAATAGAACCGAACGGTTCAATTTTGGTTTTGAGACCATAAAGCCGAATTGCATAATCAAACTACGTGACCGGTATTTTAGATATATTTTTATCATATATATTACCCTCATTTTTTTTAATTTATTTACATTTTGTTCCCCAGTATATATGTGTGTTAGGGTTATAATTGGGTTAATTTGTTTATGTATAAAAACAATATTTGCGGTCTCGCGATTTCATTTTTTGTTTTGATTTTATATAAAATTAAAAAAACTTTGACGGCTCGCGGTTTTAATTTTTGTTGTGCATAAAATTAAACTGTTTTATTTTAAAACCATTTTCGAAAAAACCAACAATTTTGATTTTGAGTTTGGTATATGCTCAATGGTATACATATATACCCTCTAGTTGAGTGTCCCCACAAGAGAACTACTAAAATAATGTCATTTGCATGATACAAATTTTTTTAATAATTCTTTTTTATTAATTTAACTGAAAAATAAAAATCAATCAAGATCAAATGTACAATAACAACAATTTTTTTAACCGTTTCATTTTTAAACAGTTTTTTTAATGTTTATTTATTTTAGATGGATCCTTTTTAATAGAGCTTTTTATGTCCTTTTAATTTTATTTTTTATTTTTATTATTATTTTCATATGGGTCTTTTTAATATTTTTATTTATTTATTTTTATTATTATTTTTTATATAGAGCCTATAATAAAAATTACAAATGGGCTGCCCCTAAATATTTAAGGCCAAAGCAATTGATTTCTGTCAAGGCCGACCCTGTATTAAATATATTGGTTTTTATTTATCTAGTTACTTTTTTGTTACATATTTAAACAAGTGAAAACCGGATTTAGAAATAGAAATTTGTAAGGCAGCGTTTGGTAGCACGTAATTCAAAATGTGAAATTGGATAAAATCCCATTTGAAGAATCTTTTCACAAGTAAAAGAACGATGCAAGCTTTGTGATTTAGAGAAGACTTACCAGATGTAGATCGATCATTGAGATGTTTAAGGTCGAAAAGGCCCCCCGAAGCTCCATCCATATGCTTTTTGATGTCGTAAGCCCCTAACAACTTGTACTCCCACGATCCATCCTGATATCCTTCACTCAGGAATAAATCTATATGCCTTGCATCCAATGTCTGCATTGTTCCTGAAAAAAAATAAAAAATTACAATAAAATTAATGTTTTCCTTGCGATTTATTTATTTTATTATTCTAAATCATATTCCATAAGAACTTAATGCAGTAGGACGGGGAAAATTATTTAGGAAAAAGTTTAGGGCCTATTTGTTTGTTTCAATGATCCTATTTTATGAATTGACTAGGGATTTTCTGTCTCTAAAGACGCGGTATTGATTCTATAATTTATAAATGTACCAAAATAATAAATAATAAGGAAACAAATTGGTCAATTAAAGACAAATATAAAATTTAAAAAGTGCAAAATATAATTTAATATAACTGTTTTGGAAGTGGGGTGTGAAATTTGCGAGTGAATTTTTTTTTCAAAAAAAATAAATATATAATCCTATCGCATCCATACATTTCTCTCAAAATCAATCTCAACCCTAATAAAAAGATATTTTTGAAAAAAATTTGTCCTAATTTATGATATAGGTTTGTATAATTCTCAATTTACCTATAATCTGATCAAATTTACATATTGTTTGTTTAAACAAACAAACATACAGTTGTCTAACTTTCAAATTTTTACGTTATATTTTACTATAATGATACAAGAAAATAACATCGAAACTATAAGTAAAATAATTAACCAGTTAATTTAAGTGTTTTTAATTCTTGTAACCAAACAGATCCTTATTAGTTATTGTCTATTGAGTGTTTCCATAATTTTTTGTTTGTTTTCCTAATCCAGGAGTAGAACAAAGAAAACACAATTAATTTTGTTTCCTTTTGTTTTAGAGTTTTTTTCTTTCTTGATAACTCGATCATCACTCTTTAAGACTTCCACAGCCAACACGGGATAAACCTAACAATCAATTGCCCTTTGATTAGTGTTTCTATAATTTTATTTTTGTTTTTTAATTATATTCCCCCTATTTGGGAGTAGAATAGATTTTTTTTTTTTTTTTTTTTTTTTTTTTTAAGAATTCTTATTATATAGTTCTTTATATTTAGTTTTAAATTTGTATTATTCTAGTTTCATAATTAATTTATTCGTTACTGTTTGCCAACTTTTTTATTTTTTTATCAATAATTTAGTTAACTTTAACCATGCCCTTATCAATATTGTTAAGGAAAATACTTTTCTCACCATCACATGTGTTGAGGTCGCAGACAGGGCATCGAACAAGTTGTAAATCTGAAGAAACAAAAAAACAATAAAAAATAAAATTTAAAACAGTGATAATATATATATAAAATGGAAATAGAAATTTTGAGGGTAGAAGAGTGGAACATTGGATTAAGTACCGGCTATCCAGATTCCAGTTTTGATGTTTTTCAGCAGGCAAAAACTGCTCGATTGCAACAACTTCTCCGTAGACATTTGTTTCGACAGCTCCACCAAAGGATACACCAGCTTCTCCGATAGAAGTGCTACCGGAGAATCAAAGATGAATGCACCAATTCGCATCCAATCTAATTTATTTACCCGTTCATATTCAAAAAAATAAAAAATGAAATATTAAAAAAAAAAAGAGTATTGGACGTTGAGTTTTCTATCTTAGTCATACATTTTTTCTCTTTATACAATATATATGTATATATGCAATACAAATTTATTAGTAATGTTTTATTCTTTTCTTATTAATCTTGATTAAATCCGTCGAGTTAATGTTAACTAGCGTTGAATTTGTATGTAATATCATAATTAGTGTTAATTAAAATATTGATAGATTAAAAAATTAATTCTCAATAAATAGAATACAAAAATTTAAAAAAAAAATACTAACACCTTCTTGCATAAGTTTGACCTCATACTTTTACTTTTTAAGTAAATTTTTTTTTTTAATAAATAATTAATTTAAAAACACTTAAGAAAACCACCTTAATTTTTATTTTTTATTTTTATTCTTGGATAAGAAAATTAAATTAGGACATAAAACAAGAAACAGAGGATGCTACTACTACATTGTGATTGATTTAAAGGAGGTAGATGTTGACTATGTGCTTTGTATATATGACTAATATATATGCGAAAAAAAAAAATAAGAAAAAGGAAAAATAGAGTTACCAATATGTTTCTCCTTCTGGCGATCCATATAAGAGTGACTTCCATCTGCAACGTATTATCCAATTTGATCAGACTGTTAGAATGAGATTTTCACACAATAAATTTAGAACCCTATTTGGTTAGTGTTTTTCGTTTCTTGATTCTTGTTCCTAACCAAGAATTTTAGGATTGACGTACAGAAACACGTTTGGTAAACACGATTTTATTCCCATCCCAAAATTTTGGGAGTAATTCCTAAATTACTTAAGAATGTGAAAAACAAAAAATTATTGATTTTTTTTTTTCACTCTCATTTTTTTTAGAATAAGAACGATTAAATCAAATTCATGCCAAAAATACATAAATAATTGTATTTCAAAAGTACCCCTCTTTATATATGAACAAAAATAATTTTCATTTAAATTTTTACAATTCCACTCATTATTTTGTAAATTCTACTTAATTTTGATTTTCAATAAAAATTTCAGTGAATTTAATTTTTTATAAATACTATAAATAGCCTTATATATTTCCATTGATTTTTTTTTTCTCGACATTTCGCTAAATTTTTTAAAAAATATAAAAATATTAAATTTTAAAAAGATTAAAATTATTCAATACAAAATCATATTTAGAAACAAATTATTACCAAAATTATTTAATACAAAATCATAAATTAAAGGAAACCATCTAAGAATAAAAGTCGCTACCAAACTTTATTTTTTTGGAGAACAAAAAAATCACCCATCACATTCCAATTTATAGGAACTAGGTTGAGGAAAGTAGAAACACTAACCAAACGCCACCAAATTTGTTATGTTCCCAAAAATTTGTTCTAAAATTCATGGAGTAGAACCAAACTATTTCTGTCTCTAGGCCAAGATTTTAGGAACAGAAACAAGGAAATTGAGAACAGAAACACCAAACAAGGCAGTGATATTTACCGAAAGCTGTAGCGTAGAGTTTGTTCCATTTGAAGGATACAGGTCCAGGATCAGGAACTTGAAGATCACGCAAGCAGGCAAACTTCCATATAATATCCTCCATGATAATGCGATGAAACCAACGGTTTGTTGTTGCGAGAATCACCAGAGTTTTTCCGTCCAAGTACTTCGCTATCTCTGTCCAAATGTCCTCTTCATACCTGCGTTCCAAGTAAACAATTCGCGCATCAAAATGTAGAGATCATGAACTATATCGGTGTGATCCAAATGTAGAGATCATCATCATCATCTTTTTTGTATGAAAAAAATTGCGAATAAATGAACAGTTTGATGCTTAGAATTTCTATAATTTAAGATCTGAGATGCCTTAAATTGTCTACTGTTCTGAGTAATGAGATCGGACGTTCATAATTAAGAAAGAGAAATCAATGGATGAATTGTTTTCTAAAACAGAATTTGAACGGTTTCATTTGCTCTGTTTTACCAGCTGCTAAAACTGCATAAACAATTCAGATGAGCTACTATGTGCTTTCGTCTGTAACAAACAATTTGAAGTCGAGATTCTTAAATCCGATCAGAATGATCCCTTTGCCTCACTCGGAAATCACTATTTACGAGTGATAGTACAGAAACGGTCGGTTTCTGGATCTCACATCACCGCACATAGTTCAATTCGATTGAAACCAGTGATATTAACAGCAGCATTCATTCAATTCCTCAAAAATCAGCTAAACTTGAGGCGTTGTGATCAAACATCAAGTTCACGTGAATCACATTTCAAAATCGCAGATGAATCACAACTTTGCTCAATTGAGCTCTTCATGTCTACCAGAAGATCAATATGAACTCCTCATACTCCTAGGAACTTCATTACTCGACTCTCGAATTCATACTACATTTTCAGCTCGCTGATTTGTTTTATATTCAAATCATGCTTCGTTACAATAATCAAATTCGGGATCTGCATTATCTTCAAACTTGAATGTACATACGATACACAAAAACGCACATGTAGAGAGAGAGAGAGAGAGAGAGAGAGAGAGAGAGAGAGAGAGAGAGAGAACCATGAGAAAATGGAGTGAGTGACGGAGTTGAGTCGAGGAGAGACGCAGCAGCAGATTGATCTGGCTCTTCGAAATCGTTTCCCCATTGATCTTCAGGTGGTGATTCTCCTCCGCAGCAAAGGAAATTTGGAAAAATGAGTCGCTAAAAGCCTCTGAAGCCCGCGTATATATAGGCGCGGGAAGGCCACATTCAAAAAACAACGAAATGAAATCGACATGAACTGCATGATTGCAAGTGCTGGATTAAGTTAATCGACTTTTGCTCGAGAAGCTTTCGAAAATTAGGCAGCGATTTGGTATTTATATTTCTTCACTATTTTTTTTTTATTTCCTTTTATTTTAGTTTAGGGATTCTTGGTATAAAAAAATGGTGAGCACCCACAATATGGTCTGGACATGTGACACGTGTGAATTTGTTACTGATATGGAGGCGACGAACTGGTGATCCTGGGATCGACGAACTTCTGACGCTTGGAAAATCCTTGTGATTCGACTTGAGCTCCTCGCCAAACTTTGAGATCCTGTTCAGACTTCGAGCTAAACTCCTCTATGGATTCTGTTCCAATCTCCTAACTAAGCTCCGAACCACACTCCGAGCACTTGCACAAAGGCCTACCGGGGTTGTGCCCGGTGAGACCCCACCGGTGTGAGAATAAGTATCCGAGGAGAAATGCTAATAGTACTCTAGAGTGAATTAGAAACATGTTCCTGTGGGCATTTGGATACCAAAGAGTATTTATAGGGCGTTGGGCTCAATTAGAGCGGTAAAATTAGGGAGTCGAGCTTGGTTAATTAATTTAATTCGCCTAGCAACCAATGAGCTTGCATATTAATACCTTAATAACTTGAATTGGGCTTTTAGGCCCATTTTATAGAAGTCCATGGGCCAATCCACTTGATATGGAGAGTAATGGCCCGTTTTTAGCCCTTTCAGATGATCACAAGGTGGAGAGGATGTCAAAACGGTTTTGGGAGCTTCAAAACGGCCTTAAGAGGCCCCAAATTTAGAGAATCCGAGTTGAGAGTGTTCGGGCACCTCAGCTCGGCACGCAGCATATCTGGGTAAACATGAAGGCTTCATTTTTAGAGAATCCGAGCTGAGGGTGCTTAGACCCATCAGCTTGGGCTTGTTGCTTTATAATTTAATCGAAAGGCTTTCCCTATTGCATAAGTCCGAGCTGAAAGTGCTTGGACACCTCAACTCAATAAGTATCTTCAATCTTCATTTGAGGGTTCCCAGTTTGAGCAAATCTGAGCTAAAGGTGCTCGGACACTTCAACTTGACCATCTTGACTTCAATCCCCTTTGATGCTTCCCAATTTGAGCAAATCTGAGTTGAGAGTGCTCGGGCACCTCAGTTCGGCAGGGTTGCTTGAACTTCCTTTTGAGGTCTCCATCCTGCATATGTCTAAGCTGAGAGTAGGGGTGGTCATGAGCCTGGGGGCCGAACAGCCCGACCCTATTTTTTTAGGGCTTGGGCTTAGGGTTTGAGCCCACGGGCAGGGCTTGGGCCTATGTATTAGGGCCCGATCAAAATTAGGACCGAGCTTGGGCAAGGCTCAAAAAATTTAGGGTCGGGCTGGCCCGGCCCGAAGGATATTTAAAAAGAAGAAGAATATATATATATATATATATATATATATATATATATATATATATATATATATACACACACACACACACACACACATACATACATTACAATACAACCCTAATATTTGGAATATTGGTTTCCTTTAGAAATTGTAATTTTAATATTTCTTATTAGTTTGGTTTGTTTGGAATATTGGTTTGCCTTTAAAAATTGTAATTTTAATATTTCTTATTGGTTTGGTGTCGAATTTTTTGTGTTTATTTTTTATTTTTTTTTAAAAAAAATAGGGCCGGGAGCCCGTGGATCGGGCTTTGGCCTTAGATTTTTCTTATAAGGATGGGCTTGGGCTTGGGCATAGGATTAAGGCTCGATCAACGGGCCGGGCCGTACTAGGGCCCAACGTTTTTTTGTAATACACTAGTTTAAGCCGGGCTCGAACCCGACCCATGACCATCCCTAACTGAGAGTGCTTAGGTACCTCAGCTCGGTATTGAGTCTCCAACTCCATTTGAGGCTTTCCAATTCGTAGGCAATCCGAGCTGAGGGTGCTCAGACACCCCAGCTCAGCAAGGATACTTCTTCATTCGGTACCCCTTGTGGATAATATCTGAGCTGAGGGTGTTTGGACATTTCAGCTCGGTAACTTGTTCTCTGGACGACTTGGTGGAGGGGTTTGAAACTCCCCTTTGGCATATGTTCGAGTTGGGGGTGTTCGGATGCTGCAGCTCGGTCCATTCCTTATACACTTGTACAGATGAAAGGGGTTTGAGGCTCCCCTTTTTGGATATATTCGAGCTGAGGGTGCTCCAAACACCACAGCTCGAACTTTCAAGACACCTGGCGATTCTGGAGGGGTTGGGAGGCTTGGAGGCTCTCCCTTTCGTTTGGATCCGAGCTGAGGGTGTTCGGACACCGCAACTCGGACATTTATCCATACTTGGCCTAGGGAGGGGTCTTGCTACATGTGCGACCTCTATGACCAAATTTACCTTGATCAGGGATAATTGACGATTAGTTTCAAATTGCGGGTGTAATCTATTTTTTCTTCCCAAATTAATGAGGAAAAAAATTTACTTTAAAAAACTGTGCATTTTACTTTCTATTTTTTTCATCTATACCAAATATTTATTTTATCCTATTTTTTTTTAGGATATATTGTTGGCAAATCCCTTAGTTTACCTATAATTTTAAAAAAGTCCTATGAGCAATCACAACTTGTGTTTTAGTCACGCGTATTAAAAAAACGGAAGATCCAATACTTGCACCTGCACTTGTGCAGTTACGTATAATTAATTTGTGTATAAAATAGTGGTTAGATGTAACGAATATTACTGTTATTTGTAATATGTAACTAATCTGTATGTAAAAATTTGTTACATATAACAAATATTACACAAATATATGTAATTAATATTAAACTAATTTCTATGTGTAATATTTGTTAGATGTAATAAAAATTATACAAATACATATAATTTATAACGTGTAACTAATATTACACAGACATATATAATATAATTAATTATTAAGTTGTAACTAATTTTAGTTATTTGGAATTAATATTCACTATAATACGAATTTACTCACCAAATTCTCTCTACATCCATGCACAATACATGAGTACATGCGGGATTAATACGCAAGTAAAATCTAAAACACGAGACTAAATCAAAATTTATATCTTAAAAGGGACTAACGACAGATTATCTCTATTATTTGGGACAAATCGCCAATTATCCCTCTTTTTTATCTATTCTTTTTTCCACTCAAATAAATACACCCTATAACCATTTAGAAAAGGTATTTTTAGTATTTTCTTGAGAAAAAGTTCAAAAATAGAGTGAGGTGGAGTACCAATAGTAAAGGTGGTCATGAGCCCGGGGGCTTGCCAAGCCTGCTCAGCCCGGTCCTATTTTTTGTAGGACTTGAGCTTTAGTTTTAAGCTCATGGGCAGAATTTGAGTTTTCATTTTTAGGCCTGGACTTGCGCAAGGGCAATTTTTTAAGGCCAGCTCTAAGACTATTAATTAAAATATATATATATATATATATATATAGATATCAAACAAATCCAGCACACTAATATTTTTATATTTATGTATTTAATATTTATTGTTTAGTATTTATGTTATTGTGTTTATATTATAAGGCGGGGCTTAGGCATGAAAGTAAGGTCCGACCATAGGGCCAAATCGGGCTAGGGTCTAATATTTTTGTAACACCCTAGCTAACGTCCGATCCAATCCCAATCCCGACCAGACCCGGCCCACGACCATCCCTAACCAATAGCACCTCCCTCTATATAAACAGATTGAAGCTAACAGAAAGCCCTAAAACCCTAATTTCGTTGCAGAGTCTGCTATGGGGGTATAAGCGGGGATACGCAATAACTCAAAAAATGGAACTGAGCTGCTTTCAGTTATGGAGCAACGAACGTCCTTCAATAATTTCGTAAGCTGTTATTCTTCTTTGTTTCTATATCATGTAGTCGATTCGTCGATCATTTGATACTTCAGCTGATGAAGTAGGATTACAGAAGTTGTGAAAAGTGAAATTTGTGTTCTATTTTTGTTTTTCATATATCGAATTTTTGTGATCCAAGATGATATGAGTCGTTCAATCTTTACTTAGTTTTCTGATTTTGCGATTACTTTTTTGATGTGTTCTTCGCTATTTTTATGCATCCATTTCCTTCTGGTCGTTCAGTTTACCGTTCAATGCATTAAATCTTGTTGTGTTTAGTGTTTCTGTTCCAGAATTTGCTTCTGTTTCTGATTTCTGTTCTCATAAAATTGGGACACAAAAAGAGATCTGCTTCTGTTCTGCTCCTAGATTTATATAACATTTTTTGTGTGAACAGAGTAGAAATGTTGCCACATTCTTATCCCATTTGCCCGGGAACAAAAACACAAATCTCGCGTTTGTTTAGTGTTTATGGTCTCTGAGTTTTGAAATAAGTATGGAAACTGCAAAATAGGATTCTGTTATTGGCTATTATTATGCATTCATTTCCCGCTGGTTGTCCAGTTTACCGTTCAATGCATTAAATCTCAGTTTGTTTAGGGTATCTGTTCCTAATTTCTGTTTCTGTTCTCAGAAAATTGGGACACAAAAAAAGATTTGCGTCTGTTCTGCTCCTAGATTTATATAGTTCCCATATTTTTATCCAATTTGCCTGGGAGGCGGGAACAGAAACACAAATCTCGCGTTTGTTTAGTGTTTATGGTCCCTGAGTTTTGACATAAGTATGGAAACTGCAAAATATGATTCTGTTCTGCTTCCTTGACATGGTCATAGTTTAAGCTACTATGGTTCTTGAGGTGAGGCTTTTCCTCACACTTATAACGTGACCAACAACCCTTTCCACGGGCTTATTCGATCGAGTCGTAGAGCGTGGTGATTTGTGGGAAAAATCCAACAAATAATTGGCACAAAAGCCATGCAATTGCGATTTGGTATGCTTTAATGCCTCATTTTTTGGTTGTTCTTGTTTGTTGCGTTATTTAAAAATGGAAAATGGAGATGATGGTATAAAGTAAAAGGTCTGAGCAGGATAGTGAATGTGGGCTGTATGAAGAGGGCCCCTGTCCTTGTCTGAGTTATGACAATGCAGACTGTCGCAAACCTCTTCTACATCAAACCGGGGCTGTATTGAAAAGGCGTGGGTTACATTCTATTATTGAATGCTAATCTAGACTTCTCCCGAACATATCTCATCAGCCGCATTGCTTTCCTGCATGTGATCACACTACCTTCTTGCTGATCCATTCTTCCTATTCAGTCTTTTGCAGTGGTTTTTCGATTAGTTTTAGGTAGCGTTTGGTAGCACAAATTGAAAGCATGGAATTGCAATTGGAAACGAATGCATGTTAAAATTCTTAATTTGTTACACACCCTCAGCGGTGGATCCAGAATATTGGTTTTGGGGGGGGGTGGGGGTGGAGATAGGTTATGGTTAAAAAACTTTTTGGGGTCGATTGAATATCTCTATAAATTAGAGGGGCTTGTGTGAATTTTTAACAGTTTAATTGATTTTTCCCTAAAAATATATGGGTAAAAGTACAAATATTTAAAAGTTTAGGGGGGACTTGATTATTCTTGTTTGCCGCTTGTATCCGCCACTGCATGCATTTAGTGTTTTTCTTTCAAGATTTTTGTTTCTGTTCTAGGCAAATGTCTCTTGAACAATCTGTTGATGATTCTCTTGGGTAATGTTTGTTTAGTGTTTTTGTTTCCAGATGTTTGTTTCTGGTTTTGGAGCTTATCTCTTGAAAATTATGGTGTTGATCATGCTCTCTCGGGTAATCTTTGTTTAGTGTTTTTGTTTCCATATTTTTGTTTTTGTTCTCAGGAAAAAAGGATTAAAAACAGGTCAGTTGCCTTTCACCCTCTGTGCTTTGATCTTGTTTCATTTTTCTTCCATTTATTTAAAAACCTAAATTTTTTAACCTCTTCTACTCAATTAAGATTCTAAAAATAACTTTCTAAGGACCATCTCATGTGTAAAAAAATCATTGTTACAAAATTTTATAAAGTAGTATTTTTATGGGATGAGACTTTTGGGAGAATTTTTCATTCTCTTTAATTTTTTATTTTCTATATTTTCATCCTCATTTCTTTTTCCGCTCAACCGTTTTTTTTTTGCATGTACTGTAGCCGGTGGTGTTTTTTTCCCCCTTCTCTCTCGACCTGTTTCCTCCCCCTTCCCCTGCCCCTCCTCCCACCCTTGGTTCCCACCCCAAGCCCTCCAATCCCAGATCTATGTTCGAATCTGTGCTCATCCGGTGGTCGTCGTCGCTGGATCTGTGCAGATTCAATAGATCGACACTTGCATTTTGGATGTTTTGGACTGAAGTCCGGCTCATAAAAAAAAACAAAAACAATATTCAACTAAATAAAACATCTGCAAGAAATTGGCTTACTTAACTGGACAATTGTTTTTTTGTCTAAGATGTCGATAACGTTGCTCAAACCGACGCTAAAGAAACAGTCTACTCCAATCCGTGACATGACAATGCATCGTAGAATGTATTGAAGAGCTGCAACTTTCTGCTTTGAAATGGAATGTGTCCAAAAAAAAGAGAATGAAATCGACCCAAAACTTCCCATTTTTGATCGCTGAAATCATGGGATTTGAAGAAATCGGTTTTTGGAAGTGCCAATGACTCGATAGAACACCCATTGCGGTAGTAGCACCCCGGGATTTCCACCGCCTGCTCATCCCACGATATTGCAGCCCTATCAGTCTTTACTTGATATCTTGAACAACTGTAACTGCCGCGGTGCTGGAAGAACACCAAATCACCAACTAGTCGCTGCAACCCCGCTTTATCCCAACTGCCGGACCAACGTCATTGTCGCAAAACCCTCACCGGAAATTTCACTTGAACCGCCGCAACCCTGTTTAGTGCCAGCCGCCAGATCACTCAAACTGCCACAACCCTCCGGCTGGAAAAATGGATAGGATTGTGGGAAAAAAATTGTATGAACAAAGTATCTCCAATTTATAAAATTAGAAGGGTTTAAGCAAAGAAATCGGATTGCATTTTTGTATAAACCATAATTTGTGTTTTTTCAGTATATCATGAGTGTCCCCATACCCACACAGGGTGTGAGATTAATCTCGTTCGGGGTGCGTAGTCTCCTAACAAGTACTTTTATGCAGGTTCGAACTATTGATCTTGTAAAGGTCTTTTAACTGTTTTAACTCAAGTGAGTCTTACCAGTTATTTAGTGGAGGCCAGATTCATAGGCTTGCCATAGATATTGCAGAGGTTTCTCAACTAATATTGAATAATAAAATCCAGACATCGAAAGCAGTTGAGGGACACCTGTCTAATTATGATACCCGTGACACTTGTTTTCTGATTCAATACTAGTTACTTTAACTCAAGTAGGTTTTACTTGTCTTTGCCATAGATATTGACGGAAGAAAGCGATTTTTACCTTATACGTTGTGTACAAGTTGTTTAGTGGAGGCCAAATTCATAGGCTTCGCCAAACCCTAACCTGTCTGAGCCATGGATATAGACGGAAGAAAACAATTTTAACTTCAAACGCGGCACACAAGTTGTTCAGTGGAGGCCGGATTCATAGGCTTCGTTGTGATATCATCACGATTTCAAGAGGTTTGTTTAAGAAGAGGAGATCGTGAAAAGATACGGACGTTGAAGAGGATTTTGTCTAGAGAGAGATATCGATTGCGTGGGGATTATGAGTATGTGTTTTTAAAAAAATACCGATTATTTTTATAGTATTTTTTTTCCCGAATCTAAAATTACACTGGGGATAAACGTGAAAATTTGTGGGTTTTGGGGGTCTAATTTAATCCATCCATAAAAAAATTTAGAAAGTTTTCTCCTAACGGGCGTCCGTTGGGCACATCCTAATTTTGAACTTAAATGTGGATGTTTGGTAAAAAATTTATATTTTTGGTCTTTGTTCGAAAAAATGTTTAATGTAAAAAAAAAAAAAAAAAATCGTGTTAAAATGAAGCAAGTAAGGGGGGGGGGGTTGTAAAAGGCAATTAAAACAATATACAATAGTAGTATTATTTAACAATCCTACATAGCAAGTAATATTTACTCAAAAGAACCTCATAATTTGTAAAAATCAACTTTATCCACCTCCCAAAATTTTCCCAAAAATGTAAAATTCAACATCCTACATTCAAAACACACACACACAAAGGGTATCTATAATCAATGTAGTGGAATATCACACTTGAAAAAGGCAAAAGGGCAACCTAGTACACGAAGGTTCTCACCATTGTGGGATCTTATACAGAGAGCCTTACCGCTGTACCCGGGACCTCGACAATGTCAAGTACTAAAATGGGTTCATTTGAAAAGCAGGATCTGGCTTGTCTGATGCCTTGAGAAAAGAGAGTACTTCAAGAACAATGGAAGTGATCAAAATAGTAGCAAGAAGAAAGCCATAGCCTATCTTCCATTCATTCCCTGCCCCTCCAATATGCATACCCAAAACTATATTCACTGCTCCAAGGAAGAGGGCTATCCTTCCACACCAGTTGTGGTACCAATTCCAGTACCTCCTCATCTTGCTGTCCTTGTTTGGCCGCAAAAAGAACGCCAGTATCTGACAACAACAATAACAACAACATTAACTAAGCCTTTGTCCGGCTTAAATAGAGAATGTCAGTATCTAAATCATAAAAAAATAAAAAACAAACGTCAAGCAATTGTTGGTGGTTTATAATGTTTTGATGATCGCAATTTGCTCCTTGAAGTTTTGATTGTCTTGTGAGTCTAGTACAGTTGATTGATTCTGGTTAATTTTTCACTCGAGTAGTGGGTAAATTGTAACGGTAGTTATACTTCAAGGGTGAAAAGTGCAACATAACCTTTATTTTATCGCACTACTTTTCTCTTAGAGTTTTGGATTCGAATATCGGATCTCTCTCTATATGTTTGTGTGTGTGTATATTATATAGAGAGAAGATGAGAGAGAAATAGAGAGAGAGGATGGCGCCAGAGGAGAGAGTGAGGTCGAAGGGAGGGAGCGAAGAAGATACCGGAGGTGGCTTGGTGTTTGTTGGAGGACCAGGAAGAAAGAAGAAGATGATGAAAAAAATTGACCCTTTATGATTGTTTAAATACATCCCATTGTTTTGAAATAAAATGATGAAATTATCCTTTCTTATGTTAAATATTTAACAGTTGCACTTTAGTCTGATCTAAAAAGGGTAAACGCTGACGAAAATATTACAAAGGTGTAGAGTGTAATTCGATCAAATCACAATGGGACAACATATAATTAATCCATTCAATTTTTGGCCCTATAATTTTACAGCTGATCAAAATATAATAGCTAATTATAATTATTAAATAGTAGCATAAAAGTTAAACTAGTACTTAATTGTTAAAAATTAATGAGATATTAATTACAAGTCAAGGTTAAAATGGGATGTAAAAATTAACCCTAAAAATCAACTTCAAGGGAACAAATCAATGTTAAAATATCAAGGAGTAAAGTGAGATTGTATCTAAATGTTAGGGGTGCAAAATGCAATTTCTTAAAAGAAAAGAGGTTTTTGCATCTTGAACCCTTGAAGTTTTGGAGAAATTTCACTTTAGTCTCTCTACTTTTAATTTAAATACATTAAACTCTGAATGTTCAAATCATGTCAAGTCAGTCCAAATTGATAACTCTGTCATTTTTTATGACGAAAATCAATCATGTGTCAAATACGGACGTAGGTGAATTCCGTCATAAAAAATGACGGAAGGACTAACTTGACAAAATTTGGATATTTAAAAGTTTAATGTGTTCAAATTGAAAGTACATGAGCTAAAATAGGGTTTCTTTGAAACTTCAAAGATGCCAATGGTTTGAACAAGAGGAGTAATAGATAACGATCGAAAATGAAATTATACTTACTTGAAGAATGCTAAGAACAAGAACAAAGATTCCAATGCCTCTATGCGACGGCACATTTGCGTGAAGACGCTTATAGAGCGATACTCCGACCACCACACCGGCAAGAGCTATCATAAACCCTACGAATTGAACGAAAACGTGAAGATAAAACCAAAGGGGGGCGCGGTGCTTGAAGTGTCGTGCAACAATAGCGCCGGTAGGAAGAAAAAGACCCCAACCAAGTATGCCTAATACGCCGTGGGTCTTGATTGTTTGACTAATACCGTTAGAAGAAGAAGCAGCAGCAGCAACAGATACAGACTTGGCGCTACCTATCGAAAAAAATTTGATCAAAATCAGTAAAAAGTTCAATAGAAGAATTATTCCCCATGTTTTTATGAAAAAAAACCATTCTTAAAAAATGAAAAAGGTTAGATCCTTCTCATTTTGTATCTTACTAATTGATTTTGGTCAATTTTTTGTTGCAATAGGGTTAAAGTGAAATAACACTAAAATTTAGGGTGCAAAGGGTATAATGTGTGAAAGTAATTTTTTTCTAACCCAAAATAAGTTTGATCTTAAAAATTCATGTTTTTAAATTAATTCTTGATCATTAAAATATATTTGGTTAAAACTAAAATACAACAATTATATTTTTTTTTATTAATAAATCATTTTATATCAATAGATATTTATATCCCAGGTTTGGCTAGATAATATTTATTTGTCCTTTATTTTTATTTTTTTTATTAACATTAACAATTATTAAACCTTACAGAGTCAAAATTAATAAATCATTTTATATCAATTGATATTTATATCCCGGGTTTGGTTGGATAATATCTGTTTGTTCTTTATTTATTTTTCTTTCTTTTATTCCCCCAAGTTAGATCTCGTCGAGTATAAGGATAAATTTTTTATTTTGCAAAAGTCTGCTAATTATTTAACCATTGCACTTAATTCTGAATCACAATGATAAGTGTTAATGAAAGTATCATAGAGGTTTAAAGTATGATTCGGTCAAACTACATCCGACAAAGTGTAATTAACCCATTTATAAGGCAAATTATCTTTTAAATTCTTCTACTTTGCCTAATTATCACTTGATTTTTTTTTTACTTAAAAAAATTACACTTTACCAAATTCTATTTTAAACAAAGAATGAAATCAACATTTTTTTCATTTAAATTAAACATAATATACTTAAAAATAGATAACATTAAAATTTTCATTCAATTTTTAGATGAAATTGTCCTTTTATTTTAATTTTAATTAATTTTTTAAAAATAATTATGATAAAAAAATAACAGTCCGGTGCTACAAAACTCCCGCTATGAACGGGGTCCGAGAAAGAGTCGGACCATTTAGATCTATTGTACGCAGCCTTATCCTATTTTTTTTGTAAGAGACTGTTTTCACGACTCGAATCCCGTGACCTCTAGATAACATGGCGATAACTCTTACCGTTGCGCCAAATCTCCTTTTCAATTAAACTAAAAAGATAATTTCGTCTATTTAATCTAAAAATTTGATGAAAAATTTAATTCGATCTTTTTAAGTATAAAAGAACAGTCCGGTGTTACAAAGCTCTCAGCACGTGTGAAAATAACACGGAGTAGAAAAGGGATAAAAAACGATTTATCCCATTTTATAATACCCAATCCAAACGCACCTGAAGCGAAGTTAACGTTAATGGTCGTCTTGTCATCGTGAAGGGTCAGGTGAAAATGCTGCGGATTCCTACTTCCGAAGGCCAACAAAATCGGCTGACTCGTTAGCGGTTTCGGATACTTCATCTGAAACGCCAGGTAGATCAAAGCTCCCCGGAGCGAGACGAACGGAGGAACGCCGGTGAGAGGGAGTTCGCCTCTGTCCGGCACGATCTCCGCCGACGTGAAGCCCTTGAGGTGGTACTGCTTGATCCTGACGTGGCCTTCTCTGTTGATCCACCCGACCATGGCGCTCGAGTTCAGCATCATGCCGTTTCTCGAGAACCCGATT
Source organism: Eucommia ulmoides (assembly GCA_016647705.1). Lineage (NCBI taxonomy): Eukaryota > Viridiplantae > Streptophyta > Magnoliopsida > Garryales > Eucommiaceae > Eucommia > Eucommia ulmoides. The sequence goes on along the minus strand of CM028340.1, from coordinate 52,041,019 downwards.
CCGACCCAGCCGGTGGTGTAGACGGCGGATAGAACGACGGTGACTGTGTTGTCTTTCGTCTGGGAGTACTGAAAAAAATAAACATATGGATTTAACACTTTACGCCCCTGGAATTTAACCAGTATTTCAGTTTAGTCCCTATTATTTCAATTTGGTCCAAAGCAATAGCTAAATTTGGATGGCAGACCGTCATCCACTGTGTACCCAACTATTTTTAGGAGGCGTTAAGTGAATTCCTATCTTCCTTTGCCCTTTATTATTATTTTTAATCATTGAGTAATTGGACATGAAAGAGAATGGGAAGTAGGATGATTTGGTTTTGGGTTGGTTTCACAAGAAACCAAAATCAAAACCGTTCGATATATACCAAACCTAAAACTGAACCATAAATTGACGGTTTTTTAGAAGTTGATTTTTCAATTGAACTGTTTAATTTTATATAAAACCAAAATCAAAACCGTAAACCTATTAAGTTTTTTTTTTTTATATATATATATATATATTTATTAATTTTCTCAATTGATGCTAGTTCATAATGTTATAAATAAAAATATAACTGAAATATAAAATATGAATTCCAAATAAAATTAAAATCAAACCACAACATCATTATAGTACAACACACAAAGTTCACATATAATAAAAAACAAATAAACAAAAGGAAAAACAAAATAAAGGTAAAAATAAAAAAAATAAAAAATGTGTAATATATATAAAAAATTAATTAATAATTAAAAGTAAAAATAATAATTGTGCGGTTTGGTTTCACGGTTGTAATCCAAAATCAAATCGGTTTTCAATTCCAAAATAAAAACCGTAACTGAAATTATTTGGCCACCGAGTGATTCAATTTGATTTGGTTTTGCTACCCTTTAGTTTGGATTCAATTAATTTCCATCCCTAAATGGAAGGGAGAAAGGAGGAGGATGAAAAGACTAATAAAACCCTTTAAATATGCGCAACAAGTGACTATTTTTTTTGTCCAAAATTGTAATGAGGTAGTGACTACCGTAGTAGGATGACTAAAAAACTTTAAGGTGTTATGTGTTCAAATTTAAACCATGGAGACAAACTCAATTTTTGGCCAAACTTTAGGGGTACAAAGTGTCAAAACCCCTTATTATTATTATTATTATTATTATTATTATTATTATTATTATTATTATAAGGTGGTGTTTGGCTTCATGAAATTTGAGTTTTTGAATTGGAATTAGTAATGAATTCACATGACAATCTAAAAATTTGTATGAGTTCATTTTCAATTTTAAATTAGTATTCTCAATTCCGTACCTCCAATCGGTACCTAAGGTAACATTTGTTTTCATCAGATAAAGCATCTAAAAATCTAAAAATTTATATGCGTTCATTTTTAATTTTAATTCCATATTATGACTTTCATACTGCCAAACACTACTAACATATACCACATAATAATGATCGTTCACTAAGGATATTTTTATCATTTTATCATGCCACTTTTTTCAAACCTATTCCTAACAAACATTCAGATTTCTTTCTATCATTCTGTAGATGAATAATATTGTTAAGAAAAAGTTAAAAAAAAAAAAAAATGTCTCAGATTTAATGGAATAATGAAATATCAAAGATATCCATAATATAAGGGTATGTGTTGGGCATAACCCATTATTCATAAAACAACATTAATAAAGTTTTTAATTTTTCGGTTTTAAAACAAATGTGAAATTTGAGGCCCCATTTGGTTACTGTTTTGGTTCCCTGGTTTATGTTCCCGCTCTCAAAATTTTAAGATTAATGTACAGAAACGCATTTGGTAAACATGTTTTTGCTCTCAAAATTTTGAGAGTGATTCTTGAATTCCTATAGAATCTAAGAAATAAAAAAAATGTTAATTCCTATTCACTTTCACAAAATTATTCCCACTACCAGCCCCAGCCACCACTAGCCGACCGGTCATCATCATCCCACTTGCCATCACCACCACGCTGGCCACCGTACATTTAAAGAAAAAAAAAAGAACAAATATTGCAACAAATGTGTTTATATATATATAGAGAGAGAGAGAGAGAGAGATTTACTCGGAGAAGAAAATTATTCCAGACAGGTTTGCAGACCATGTCTGATAAATTGCTGTACGGAAGAGGAAGAAACGTAGTGAGATCCACATTGCAGGCGTCCGCATTATCACCACCCCCTTCAACTCCATCCACCGCCACCGCACACGGTTCTAATAGAACAACCGCCGCCATACCCACCATAACCACCGCCAAAAATCTCCGGCCCAAATCCATCGGAGAAACCCACCACCACCAAAAAAAAATCTCCGATTCACAAGGACCAAAAAACGAGCAAAATAGAGAAATAGATCTAATTTTTGGTTGGTGAGTTTTTTTTCCTTTTCCTTGGATTTGAAGGTTTAATGATTGGAGATGGTGGCGGATTGGAATCAGACGGTGGTGATGGGTGGTGGTTGGAGGTGGCGGGTAGTCATCATAACGTTTCGTTTCCCGCCAAATAACCAACCTAACCGTGAAACATTACCGCCCAACTAATTGTCTCTCCATCAACCACAGTTTCATAATTTGAATTATTGACATTTTTCACCCCAAATGTTTACATTTAATTATATTTTACACCCTTTACATTGTGTCTATACACTGGCGGAGCAACATAAGGGCGAGGAGGGACTCAAAAACCGCCCCTTGATTTTTGAACAATTTTGCATTTAATCTTATTTTTTCTAGAAAAAATCACTTAAAATTTCTTAGAATTATAAATAAATCCCTTTTGAGTTATATAAAATTTAATAAATATCTATTTTTAATCCCCTCAATCAATTTTTAGATCCGTTGCAGTGTTTATAAATGTCCAATTATCTGACTACGACGCTAAAACATATCATAATCATGTGACACCAAAATAGCACCTAAATTTCATAAAAATACTATTTTCTAATTAAATATTTAGTTGGGGAGAGGTCAATTAAAGTTTTTATCTTCAATATGCGTCAATTGTCATATTCGACATGGTATCAAATTATGGTTGGATGTGTAATCGAATTATCTTTCAAATTGATTAACGGTGAGATGACATCATCATAATTATGGAAAAATGTTTAGTAATCTCACAACCAAAAATTAAGGTAGCGAAATAATGTTATCCGGGTTAACGGGGAGTATTAAACATTTTTCTAAGTTAAAATTAGAATTTTTGGATTTGATGCTAATTGTATCCACTTTCTTATCTCTTATTTGAGGATTGGTCATCATATTCTCTAATCTCACCCATTTTTTTTATCAACAAGAAAAAAGATAACTTGAAAATAAGTCAAATTTTCAATTAAGAATAAATATCGTCTGTTTGAGTTTGACTAATTAATAAGTTATTTGTTACGATTAACATAATAAACACTACTAAATTTTACATACTCCTCAATATCCCTTTCCAATTTTCATTCGCTTCTCCCTCTCCCACCCATGTCTGGAGCTCCCTCTCCATCTCTTGCCTGTTGATCTACCTCTTCTATCTCCTCCCTCTCCTCGCCCGTTGATCTAATGCTGGTTTTGCCACTGCCATTGTCTCTTTTAGGATTAGTCTCTCCATCTATCTGTATCTCTCTCTCTCTTTCATCACCACTGTGAACCATCCCACCAGGGCTTACACACCACTACCATCTCCATCACGCTACACAATATATCATTAGTACCACCTTGGTTGCTCACCAATATCATCACCATTGTGAACCATCTCACACCACCAACATGACACCACCAACAACAACACTAACACAATAACCACGATAGCAAAACCATCGCACCACGACAACACATGCCACCATTGCCCTAGCAAGATGAAATTTCTTTAATTGGGTTTAGTTAGTTCAATTTAGGAATTTATGGATTTAGTGATTAATTTCTTCAATTTAGGGATTGGGGGATTTAGGGCTTAGTTTCTTGAATTTAGGGTTGTCGATTTAGGGTTTAGGAATTTAGGATTTAAGGTCTTAATTTCTCTTATTTAAGGATTTAGAGCTTAATTTCTTGAAAATAGGGTTTATAGATTTAGGGTTTAATCTGTTCAATTTAGGAATTTAGGGCTTAATTTCTTGATATTTAAAATTTTGTTTGGATTTTAATTCTAGGCTTTAATGTTCGTGTATATATAAATTTTGTTCTTCAAAGTAAGGATAATGTTAATTGCAATTAATGTTTTACAATGATTTCTATTATCCGGACATCATTAAGAGTTAAATTCTATTTTTTTCGCATAAAACGCAAATCGCTTAACCAACTTAAGGGATATATGAAATCCAATACTGACAATACAACATCCCGCTTTTTTTTTTTTTGTTGCCATCCCGACCATTTCGACTTGTAAGAAGAAATGAAACTCAAATAGCATAAGCGATTTACGATTTGTACAGGAAAATAAAAAATTCAACATTTTATATTTTCTTTGCATGGTTTGATGGTCATGTCCCTTAACTTTTTTATTTTGGTTTTTCGTTCGCAGGAGGACGATAATTTGGTTTTTTAACGTTATTTTATGGTGTTTGTTATAATATTGTATCATGTCAATATATGTGTTTGTTCATCAAAGTGTTCTGGCTCTAGATTTTTTTCGAATTATATTAAATCCGTGTCCATCAACAAATCTTTGTTGAGACGATTTTCTCTTGCATACTTAAATTTTCAAGTATATGTTTCACTGTGCTCAATGAGAATCTTTAAAGATTCGTGACTATAAGTACTATCAAGGTATAGTGCGTCATTAATGTGACTATCTGGTAACTCAAGTCTGAAGATTACAAGCACTGTCATAGCTAAAATATTTCACTTTGACGTAGAGTAAATGATCATGATGGGTATCAAGAATGATTATGTTTAGACCTGTACTATAATTTAGTAAATCTCTTATGATTATTCTAATGTCTCATAGTAATAATTTTGAGATTTACCATTTTTTTTCATATAGAAAATACCCCATTAGTTATCTAACCGAATCGTTTAAGTACCAATTCAACCAAACGATTAAGAACATTTAAGATATTAGTAATCAAAATATCTATGATTTCACTCATTTTAATCTACGTTAAAAGTTAATGTATTTTAAATAATTAACAACAATATAATTCAATTAAATAAAACACCCAAATTACATCTTTACTAATAAATATTTGATATTGTTATTTCATAGAAAATCCACTAAAAATAATAAATCAAATTGACTATATGGTTTATTTCCAACAATGATCACAATTGGCAAGGACCTTTAAGGCATCTCAGATCTCAAAGACATTCTCAGTGTTCAATTTGAGATAAAAGATTTCAGCCTTGTCACTTATTTTCTTACTCTTGAGATTCTTATTTCACAAATGATTAATTCATCTCCTTATTAGAGTATGCATCACATCTGTTATTAAAACTAGCCTTACTAATCAGAAGACGAACAATACTCTTATTGAGCCAAATACTCGATGCACTTGATTGGACGTGGCTCTTCTTCCTGATGCTACTTTGTTTGTTAGTTGGTTAGAAGCATCGTATATCTCATAATAACATGTCTAGACATTTCCTATGCAGATCATTAGTTCAACCAGGTCTTATCTTCGCTACAGACAGTTCACTAATCAACAATCGATCTATGTATTTTGCGATACATCAAAGGGCTACTCTTCCATGGTCTTTACTTTTCTTAACAATTCTCTTTAGTTATACATGCCTATGTTTACACTGATTGGTTCAGATATCCCATTAATCGATGCTTTACTACATGATACTATTTTTTTCTTGGTGACTTCCTCATTTCGTAGAGTAGTAGTAAGAAGCAAATTGTTGTCACTTAATCTAGCACAAAGGCTGAGTATCATACTTTTGCTTAAGACACTCAATAATTACTTTGAGTTTGATGAAGGCTTGATGATATTGGAGATTTTCTCCCACAATGGACCGTATTTATTTGGATAATCAAAGTGACATATATGAAGGAACTGAATATTAAAATCAATAGATTAACGCACCGCAACATAAACAAAATTAAATCACTTCTAATATCACGTTCCTCTAAGTCGAATCTATCCGTATCAACATAAAATAAAAAAATAAAAATAGGCATAATTAAATTGTAATGAGGTAGTGACTACCATAGTTGGATGACTAAAAAACTTTAAGGTGTTATGTGTTCAAATTTAAACCGTGGAGACAAAGTCAATTTTTGGCCAAACTTTAGGGGTACAAAGTGTCAAAATCCCTTATTATTATTATTATTATTATTATTATTATTATTATTATTATTATTATTATTATTATAAGGTGGTGTTTGGCTTCATGAAATTTGAGTTTTTGAATTGGAATCAGTAATGAATGCACATGACAATCTAAAAATTGGTATGAGTTCATTTTCAATTTTAAATTAGTATTCTCAATTCCGTACTTCCAATCGGTACCTAAGGTAACATTTGTTTTCATCAGATAAAGCATCTCAAAATCTAAAAATTTATATGCGTTCATTTTTAATTTTAATTCCATATTATGAATTTCATACTGCCAAACGCTACTAACATATACCACATAATAACGATCGTTCACTAAGGATATTTTTATCATTTTATCATGTCACTTTCTTCAAATCTATTCTTAACAACTATTCAGACTTCTTTCTATCATTCTTCAGATGAATAATATTGTTAAGAAAAAGTTAAAAAAAAAAAAAACCGTCTTAGGTTTAGTGGAATGATGAAATATCAAAGATATCCATAATATAAGGGTATGTGTTGGGCATAACCCATTATTCATAAAACAACATTAATAAAGTTTTTAATTTTTCGGTTTTAAAACAAATGTGAAATTTGAGGCCCCATTTGGTTACTGTTTTGGTTCCCTGGTTTATGTTCCCGCTCTCAAAATTTTAAGATTAATGTACAGAAATGCATTTGGTAAACACGTTTTTGCTCTCAAAATTTTGAGAGTGATTCTTGAATTCCTATAGAATCTAAGAAACAAAAAAATGTTAATTCCTATTCACTCCCACAAAATTATTCCCACTACCAGCCCCAACCACCACTAGCCGACCGGTCATCATCATCCCACTTGCCATCACCACCACGCTGGCCACCGTACATTTAAAGAAAAAAAAAAAAAGAACAAATATTGCAACCAAATGTGTTTATTGTTTATGTTCTAAAAAAAAAATCAGTATTAAAAGAATACTCTTCCTTGTTCATCCATGGGGAGAACAATCAATTTAACAAGTGAAACTATTGATTGTATAAATTCTTAAATTGTGTGTGCATATATATATATATAGAGAGAGAGAGAGAGAGAGGGAGAGAGAGAGATTTACTCGGAGAAGAAAATTATTCCAGACAGGTTTGCAGACCATGTCCGATAAATTGCTGTACGGAAGAGGAAGAAACGTAGTGAGATCCACATTGCAGGCGTCCGCATTATCACCACCCCCTTCAACTCCATCCACCGCCACCGCACACGGTTCTAATAGGACAACCGCCGCCAGACGCACCATAACCACCACCAAAAATCTCCGGCCCAAATCCATCGGAAAAACCCACCACCACCAAAAAAAAATCTCCGATTCACAAGGACCAAAAAACGAGCAAAATAGAGAAATAGATCTAATTTTTGGTTGGTGAGTTTTTTTCCTTTTCCTTGGATTTGAAGGTTTAATGATTGGAGATGGTGGCGGATTGGAATCAGACGGTGGTGATGGGTGGTGGTTGGAGGTGGCGGGTAGTCATCATGACGTTTCGTTTCCCGCCAAATAACCAACCTAACCGTGAAACATTACCGCCCAACTAATTGTCTCTCCATCAACCACAGTTTCATAATTTGAATTATTGACACTTTTTACCCCAAATGTTTACATTTTATTATATTTTACACCCTTTACATTGTGTCTATACAGTGGCGGAGCAACATAAGGGCGAGGAGGGACTCAAAAACCGCCCCTTGATTTTTGAACAATTTTGCATTTAATCTTATTTTTTCTAGAAAAAATCACTTAAAATTTCTTAGAATTATAAATAAATCCCTTTTGAGTTATATAAAATTTAATAAATATCTATTTTTAATCCCCTCAATCAATTTTTAGATCCGTTACAGTGTTTATAAATGTCCAATTATCTGACTACGACCCTAAAACATATCATAATCATCTGACACCAAAATAGCACCTAAATTTCATAAAAATACTATTTTCTAATTAAATATTTAGTTGGGAAGAGGTCAATTAAAATTTTTATCTTCAATATGTCATATTCAACATGATATCAAATTATGGTTGGATTTGAAATCGAATTATCTTTCAAATTGATTAACAGTGAGATCACATCATCATGATTATGGAAAAATATTTAGTAATCTCACAACCAAAAATTAAGGTAGCGAAATAATGTTATCCGGGTTAACGGGGAGTATTAAACATTTTTCTAAGTTAAAATTAGAATTTTTGGATTTGATGCTAATTGTATCCACTTTCTTATCTCATATTTGAGGATTGGTCATCATATTCTCTAATCTCACTCATTTTTTTTTTATCAACAAGAAAAAAGAGAACTTGAAAATAAGTCAAATTTTCAATTAAGAATAAATATCGTCTGTTTGAGTTTGACTAATTAATAAGTTATTTGTTACGATTAACATAATAAACACTATTAAATTTTACATGTTCCTCAATATCCCTTTCCAATTTTCATTCGCTTCTCCCTCTCCCTCCCATGTCTGGAGCTCCCTCTCCATCTCTTGCCCGTTGATCTACCTCTTCTATCTCCTCCCTCTCCTCGCCCGTTGATCTAACGCTGGCTTTGCCACTGCCAGTGTCTCTTTTAGGATTAGTCTCTCCATCTATCTGTATCTCTCTCTCTCTTTCATCACCACTGTGAACCATCCCACCAGGGCTTACACACCACCACCATCTCCATCACGCTACACAATATATCATTAGTACCACCTTGGTTGCTCACCAATATCATCACCCATTGCCATCCCACACCACGAGCATGACACCACCACCACCAACACTAACACAATAACCACGATAGCAAAAGCACCGCACCACGACAACACATGCCACCATTGCCCTAACAAGATGAAATTTCTTTAATTGGGTTTAGTTAGTTCAATTTAGGAATTTATGGATTTAGTGATTAATTTCTTCAATTTAGGGATTGGGGGATGTAGGGCTTAGTTTCTTGAATTTAGGGTTGTCGATTTAGGGTTTAGGAATTTAGGATTTAAGGTCTTAATTTCTCTTATTTAAGGATTTAGAGCTTAATTTCTTGAAAATAGGGTTTACAGATTTAGGGTTTAATCTGTTCAATTTAGGAATTTAGGGCTTAATTTCTTAATTTTAGGTATTTATTGTTTAATTTACTCGATTTTGGGATTTAAATCATTAATTAGGTTTTCAAATTCGGGACAACCAATGTATGATTTGATCTTTATTTTTATGTAATTGGATTTAATGGTAAATTAAGGCTTAATTATACTTAATTAATTGATATTTAAAATTTTGTTTGGATTTTAATTCTAGGCTTTAATCTTCGTACATATATAAATTTTGTTCTTCAAAGTAAGGATAATGTTAATTACAATTAATGTTTTACAATAATTTCTATTATCCGGACATCATTAAGCGTTAAATTCTATTTTTTTCGCATAAAACGCAAATCGCTTAACAACTTGAGGGATATATGAAATCCAATACTGACAATACAACATCCTGCTTTTTTTTTTTGTTGCCATCTCGACCATTTCGACTTGTAAGAAGAAATGAAACTCAAATAGCGTAAGCGATTTACGATTTGTACAGGAAAATAAAAAAATCAACATTTTATATTTTCTTTGCATGGTTTGATTGTCATGTCCCTTAACTTTTTTATTTCGGTTTTTTGTTCGCAGGAGGACGATAATTTGGTTTTTTAATGTTATTATATTATGTTGTTTATTATAATATTGTATCATGTCAATATATGTGTTTGTTCATCAAGTGAATCTTTGTTGAGATGATAGATTCTCTCTTGCATATTTAAATTTTTACGTATATGTTTCATTGTACTCAATGAATATCTTTAAAGATTCGGGACTATAAGTACTATCAAGGTATAGTGCGTCATCAATGTGACTATCCGGTAACTCAAGTCTGAAGATTACAAGCACTGTCATAGCTAAAATATTTCACTTTGACGTAGAGTAAATGATCATGATGGGTATCAAGAATGATTATGTTCAGACCCGTACTATAATTTAGTAAATCCCTTATGATTATTCTAATGTCTCACACTAATCATTTTGAGATTTACCATTTTTTTCACATAGAAAATACCCCATAAGTTATCTAACCGAATCGTTTAAGTACCAATTCAACCATTCTAAACGATTAAGAACATTTTAAGATATTAGTAATCAAAATGTCTATGATTTCACTCATTTTAATCTACATTAAAAGTTAATGTATTTTAAATAATTAACAACAATATAATTCAATTAAATAAAACACCCAAATTACATCTTTACTAATAAATACTTGATATTGTTATTTTATAGAAAATCCACTAAAAATAATATTTCAAATTGACTATATGGTTTATTTCCAACAATGATCACAATTGGCAAGGATCTTTAAGGCATCTCAGATCTCAAAAACATTCTCAGTGTTCAATTTGAGATAAAAGATCTTAGCCTTGTCACTTATTTTCTTACTCTTGAGATTCTTATTTCAAAAATGATTAATTCATCTCCTTATTAGAGTATGCATCACATCTGTTATTAAAACTAGCCTTACTAATCAGATGACGAACAATACTCCTATCGAGCCAAATACTTGATTCACTTGATTGGATGTGACTTTTCTTCCTGATGCTACTTTATTTGTTAGTTGGTTAGAAGCATCGTATATCTCATAAAAACATGTCTAGACATTTCCTATGCAGATAATTAGTTCAATCAAGTCTTATCTTCTCTAAAGACAGTTCACTAATCAACAATCGATCTATGTATTTTGCGATACATCAAAGGGCTACTCTTCCATGGTCTTTACTTTTCTTAACAATTATCTTTAGTTATACATGCCTATGTTTACACTGATGGGTTCAGATATCCCATTAATCGATGCTTTACTACATGATACTATTTTTTTCTTGGTGACTTCCTCGTTTCGTAGAGTAGTAGTAAGAAGCAAATTGTTGTCACTTAATCTAGCACAAAGGCTGAGTATCATACTTTTGCTTAAGACACTCAATAATTATTTTGAGTTTGATGAATGCTTGATGATATTGGAGATTTTCTCCTACAATGAGCCCTATTTATTAGGATAATCAAAGTGACATACATGAAGGAACTGAATATTAAAATCAATAGATTAATGCACCGCAACATAAACAAAATTAAATCACTTCTAATATCACGTTCCTCTAAGTCGGATCTGTAAGACCCCGATCCTTGACATACATATATTTTAAGTCGCGTTTTAAAATATTTCAAAATACCGGGGCAGATTGTGATATTAATTGTGTAAATTAAAGTTTTAAGGGTCAAATTGTAATTTTATAAACATTAAAATCTAGAATTTGAGTTAATTAATAGTTTAATCTAAAATGAAGGGGGGGTTTGGTGTAATTTATAATATTATATACATATAGAGAAAGTTGGTGAAGAATTGGTGGAGAGGAACTGGCCAAGTGGATCACACACACACACGTGTATATATATATATATACACACACACACACACACACATACACATACATATATTCATATATACACATACTCTCGAGAAGAATCGAGAAGCATTTTCGGAGATATAAAGAGATAGAGGGGTCTGACGGTGCGGGCTGAAAGGAACCAGAAAAATAGAAAATGAAGAGAGAGAGAGAGAAGCAGGTCCCGTTTGGCCGGAGTGTATTCGCCGGCGGTCTGTTCTGCTTGTGGGAAGTTGGTGAGTGTGCATGTGTGTTCTATTTTGTTCATTTGTGTATATATAGGCGTTGTTTCGTAGTTGGCCGGAGTGTGGATGTCGTCCGGCCGTGTGTTGTATGTGTCGTTGTGTGTGTTGCCGTGTATGTGTGTGTGTGCTCGTCACAGTGTGCTGTGTGTGCGTGTTCTGGGTATGTGTTTAGTTGCTATGGTAGGTGGGTAGTTTAGGGGTGAGTGTTGTATGTGACTTGGCGTGTATTCCGATTGTAAGTGAGTCGCCGGAGTTTGCCGGCGGAGAGTTAGAGAGAGAATAGGTGGGTTTGGTTTTGTGTGTGCGCGGTTGTTTGCTGGTAGTGTGCAGACGGTATGGGGGTGTGTATGCTCTGCCATTTATGTGTGTGTTGTCGGAAAAACAGAGAAGAGAGAGAAATGAAGGTGGGCTTGTTGGCGAGTGTCCAGTGGCCGGCGATTGTGTGGGTTTTTGTGTGTTGTATTGTGTGGGTGTGAGCCTATGGTGAGAAGAGAGGGAGAGAGTTGGCTGAGATCTCAAAACAGAGCAGGAGGAGGAAGACGATTTACCGCCTAAGCGGTGGATTTTCGCCTAGGCGGTGAAAATACAGAGTGCAGTTGTGAGAAAAGGAGAAGCAGCCACTCGATCACCTAGGCAGTGGGACGTCGCTTAGACGGTGGGGAGCAAAATCAGAAATACATGGAATTTTAGGAAAATCCACGATCGGTTCGGAACAGGTAACCTTTCTAACTTATTTTGTGAATTCTAAATTTAGTTTTCTAAAGTAATAAAATGAAAATAATAAATCTTGAGATTTGTTTATAAGAACAAAATTTATAAATAGTAAACCGTAACGAAACGATACTAGTTGATTAGTTATATTTCGTAATGAAAGATGGGAAATAGAAAATTGAGGAAATTAGGATTTTATGACGTGATTAGTTGGTTTTATACAAAAGTATTAATTTAGGTCCTGTCACCGTTAGGTTCGCAGGCACCGGAGTTCGGATAGGGGATAGTCGGATAAAGGTTACGAAAGCGGATATCAGGTGAGTGTACTGCCCTTCTTGCCAAACTATTTTCATATAAATATAATGAGATATGTGTTTATTTAACTGTACGAATTTTATAAATTATATGGATCAAGCCAGTTGTGGGTGAGTTGGTAAAATGGTTTTCCATTGAAATGTTTAGGTTTAAAAAGAAAGACTTTATAAATAATCTGTTGGATTTGGTGGTTTTAATAAAAAGGTGGGAAAAAACATGATTTTTAAATTAAAAGTGGGTTCTGTTAAAAAGATGTGGACAAGGGTGATTTTGACGGTATTGATGAAATTGTGATTTTGTCGATATTATTGAAGTGGTGATTTATATTATGGTCTGTCCGGAGGGTGGTCCGGCAGATGGATAATTATTTGTGTTTTGGTGATGATATTATTGAATTGACTATGCCATAGTTATGATGTCCTGTCCGGAGGGTGGTCCGGTAGGTGGTGATTTATGATGGATACTTATTATGTGGTGATGTATATTATTGGCCTCCGGAGACGTCCGGTTAGCTGTGATCTGCGCAGTTAGGTCCTCTAGGAAGGCATATCCAACGGATGGTTACGGTACCGTTGCAATTCCCGATCGTGAGGTTAAAACGATCACTATGGCTTAGCCGGTGGGTGTGGGATTGAGATGTGTGTTTAAATTGGGGTGTTTTATAAATACTGGGTGACTTATTATTGATTGGGTGTTTGAAACTGAATTATACTGTTTTACTTCCATTGCTTATTTGATACTAGAGATTTTACCAACTCTGAGTGGTGTTTATATTTATTCACACTTGATCCATTTAAATGTTGGATTTTATGAAATGTATTGTTGCTATGTATAAAAATAGTTTTTACTAAGAAGGCAGTACACTCGCAGGTGATTTCTTTAGGAGACGGTCCCCTACTGACATTAGGTGGAGTCATCTGGGAATATGTTAAGTGGAGCTGACAGAGAGGAATAATAAGATAGTGAAAGATTATGTATAAAATTGTGTAATGAATTGTATAGTGAATTATTTTAATTTGTAATGTATAAGAAGTTTTAGATGTAATAGGTGTTATCATATTGTCGTCACGCCGGTCCTGGGATGACGGGTGTCCGGGACGGGTCGTGACATGATCTATCTGTATCAAAAATAAAATAAAAAAATAAAAATAGGCATAATTAAAATGCATATAATGAAATATATTTTTTTCGACTCTTCAACCTCAAAGTTGGTAATTCATGAGGTGTGATTTGAGAAGGCTATTCCAAGAGCGACTAGAATTGATCAAGAATCGACAACAGAAAATGATTGTCTAAGAAGCAACACAAATGTATTGCCTTAAACATTGTCCACACACAAAACTCAAGTGGGATAATGTTCTTGAGATTTAAGAATCAGATTTTAATCCCAAAAAGTAAGATAGTTTTGATTTAAATTTAAGTGGTAGTAAGATTCAAATCAATAAATACGAATACAAAAAATAGAAGATCTTAGACATAGAAAAAAAGGAACTGGTAGAAACTAATGAGCCTTGGTCAAAATTCTTCCAAGGGGGCAACCACTATTGGTCTTCCCTTAAGTAATAATTGTCCAAGGTTCAAAACCATGGATCTCTTCTTTATGTACTTGTATTTTGCCCATTAAACTTCTGAAGTTTAACATTACTACCCATTCAATTTTCAATGACTTTCCTGATGTTCTTTGTTGATAATGTGCGATCCATTAGGTGAATACCAACATTTGGATAGTGAAATTAATTAATTAATTATTTTACTAATCAATTAATCAATTAAAATGAAAATAAATCTAATTTTATCCTCCCAGGAAAAAACAATTTTTCCAAAAGGCATTTCATTTAACTGTGAGTCATGTCTATCCACATATCACAGTTAGGAATGACAATAAAATCGAACCGACAGGTAACCGAGCAAAACCGAACCGAATGTTCCGATTTTGAAATCGACTAAATGGATTGGTTGCGATTTTGATTTTGAAATTAGCAATCGAAGCGGTTTTGGTTTCGGTTTCGGTTTTGATTTGGGATAGTAATCGTGAAACCGAAGCACGAAGTTGAACCGTGCATCTGAACCGTGTAATTGATATTTTATATATATTTTTATGACATATATACCCTTATTTTTTTTTATATATTAATTACCGTTTAATCCCTATAATATATATATATATATATATATACACACTTTAATCCCTCCTATATGTGTGTGTGTGTGTGTGTTAGGGTTAGTTTTCTAGTTTGATTTTATTTTTTGAAATTTATATTTTGTATTTTAGTTATATTTTTGTTTTTATATAAAATATAATGGTCCGCAATTTCATGGTATTGGTTTTGTTTTTTCATAAAATTGAAAAATCTTAAACGGTTTTACGGTTTTGGTTTTGATTTTATATAAAATTAAATGGTTCGGTTGCAGTTTTGGTTTTATATATGTCTAACGGTTTTGGTTTTGGTTTTATATGAAACTGGACCGAAACCAAACGATTGACGTCCCCAATCACAGTCATGTCCAGTTAGTAGAAATTTCACGAAGAGAACCTCTTCAGGTATGATTTTCGTATTATACGATCGCTCTATCTTGTGTTCCTGAAAGAACCTACAGGGCATGGATAGTCAAAAATCCTTTGTCCAATCATATATATATTGATTGATAATATAATTCTTTGTAACACCAATTGGAATCTCATCATAACCATCACACTATTCTAACCAAAGGTTTATGTGAATTATATTTAATCGAATTCCATATGACAGTCTCTCTTTGCTGAAAGTGATAGATCATATTTTGCATACTCATATGTTCACATGTATGTCTCACTATACCTAATAAATACCTTCGAAATCTCGTGATTAGAGCAAAACACTTAGTATTAAGAAAGTATAGCAACCTATACATTTATTATAGAATACCTTAAATTCAAATATCACAAATACAATTATATCCCATATATCGTATTTTGGCATTGAGTAAAGTCACCATATAGGATATCAAAGATGATCTTATTTGGTCCCTTACTGCACTAGTAAGTCCCATTGTGGATGTTCCAGTATCTTATATCAATGGTTTGAAACTCATTACTCTTAAAAGAGAAAACAACTGAACAAATTAGCTTACATCGTTGAAGATCACTTTTTAATAATCCAATACTGACTACGAAGAATTAAAAATATTAAGTTAGTAAATGTCTTTGGTCCCCTCTTTTAATCACATTAAAGATATAAGACATTTCTACTTAATATCCAAGGTCTACAATTACACATTGATATAATAATATCAAAATACCTTTTATTTATTTACTTAAGATTATTACTAATAACAAATCCGCCTAGATTGTCTATAGGCCTTATCCCTAACACCATATTGCTCATAATGACATATTCCACGAACGAACCAAGCATATCGAGATTTGTTGTCATTTTGTGCGCCATAACATTGTTCGTAACACAATTCTTGATTAATCAGTCAACTCATATCTTTACCAAACCAAACCTCATCATCCTGGGTATTTTCATGATTTACTTTCCAAATTCAAGTTAATATCTATTTTAACCTTGACTTTAAGATACGATGTTACGATTATATAACATGAGCTCAGGCCTCTATTATCTCTCTCTTTGCGCACGTCTTTTAACCCTAACTTCATGCCTATATAGAAGTTTCGTTTTGCGTCTCTTGTACTTTTATACTCAAATATGTATCGATGTCTCTTGCTCATTATTCTAATACGTCAAGGTTGACCCCCACCCCCATCGAATCTCCGGTGACATATTTCACCGGAATCCTGTCGATACTCATCTTCTTGATGCAATTTTATTATTACAAACCAAACATGGCCTTGTCTTTCTCCATATAATTATGCTCTAACTGCCCATTTGTCTCTTTGCCAAAATCATCCACAAAGCTTTCACGTGAAAATTATAGTGTTGGTTAATTTTGTCAGTTTGAATTATCCCCCAAGACTATTTCGTGTGCATTAGATCATTGTACATTTAATTGTTTGAAGTTATTACAACAGTACAACTATTGAACTGTGTAGACAGTGACTGAAACCGGTCCGAAATGTCAAAATCTTGGTTTAATTGCCCTTTCTCCTCATGCACTTTAATTTAATTTCACTTTTTCCAACTTTACTTTAATAATTTAGATTTTGCCTCATTCTACTATTAACTAGAGTGAGAAAGTAGTTGTGTTTTCGGTTTAATTTGAGAGAATATCCTAAAAGAAGAGATGAAGTTAAATTTTTTATTCAAATTTTAGATGAAATAGACAAAATTATCCACTTATTTTCATTTTGGTTTTTATCGTAATGAAAACAAAAAAGAAAAAAAGACGGAAGCAATATGCATCATCAGAACCCCCGAGTCCTAAGTCAGCACCATTGTTTTCCTTGCCTCCTCTACCTCCTCAACTCTGGTTTTGATATTCCTTGCCAAATTCGCTGGCCTCCTCAACGCCAGCCCCAATTTTTCTTGCCATTTTCTTAAACTCATTTTTTCCCCCGATTTGGTGCAGCTATTTGCCCGTATGCCTCGATCTTTGTTGTACGAGGCATTCTGGAGGTGGTTCTGAAGGGTGCTCTGACTATCCAATCCCGATGGGATTGTGCCAGTTATCTGGTTATTATCAAGCTTGATATGGGTCAGGTTCATGCAATTATTCAGTTGAGTTAGGATCGGCCCGAAAATCTGATATTTTTGGCTAGTGTTTGGATTTTAGATTTTTAATTTCGCCGCACTGAAAAATTTAGTCTTCAAAATTATTGTCGAGCTTCCAAATTATCATGCGATTTCAGAGATAATTCAAAGAAAAGTTGAATTCTCAAAAAAATGTGAAAATGTTGCCACGAATTCGGTAAATACAGAGGAAAAAAAAAACACAAATATGAGAGAAAAGAAGAAATTGAAGGTTTTAATTAGAGAGTAGTAAGTTATTTTATATTTTTTTTAACAGACTGATAGTTTCTCATTTTAATTAAGAATAGGAGGTAATATGTAGATTTTTAAAGTAGAGAGGAGTAAAACAATAATAACTTAAAGTATAGGGGGTTAAATGCAATATCCGAAAAATCTTCATGTGGGTTGTCGATTTCTTTATGGAAAAATTACAACATTCACCTCTGAAGTTTGGGGTTAGTTGCATCTAGGTCCCTAATCTTATATTTGTCTCAATTGAGTTTCACAGTTTTTAATTAGTTCCATTATGGCCCTTTTATTATTTTGTGATAACAAAATTGACGAAATGTGGGGATGAACAACTAGCCAAACACAAGAATTTAATACTTGAAGTTCATTTTAGGACTGAAACAACTTCTTGCACAATTCATACATTTTTGTTTGGGTTGTCTATCGTCAACCTCTTGACTGGGAAAGAAAAAAAGAACAGTAGATAGTGCACTGTGCTTCTAAAAACACATTCTTCCCTTTCTGAAATAAAAAAGAAAGTAAAGCTAGTGCTTGTATCATATGAAAGACCTAGGGAAGACTCCAATGCCTTACTAAGTTGTGTTTTTTTTTTTTAATGATTTAGATAAGTAAGACAAGCGAAGTGGGGCGGACCGAAGAAGAGTCTTCCCTCAAAGCAACTTCTTTCAAATCAACTATTTCAGTATAAATAAGAAGAATCAAGTATAACGGGAGTGAGGTAGTGCACTTCTTCCCAAGCAGAACAGGTAATTACATCAATGCTGTAATACCTGAAAATTTATTATTTTGGAATTATTATTTTATATGAGTTAATATTCTAATTTACATTTTGAAATTATTCGTTTATATAAGTTTAATATTGTTGGGATGATTTTGTAAATTTGTGGAATAAATATATACTTAGTAATCTTTGATGTTGGATGTTAAGTTTATATTTTTGAAAATACTATTTTAAATAAATTTAATATATTAAATATTTGATAATTTTGAAGATATAAGTGTAATTATTAGATTTAATTTGAATTATTTAATAAATATGAGATATTAAGGGTAATTTTGAGAAACGTGCTTGGGAAGCAACCCATTTTGTGGTTATAAATTAAAGGAAAAAAATTGAATGAAGGTTGGGTGTGTTTGTTTTGTTGGTGCACGTGTAAAGAGTAAAAGAAATGGGTTTTGGGGGTCCTTGATCATTAAGCCAACACAAAGGAGAAAAAAACAAAAAAAAAGAGGTCGGCACAACTTGTCCCTCATTTCCACATATACATATATATATATATATACATACATATATATATATATGTATACATATATATATATGTATACATATATATATATATAGATGAAAAAGAAAAGGAGATAAGAGAGGAAGAAGAAGAAAAAAATTAAGAAGAGAAAAATAGATTTTTTGTGCGCGTTTATAATAATTTCTCATGTAGAATTTCTATCCCTTTTAATATACATATTTAATTTTCCTATTATGAAATTTATGTTGTTCTTTATTGTCGAATTATAACTGTTAATTTTTATGAAATAATTATAACTATGTGAAAATTATGTGAAAATCATGTTTATGTATTTTATTTGTCGTATTAATTAAATGTATGTATTAGAGGGATTGGAGTTCTACTGAGCGTTAACTCACAATCCCACAATTTTGATTGCAGGTCTGGTAAGAGCGAAACGGCGATGTAAATTTTAGTTGAATTTCTATTTGTAAAAATTGTATTCATTATTTATTGTTGGAATCGGTGAATTCAATAGTTAAAATTATCGCCGTCGCATTTTAAAATTTATCGGATTTTATAGAATGAAAATTTGGTTAATCGGTTTTAATGTTAATTTTTCCAAGGGGAGAAACCGCGTGACGGACCTGAAAAAACGAGTCATTACAAATGCGATGTATGTAAGGGATCCCCCTAACTTTTTAAATATATAACATATTCGATTGTAAAGCTCGTAAAGTAAATTGTATCCTAAAAAGTTTCAATTTTACATTTAATCTTTTGAGTCATATCATTTAGAGTCGGATCTTCATTTTCACTCGTATTTTCAATAAGCCGAATACTTTCCATTGATTGGTTACTCCAACGTCTGTGTTCAGACTCCCTAAAGAAAAAGAACATTAAAGGTCTTTTTAGTCTTAAATAACTTAAGGTTGCGTTTGGGTAAGAGATTTGATAAATTCAATAGATTTGTAAAATGAAGGGATTTCAAAATTCTGGATTTTAAAATCCCTTTATTTCACAAATCCGTTGTTTGGATAATTGTTTGAACTGAATTATTTGGATAAAAAAAAATGTTCTATTTTTTTTATCCCATTTCTGTTTGAAAAAAAAAAAAAAACAGAAACTCAGCGACGAACAAAACGTCGACGACGAAATCCAAGAACAAATCCAACAATTGCACTCGAAATCGATTTCATTTTCGAAATCCAAGAACATATTCGAAATTGATTTTAAAAAACCAAATCGAAATCGATAACCCTAAATAGGGTTCAATTTCGATTCCATTCGATTTTGAAAAACGATTTTCGTCAAATCGATTTCGATTTCAAACCCTAAATAGGGTTCGATTTGGAAATCGATTTCCATCAGGGTTCGATTTTGACGACAGCGGAGACGAAGAAGACGACGACGACGGAGACGACCAAGTAGAAGACGACGACGGCGGTGACGACCAAGAAGAAGACGACGACGGAGACGACCAAGAAGAAGAAGATGACGACGGCGGCGACGACCTAGAAGAAGACGATGACGGACGAAGGTCATATGCGAAGGAGCAAACTGAAGAGCGAAGAGAAAAGGAAGAAAGAAGAACGAATGGATTTGATAAATTCAGCCTCTCTCAAAAGGATTTCTAAATCCTTCCATTCATTTCTAAAAGAATTTGACAAATCCTTTCCTCCCTTACCCAAACAAGTAATTTATCAAAAGAGAATTTTGAAATTCCTCCCTCAAATGAAATCCCTCCTACAAATACCTTATCCAAACACAACCTAAAAGTTTAGCCACATAACTATTTGAATTGTGTTTGATTTAAAATTATAATAATATTAATTTTAATTTAAAGAAAACAACAACAATAATTAAGTCTCTGTCTCACTTTTGTAGGATCGGCTACATGAATCTATTTACGCCATAGAGATCAATCAATGACCATCCCCTCTGTCGGGTTTAATCTTGCCAAATAATTTTTAATAGTCTCATCTTTAAATTTCAATTTAAAGAATATTAAATAAAAAATGGGTGAAATATAATTTTTCTTCGTAACAATAACAGTTCTTAATAGAAATTAGATTCTATTAGAAACTTCATTTGTATTTCATAATGGCGATGAAATCATTTTTTATTTTATTTTATGGATAATATATAGTGAAATTTTGTTATGAATTTGGCCTTTTTAATTTTAAGGTGCAAATTGCAATTAATATAAACTTCAATGCTATAAAGTATCACTTATTGAATGTTAAAAGGGATAATCGATAGGAGATCCTCTATTTAAGCTCTAATTGGTCAAAAATCTTACATGCGGTAAATTTTTTTGATTTAGTCCCATCTATTTTGAAAAGGCGGAAGCCTTACTCACGTGATAGTCACGCACTAATTACATGTAACTATTTTTTGTGTAATATTACTATATTAGTTATAGGTAACTAATTTTTTTTTTTTTTAGTTACATATTTTAATAATATGTAATTTTTTAATTACATGTCTCTGATATATAACTAAAAAGTTTAATATTTTTTCAGTAACGTCAACAAATATTATATATATATAATTGTAACATGTAACTAATATTATATAAGTACGTGTAACTAAAAATGCTCAAATATGTGTGAAAAGTGACAATTATGAAATTGTAACTAACATTAGTTATATGTAATATAATTCACTATAAAAATCGAATATACTCACTAAAAGGTTTTCTACAATCCCTACAATTCCTGCAATGCGGGACTAAAACACAAATAGAATCTAATTTAAAGGATTAAATCAAAACTTAATAACACAAAAAGACTTTTTACCAATTAAACTTAAAAAAATGGATTTTTCACCGATTTTCTCATGTTAAAATCTGAAATTAAACCTTTGTTAACCTTTAATTATGTTATTAATTGATATGGATAATCCACAGTTAGTCATAAATAGGAGATGTAATATGTTATTTGTCATATTTTAAACATAAGTTTAGAATTAGTTCTTTAAACTGATTTTCGATTCCGCATTAGTCTCACGAGTACTCACGCATTATATGTGGAACGTAAAAAGAGTTTGATAAATAAATACGTATTAAAGTGAGTATTTGTTACATATAACTAAAATTAATTATAAGTTAATAATTATAAATTAAATATATTACGTGTACTTGTGTAATATTAATTACATATACTTGTGTAATAGTAATTACACTTAATTACAAATTAAATTATATTATATATACTTGTGCAATATTTGTTATATCTAATAAATATATATGTACAAGTTTTTTTTTTTTTTTTTTGATTTTACGGTAAAATATGTCCGGGTTAACTTACGCGCACCTCGACTAATTAACTCATCAAATTATCTTAAGGATGCACTCTCTCACATCAACCTGGCGCATTCAAGATTTAATTTTCAGAGTGCTCCACAGGATAATCGAACATTGGTTAACAAGGAAAGATGACACATTTTCTTACTAACCGAACTAATACCTCTTGGATTTTATTATATAGTAGTTTATATATATATAAAAAATAAGATCGAATCTTGAGTACAATGTTAGTTTTTTTAGTTCACAAAAAATATTCACTATTTATTTTTTTTATTTTTTTGAAAGAACCCCAAGGCATATTATTAAAAATAAAAAAAGATTACATCCTGATACGGGAAAGTCCCTGTCGATCCTCCTGTAAGAGCAAACAAACGGAAGGAGGTAAGGAACTCTCAGAATGATAGAAAACAATACTACTAGAAATAGTGACATTGGCTAGACAGTCCGCCAGAAAATTACATTCACAATAGACGTGAGAAATAGAAATATCAAAAGATAAAAGATAAAATGTAATAGTATGCCAAAGAACCGACACCGACCGAAGAGGACAATCTTTCTTTATAGCGTGTACAAACGTCAACAAATCACTTTCCACATAAAATGGATAAAACCCAAAATGAGTATTCTTTTATAAACCCAAAAGAATTCACTATTTAATTCTTGTATATGTATTTTCTCAAATATTGAGTTCCTTCGAAATAATGCAGCGCAGGTAAATCTGTCAATATTTTCTCAAATACTGAGTTCCTTCGAAATAATGCAACGCATGTGAATATGCCGGGATTGCATAAATGCCAAAAATTCAAAAATAAACGGATGGAGATATGGTTGAACATTTTGTCACATTAAATAAATGTAGGAATCAATTGAACTGGAACATTGGACAGCTGTTTAACTGTCGTTTTCAGCTTAGGCAACCGTCCAACCCACCCATTTATTACTCTCCCTTTGGCTCTCTTTACTTTACATTGTCCTAAAAACTGATTCCCATTTTCCTTTTTGGGAAAAAAATCGATTGATTGATCCCCATTTTTTTTTTTTCCTTAAATGTGTCTAGTACGGTATAACTCAATTAGACGATGTTAAGGATGTATTTTCTTGTATTAATTCGATACATTTAGGGTGCATTTGATTGGATAAAAAATAAGATTAAAAAAAAAAAAAAAAAACTCTTGTTTGGTTGAATGAAAAATGGGAAAAAAAAAAAAAAAGAGAAAAAACACAATTGTCGAGTTAATTTTTTTTCTTTACAAATTTGAGAGAAAAATGAAAAAAAGTGATGAAAAATGAATAAAATTATAATTATACTCTTAAGAATAATTTTTTTAATTTATTTTTGTAATATATAAGGACATAATATTAAATTAATTTTTAATTTATTTTTGTAATATATAAGGACATAATATTAAATTATATTAAAGTGAATTTTTTTCCTTCTTTTATTTTTCTTTCAAACCAAATAACACTAAAACAAATAATTTTCATTTTACAATAAATAAAAATATCATCATCTCATTTTTTTTTTTCTTTCTTTTTCATCCTTCGAACCAAGCGTACCCTTAGAATTAAATATCCCAAAGAATCCCTGGTTGACAAGTAAATGAAACACCTCTTTTTTTTTCAATCGGACTAACACCTTAGATACAAAAATCAATTCCCATAACGTATTAATTTTTTTTTCTATTTTCTTTATAAAGAAAAAACATTATTTTACGTTATTTTTTAAATTATTTCACAATTTTCAATTATTTAAATCATATTTTAGGCATATTATAGCACTCTAAAAATTAAACTTATGTTTCAAATTTCCGTGATATTTTTTTAATGAAATAATAAAATTATCAATAAATCTATGGAAATCATATTAATTATATTTATATTTATATTGTTTTTAAGTGAGGAGTTAATTTAAAATCTCAAATTTTCTTGATTCTCTATTGTTTTTAATTTTTTTTTTAAATTGGATTTTTATTCTAAATAAATTTTTAGTTTTCTATAAATTTGGGAAGAATTCTTGTATATGAGTTCTTTAATTTTGTTGCTCGATTTTTTCTTTTTTAAAGTATTTAATAAAATTTAGATGTTTTGAGCACCATGTAAAGTTTTTAAAAATATTTTAGAAAGGAAAAACAGAATTTTCTAAATAATTTTTTCCCACGGAAGAAATTGAAGAAAAATGAGGGAGGGTTTAAAAAAGTAGAATTACAGATATTTGCTTAATAATAAATTTTTTTAATTTATTTTTATAATATATGAGAGTAAAATAGTAAATTCTATTTTTATTTTTCTCATTTTTTTTCCTAGCCTAACATAAAATTTTACATTAATTTTTTTTTACCTCCTTCTAAAAAAAATAAAATAAAAAATAAAAATAAAAATAAAATACCACTAAAAAACGAATAAAATCTTTGAGTTATTTTTTAAACCAAACATACCCTAAAACTATTTGGTATATAAATATAAGTTATGAAAACTTAATTAGGAAAATGTGGGTCAGACACAAATTATTGTCACGTGCTAGTCTGGCACGTGGTAAGCACGAAAATCTACAAAAACGTGTCATGCTGATTAAGAAAATTACATCCGAAGAGACCACTACCTTGGAATACACACCATAATGGGCTTTCCGTTCTGGGGGGTAGTAATATAACCTCTCGCTCATTAAGGAAGGAGTCGTTGCTATTCCCTGAATAATGGTCCATTACTCCACTAAACTCGCCACGTTAATGATAATGAGCCAAAATTTGGGGAAGACTTGCAAAACAAAGTCTTTCTCCATCTACAAATACCAAAGATGAGGGATTAAGCCAAGTATGCACGTTCACTTGCACCTACATGCACTGCTTCCTAACTAATACTTTGCCAAAATTTTCTCGAATCGCTCAATTCATTCTCACACTGAAGATGCAACTCTTGCAAGTTTACCCTCGTTGCATTATTTTGCAAGAACTTGAGTTAGGAAAAACTCCATATTCCTAATCTCAAAATTTTATATCTGACGAACTGATTTTCGGCTTCATCAATATATATATATATATATATATATATATATCTGTGTGTGTGTGTGTGTGTGTTAGGGTTTGGAAGTGCAGTGCCAAATGGCTTTAACATTTATTGCGCCCATGCAGTCATGGTCGAGTTATGTACCCATTTGCTTTTAATAAGCGGCGGTTAACCGTTTTGAAAAGCAACAAACATTACTATTTATACTATTTTCGCAAAAGTAAATAAAAAAGAAAGATTATAATGATATTAGTTTGGTTGGCGAGAGGAGCTGTTTTTTTTTTCTCCCCTTTCCGTACGGGTATAACTCTCCCAAAAAACACACAAAGAATCAAATTTTGAATTTAATCCAGAATACATTATGTCGATGTTGGAGAGTGCTTTCTTAAAATCGCCCAGTGAGGTGATTAGTCGAAGTGCACGTTAGTTGATCTAGACATATTTTATTGGAAAAAAACTAATTTTTATTTTATGTAATTCGCACTATCAAAATTAAATAATTAAATACTGCACTAATGACATTTTACCTTCTGTAGTTTGATCAAAGAGTACTTTATCTCCATGTAATATTTCATAAGTACTTTTGTTTCAGACTAAAATGTTATGGCTAAATTTTTCATTAAAATTAACAAACAAACTTCAAAAAGTTAAAATTGACATTTACTTTATTTTGTTTTCTGGGTCGGGGTTGGGGTTGTCGGAGTCAACTGTAACGTTAAGTTCGTTATTTTATGTTATTTATTTAACTGTTAATGTATAACTCGATTAAAGTATATGGAGATAAAGTACGATCAATACTTACAATCACACGATTAAAAGATTCATTATTCTATGTTGATTTTGGAATTATATTCTCAATTTCAATAATATCCTTCTTATAAAGTGTTGCAAAATATTAATAAATTTTAAAATATATTTTATATTTCGAAGAAAACATCTATTTGATTTTCTTGAGAATAATTTGAAAAACTAAAAAAATATTCATGAGAACAGAAATTAAATTAAGAATTTTATTTTCATGAATAGAAAATAATAAAACAAGGACAAGTATCATTAAATTTACATAAATTTAACTAGAACTTATTATTTTAACAATTAACACTAGCAAAAAATTGTAAAAGGTAAAAAATAAAATCCAAGAGCCTAATATTATAAAGAGATTGAATAACTCACATCAAACAATACTTTAACATTAGGATTACTCGACGACTTAGATTTCTTCAATTTTCTCTATGCGTCTCTCTAACATACGCACATAGACTGCAAATTTTAAAATTCAGTTGCATCATCATTGACATTGCTTGGTGTGTTTTGACCAATTTATGCATACCTCGACTAATCACTTTATCGGATGATTTTAAGGGTATACTCTCCCACATCGATTTAGTGCATTCATGATTAAATTTAAAATTTAATTCTTACAGTATTCCATAGAAGAGTCGAAAGTTGGTTGACAAAGAAAATGACACATTTCCTTGGCAGCAGGAATAATACTTTTTGAATATTAAAAAATGCGGATTGAAATAATAGTAATTATTCCGTAAAACCCGCTGTAAAACTCGATGTACAACTACAATATTCAATGATTGAAATAATAATTCCTTAAATTTCGCTATACCTTAAATTTTGCCATACCTTAAATTTCAAATCTCACTTTCCTCTTTATTATTATTATTATTATTTTTGATGTTGTCCCAACATGCCAAGTTCCAATCAATGGCCATATCAGTATTTATCACATTAATAGCATATTGTTGGGCCTTCAAAAATAATCTTGATTATCGAAAAAATTCTAAGAGCCTAATATTATAAAGAGATAAAAAAACTGAGATCAAACAATACTTTAATCTTAGTATACGACTTAGATTTCTTCAATTTCTTATATACGTCTCTCTCTAACATACGTACATAGACTGCACATTTTAAAATCTAGTTGCATCGTCGTCATCGACATTGCCTCTCATCTCTCTTTACTCATGAACATATTTTATTTTTATTTATTTATTTATTTTTTAACGGTAAAGTGTGTTTTGGCCCAACTTATGCATACCTCGATTAATCACTTCATCGGATGATCTTAAGGGTACACTCTCCCACATCGATTTGGTGCATTCATAATTAAATTTAAGATTTAATTATTGGAATATTCCACAGAAAAGTTGAAGGCTAGTTGACAAAGAAAATGACACATTTCCTTGACAGCTAGACTAATACTTTTTGGATATTAAGAAATGCGGATTGAAATAATAATAATTGTTCGGTAAAACCCGCTGTAAAACTCAATGAACAACTACAATATTCAATGATTGAAATAATAATTCTTTAAATTTCGCCATACCTTATTGTTCCAACGCACGTTCATTTGCTCTTAAGAGAAATACTAGACACTATTAATTAATAATTAATAATTTATATTTTAAATAAAGTATAATATTTGAAAATATTTTTTTAATTTTTTAATTGTCACTTTTTTTAACTTCATGTGTATGAGGTGGCAAGTCATTTTGCCGCACAACCTTTATGTATAAAATAAAAAGTAGTTGCACGCCAAGTGAAATAAATGAAACTCAACTCTCATTTCTCTCCTATATATATTTATATATTCTCCTACTAAAGCCTTGCATTCAAACAAAAATCAACTACTTTAAAGTACAATCCGCACCCCCATTCTTACCCCCACCCATGGATTTTGGAGAAGAAGAAGATCACTTGAAAAAACTCTCTCCCAAACCTATAAGGACTATAGCCCCAAGGAAAGAAGAAGAAGAGTGTGAGTTCTTGAGTCCGGTATCTCGTTTGTTTCACGAACCTGATTACAATATTTACATCGTGGCGATAATTGGTTTCAAAAATCTGGTCGATGAGGAAGTAGTGAAACTTAAATTAGCGGAGACTCTACTTAAACACCCGCGTTTTTCCAGTCTACAGGTATGAAAATAATTTATTTTTCTTTACAATATGTCTCTTTCAATTTATTGAATTACTTAAAATAAATCTTACTAGAGAGAGAAATTATCTATAAATACATACATATATATAGGCCTATGATTTGATTTTTTGTATATTTTCCTATGAGTAGTCTTATAGGAGACAAGAATGGGCTTAGACTACTAGTTGAAGTTTCTAAGTCTATTTTCAAGGACTAAATTCAAAATTAAGTCATAATTATTAGAAATTAAATTTAAGAGTGGTCCAAATGCAAACATAACAAAAATACAGGGTTGGTTGTGTAATTTGAACTCCTTTAAAAATGCTATACACTATATACTAGGATAAACTCCCAACACTTCTCTTTGTCTCTAAATATTTTTTTTTCGAAAAATAATTAGATAAAATATTACGTAAAGAATAAATATTATTATTTAAAAAAAAAATAAAAACACAAAAGCACTCTCTTAAAAATCATAATACAAAATCTAAACGTCGCATGCAAATTAAGAACACAATACACAAATCACACACAATAACTTTCTACAAATAATAATAATAATAATAATAATAATAATAATAAAAAGAGGAAGATGGATTTAAGTTTAAGACGAAGACCCAACCCAACCTACTTGTCTGATCCGAGCCCATTTCGGGCGGTTTTGAGCTGAATTTTCAAACCCTACCCGAACCCGAACCCCCCCCCTCTCTCTCTCCTCCCCTCAAATCTTAGAAGATCCAGCCATTGTTTTACCGCCTCCGTACTCCATCTCCCTGCACCGCCTCCGGCTCCTGCTCCGACTACTTCTCCATCTCTAGTATGTTAATATGTTTTAGGGTTAATTACACTTTATCTCTTTGTGGCTTGGCCAATTTTCACTTTACCCCCATGTAGTTTGAAAATAGCCACTTACCTCTTGTGGTGAGATATTTGTTGCACTTACTCCCCTACATCAGGGGGTAAGTGGTTTAAAAATCTGACCATAGGGGGGTAAGTGACTATTTTTAAACTAGAGGGGGTAAGTGCAAATTGGCCAAATCACAAGGGAATAAAATGTAATTAACCCTATTTTTTAATTGTTTATTATGTTTCCTCTTTATTGATTACTAATTGTTCTTTTTTCCTCTTTATTTGTTCTTGTTTAATTTATGTTTTTCTTTTGTTCTTGTGTTTTTTTTTCCCTTCTCTTTTTAATTTTTGTTCTTGTTCTTTTTTATTTCTATTTTTCGGTTCTCAAATTCTTGGTTCTGCTCTCAGAGAAGCTGCAATAAAAAATCCACAAAATGAACAGGTTGCGAGCAAACAGGTAAAAAAATGAAAAAACCCGAGACCCGCCCAAACCCGATCGTGTGTTTAGCCCATCCAGCTTGATTTCAGGCAATTTTAGGCCTCCATTTGAATTTCGGGTCTGCCCACAAAAATCTCCCCTACCCGACCCACCAGACCGAATTACACCCCTAAACCCCTAGTTGGTAAGCGTTCTTGTCTCTGGGCAGGCTAGGGTTGGAAGAAAAAGATGAGGAATTCAAAAAAAAAAGAGAAAAGAGAAAAAAGAACATAAATAATAAGTTACAAGGGCATAATTTTAATGTCGTAACTTTCATAGTTCTTTTTACCGTTTGGGTTAAAAGTATAATTAATGGGTAATATTGCCTAAGTTTATGGGGTATTTAGTGTCATAAATACAAACTTATGACATCCATACGGACCCAAGACCGAGTTCGGATAATATAAAATCCTTAACCCAAGATAATAGTAGTAGTCCATATGTTATTAAAAATAATTGTCCCACATATAAAAGTGTGTTCTAAAATAAAACATAACCCTAATACTCTAATTTCTTGTGTTTTTGTATTTTCTGTTTTCTATGTTGTCAAAACAAGCCAAGTTCCAATCAATGGTCTTCTCAAGTCCATGAACATTTGACATTATAAAAGAACGAGTATTTAATATTATGGGCCTAAATCTTATTTTTGCCCCATTGAAATAAGGCATAAAGCACTTGGGCCTGGCAAAACACTAAATCATAAAATTAGGTGGTGTTTGGTTAACATTTCTACTTGATGTTATACTCTTAATAAAAGAGGATGAGAATTTCGTCTCTATTTGGAGTATTCTGATAATAGAATAATATTTGGAAACAAAAATTATTCTTAAAATATTTTTATAGTTTTTCGGAACCCAAAAAAAAATAAAAAATGAATTTGGTTGCAGGTAAGCTTGGATCATTTAATTTCTCAGAACAAAAATAGTATGACTCATTATCGATATGACCATACCTAATACCGTCCGATATTCTACTTTTATGATATGCCATAAAATCATCATTAATCGGGGGGAGCCTATTGGAAAATATTCAGTGATCTTTAAATGATCCTAAATGGATAAATGTTTACGTTCTCCATCTAAATGTAGAATTTCAGTATTTTTCAATTTGTTTTTCTACTTCTAATTTGAATCAAATATTTAAATTTGTATCTTAATAGATACACCAACCCCAAGTTAAAGTAAGGATTTTGATGTTTGAAAAGTATATTGTGCTTCCAAAGCCCATAGGCTCACAAATGTTAGTATGTACCGAGCACGCTTAGGTTTATTTCTTGATAATTTATACTTAGTGACATTCTTTCTAAAAGTATGTATTCGGAAACAAGGAACTTCCAAAGCTCCATTTCCAATGCCCAATTTGTATGTAGTGGAAACACTTCTCTTTTTTGGATTTTTTTTTTTTTGATCTAACCTTTCGACTATTTGAGATGAAACAATTTCATCTCTTACTTTTTCTTTGAGAAAGAAGTCTCGTTAAAAAAATGAGGAATGATAATTTTGCCTTTTCAAGATCGTATGGTTATCTTTAACAAATTTAAAAGTACAGGAAGAACGACGTCTAAATTGCTTAGTCGAAGTTCACAAAAAACTGAGAGAACGAGTGTAAAATTTCTTGTAGAAATTGATCTATTGTCAGTTTCGGGGTCTTAAGGAATTCCAAATCCTTTAGATATTAATTATGGTCAATCATCTTGGGGTGAAGCTAACCAACAAATGATCCTACCGCCATTCTGCTTGAAAGAACTTCTATTGAGGTGTTATATCCTGTAGTGCAATTGTGCTTGCCATAGAGAGACTCTAGGCTTTCATACTGTATCTCAAACTCGTTACTTGGCGTTATCTAATAACATTGAACCCGCTTATAATGCTCTAATTACTATCAAATACTTATATGTTTCTCTTCAATGTTTCTATCATGAGACAACTAGATCATTAAGAAGTTAGTTCAACCTTTCAAAAGTTAAAATGAATTTTAATTTTTAAAATTAATCTGAGAATTTGGGTCCTGTTAAAATAATTTTCTTAAGAACTTTAATAGTGTTTTAGTTCATTAATTAATATTTATATAAAGAAGTATAACCAACGAACAAATATGAACATAAAAGGATTGTACATTTATTTTTAGATCAAAGGTCTTTTATGAATCTAAATCTACTCCCATTAAATTTTTTGAATCTCACTTTCTTCTAGCGAAACGGTTGCATTTCAAATGTTCCTAGTGCAGAATTGAATAATTCGGCCCTGTCGATAGTGCCCATTTGACAGCTATGGAGCTACTGCTCTTTGGGATAGACAACTTCTTCCTCTTACCATTTGGTTAAGATTCAATCCTTGTTTCATCTCTAGTTTGATTATAGTTTGCCCGACAATTAAGAATATATCTCCTTATTAAGTTACACCCACCCAGTATGGTCCAAACTAGTCCTAATACGTTCACTTCCTAACAGTTAAGTGAACACACTCGTCTACTCTTTTCATGTTATAAATAAAGATAAATTCATTGTGAGCTTGATTTCTAGGATATGGTATTGCTTGACAACTAAGTAGGGCTGTGCAAATAATCCGGCGGCCCGGCCTGCCCGAACAAACCGATCGGGCCCAGCCCGAAATGTTCAGTCCTACGATATGCGTTGTTCAGAATCGGGTAAGACCCGATCTGACCGGAAACTATGCGGTTCGGGCCTCAATTATGGATCCCCCGCCCAGAAATCACCCGACCCGACCGTATAGACCTTAAATTTCATATTTTTAGGGTTTTCGTTCATTCTTCTGCTCCCGTTCTTTCCTTCTGCCGCCTCTATTTCTTCAAGATATGTACATCATCGTTCGTTCTTTCTGCTTCCGTCGACTCGCCTCTCCATACATCCAGATCTAGGGTTTCTATTCGTTCATTCCCTTTGCTTCATCCGCCTCTCCATAGATGAAGGTTGCTTCAGCCGCCTCTTCATACACAACCTAAATTCCTTCATCTCAACCTAGATCTAGGATTTAAGAGCGAAGAAGATGCTGATTTGTGCCATTGCGAAGAAGACGACGATGAAGACGATATGCCCACCCCCCAAATTGCAATGGTTGTCGTCTCGATCTGGCTCAGCTGGAACTGGAAGGTAACCCCCTATCTCTTTCTCTAGTTTTGTCAAAAAAATCTATGTTGTGATTTATGGATTCAAGTTTCATTTTCATTTCTCGTTCATTTCTTGTTTTGCTGTTGAGGATTCGACCGAAACCGACCGATTTCGACAGACCCGCAAAGCGTCGGGCTTCCTCCACACTTCGGTCGGCAACGGGTGGAAATTTTCAGACCCGATCTCACTCGGGTCGGTTGTTTGATCAACCAAAAAATAGGGCCACCCGACCCGTGCACACCCCTACAACTAAGTATCGATTTTAGGCTTATTGAACCCCTACCAGAAGAAATTCCCATCGTGGAAGACCACGAAGACGCATATTTCATATGCTTTCCCTTACAACTTAATATTTGCTTTAAGAGATATTTATTTGGATCACATCTTTTAATTTATTTAGTTTGTTTAACATGCATCAAATACAAATAACAAAATAAATAAATGTCCCAATACACATATGCTAATTGGGTTAAAATAAAGTAAAATAAAATAAATTGCCTCATACACGCATACAAATGGTCTGAGATGATCAAGGACTTGCAGTTTGATTCGTCTCGAGCCACTGGTCCAAATATTTAGGTTTAATTTAGTTATATAACTAATTAAACTGAAGATAACTCATCAAATGTGCCTTCTTCTTCGGCTTCCAGCTTCTTGGCCTCCATTGCTCCATGCTCTAGATTGGGCTTCTCGATTTTTCTATCATCGTTGGGCTTCCATTTCGTCTTCTCAAAATTATATACATAAAAAAATATAATGCAAAGAAGGAGATACATTTCAAAGGGAGAATGGAGTATTGAGAAGGGGGTCAATACAACGAAAAGAAAAATGAGGTTGCACCTGCAAACCCTTGAAAAAATCTAAAAATTAATTACAATCCTGATTGGAATAAAAGAGTAATATAAAAAATTATAAGCAATCCACAAACCAATCATCCTCAAAATTGCTCAACTGAGCAACCACATTCAAAATTTAAGACTCACAACAACTCAAATTGCAACAACACAAAACCTCCCAAATAGTAGGAATAATAAAAACATATCAACACAAAACAAAACAATACACATAAACTCACAATAATGAACCCAGACATGTTAGATAAATAAAAAAGATATGGAGATATAGCTACCTAATACATCCAAACCACCCATGATTATTCAACCCCCCACCCCCTGTTTTTTTAGGTATAGAATTTTTTTTTTTTAAAATGAGTACATTGTTTATCTTCGATTTTAGAGAAAAAATTATCAATTTGATCATCCAATTTTGATCCACAACTATCCTCTGAATCACTTGTAAATGACCACTCTCGATCATTTTTAACAACGATTCTTTAGATTCATAAGGACCTAAAGGCTTTGATATCATCTTAATGACTTCTTTTGAACTAAGACAAGTAAAGTGATTTTCACAAAAAAATATTTCCTCCACCTTCATTAAAGGGAGTTTGAACCACAATTCCTTGAAGGAACCGTATATTAAAATCACTATATTTATGCAGCGAAATATAAAACATTAAACCGCATTTAATATCATATTCCTCTAATTCGGATATGACTGTATTAAAATTAAAGTAATAAAAGAGATACAATTGAATTACATTTAAAAGATTGATTACCTCTTTTGGCGTTTTACCCTCAAAGTTGGTAGTTTTCAAGGTATGATTTGAGTAAGCTCTTTCAAGAGCGTCTGAACACGATTAGGAATCAGGAAATGAATACGATTCTCTTAGAAGCAACACAAGCATATTACCTTTAACAATATCCACTTATAGAAATTTGAAAAAAAATATTCTTGGAATTTCTAAGAATGAATCTAATCCTAAGAATCTAGAGTAGCTTTGATTTGAATCTAGAAGGTAGTAAGATTCAAATCAGTAAGTGAAAAAACAGAAAACAAAATCTCACAAACACAACAATAAGGTTATGGCCGAAAAATATAAGGGGGACTGATTCTTGATTAAGGTGGGTGACCATGTGGCCTCTCACCTTATAAAATCTATCCGGGATTCAAAACTCCAAACCCTTTTTATTCTATACTTGCACTTTGACCTCTGAATTTCTAAAGTTCAACACTACTATCTGTTCTTTTTTCAAGGATTTTTCTTCAAATTTCCATTGTGTGTGATCTATTGGAGTCATACCAAAAGTTGGATACTGAAATTAATTAATTTAATAATCAATTAAAATTAGAACAATTTCAATTTTGTCC
This sequence comes from Eucommia ulmoides, assembly GCA_016647705.1. NCBI lineage: Eukaryota > Viridiplantae > Streptophyta > Magnoliopsida > Garryales > Eucommiaceae > Eucommia > Eucommia ulmoides. Next base: position 52,006,004 of record CM028340.1, on the reverse strand, counting down.
TTCTAGAAGAAAACACTTTTATCTTTAATGCATTTCTTCGGACTGTAAGTCACATCTACTCACATATCGAAACCATTCTCATTTGGAAAGAATTTAACCAAGATAATTTTTGTAGGTATGATTATCGTATTATCTCAATCGTCACATTGCTCTAACTAGAGGTTTATGTGAATTATATTAAATCGAATCACATAGGACACGTCTGTCTTTGCTGAGGGGATAAATTCTATTTTGCATGCTCTTATATTCACATGGATGTTCCACTATTCCCAATGAATACTTTTGAAGTTTCGTGGGTGGTGAAAATCACTTAATATTATCAAAATATAACAACTCATACATGCAACATCAATACCTCAAGTTAGAAGATTATAAATACAATCACTCTTCAGATATCTTATTTTGATATTAAGCAAATCTACCATGTAGGATATTAAGGACGATCACGTATCTTGTTCGGTCCTTTACTACACTAGTATGTCCATTTGTGATTGTTCTAGTATCTCATCATAATGGTTTGAGACTCACCATTTCCAAAGAGAAAGGAACAGAACAAGTTAGCTTAGATTTTTGAAGACTAGTTTTCAATATCCAACATTGACTAGGAACATATCAGTTATCAATGGCTTCGGTATCTTCGCATTTTAATCATATTAAAGAGTTAATACACTTTAACTTAATATCCAAGGCCTATCGCGATACTTATATAATCAAATAATAATGCCAAAAATACCTTTTAATACTTGAGACTAATTTTTTTTTTTTAGATACAAGATATAAATATAAGATTACAAGATTGATTATAGGACTTACATCTAACATTCTCGAATTTGGATTATGGTCTACAAAAAAATCTATGAAACTCCCTCGTTCCAAGTCAATCGTTGAAATTACATCTATAGAGCCTTCAATATAACTATTGTTCAATATGATTCATTCTTTGAGGATCAGATTAATGATCTAATTTTTTGTGGACTAATCGTAGTCAAACCTTGATTTCTTTCCTAAACCCGTATCCCATTCAAAATATTGATTGTCTTAATTGCTTCAGCCATTATAAAAAACTAGTTTAGACATGTGTGTTGCACGGAATTAAAAATAAATAAATTATAATAAATTTTAAATATTGAAATATGAAATACAGATGAATTATTTGGTTACTTTGATAGTAATATACGTGAGTGGATGCATAAAATTTATTTAGTAATGACGTTTTCTAAAATAAATATGCTATTAAAAAAATTACGTGAATAATTATAAAAGTGAAATAATTTAATTAATTTATATTATATCTAATTTTTTGATTGAAAATATTTTTTCAATTACAATTAATTTTTTAAGTAATTTAAAATGTGCTCCAGAAAAATTAATTATATATTTGTGTATTAATTAGAAAAAAAATATAAATAAAACCAAATAAAAAAGAGAGGAAGAAATTGAGTAAGACGCTTAATATTGATATAAAAAGAAAACAAAAAAAAAAAAAATCAGAACTCATCAAAATGCTTGAAAGTGATACTATCCAACCTAATTATTTTATATTGTATCTAATCAATCATTATTATTTTTTAATTAATTAAAAACATGCATATATTTGTGCATTGATTAAAAAATAAATATAAAAAAAATAAAAAATAAAAAATTGAGTAAGACACTTATTCTTTGATATATATGAAAAAAAAATAACAACTCACCAAAATACTTGAAAGAGTCATTTTCCAACCTCATTAAAATCTTCTCACTCTCCTTTCACTTTTAAGTATTGGATATTAGATTGAATAAAATCATACCATGAATCGGTAAGAAACCTTCTTCGTTTTGGAATGTATACATCGCAAATTTCGCCTTGCCATTTGAACATAAAACTTAAACCTCTTCAACTCATATTCTCTAGAATATTGTTTAGACACTAATTGTTCATTTGAAGCACCAAAATACCTCTACCTTCTTGATTTTGGGAAAGCTAACCTTAGAGAAAAGATGATACACACTCAATCAATGTTCTGTTTCTGTGAACGAAAGATAGATCTTTGCCAAATGGGTCATTAGTTGGAAAGAGATCTGAATAGCAAGCAATGCCACCAAAATCATCGCCGAGACAGCTTGAGAACATAGATATGAGCTAGATTACTCATTTTCTATGATTTAATCTCAAATCTAATTAATTTGGCGATGAAATTTCAAATCTATTGATATATACCATCGCAAGATTTTCCATTACCATCTTGCAAACGTATCTATTGCTTCCACAAAACATAAGGCAAATCACTTTACCCAACTCATTTATTACACTAAATTTATAAAATATGTCAAAAATTCAAAGTTCTTGCAATATATGAAAATTACAGCATATTTTACATTCAAAATATTACATTGATTTTCATATAATGCAATAACTTTGGAGTTCTAAAAAAAATGATGTAAATAAGTGAATTGTGTTAGAATAATTGAGAGGCATGGTATTGAGAGAACATGAGAGAATAATATTGATGTATGAAAAATTTACAAAATACAAAGATATACAAGAAAGTCTACATGTAGGAGCTGATTAGGGTAACCCTAATAGAATTAGGGTTTGGTTTTCCTAGTGAGACTAGGGTAACTCTGGTAGGGTTAAGGTTTGGTTTTCTTAGTGAGATTAGGGTTTGATTTTCCTAGTGAAAATAGAGTTTAATTTTCCTAGTAAGACTAAAGTTTGACATAGTAGGTCAAGACCCATTACATATATTAATATCTCCTTTCAAACTCAAGGCGATAAATAAGACGTAAACTTGAGTTTGGAAAGTAAAGTGTGAAAGTGTCAAGGTGGATGAGCTTTGATGAAAATATCTGTTGTTTGGTTGGTTGAACTGACAGATTGAAGACAAATCATGTTCAGGAGAATGTGGTGACGGATGACGTGATAATCAGTCTCGACGTTTTTTATACACTTGTGGAAAATATCATTATGGGTGATTTTTATAACAATCATATTATCACAATGTAGAACAATGGCAGTGGGGGAGAAGACTCCTATGTCAGCGAGGAGCCACCGAAGCCAAAATAGTTCTTATGTTACATCAGCGATGTTATGATATTCGGCTTCAGTACTGGAGTGAGCAACCACAGTTTGTTTCTTACTGTGTTAGGAAATGAGAGAGTTCCCAAGAAAGAACAGTAACCTGTGGTTGAATGTTTGTTGATAGGATCCCGACCTAGTTGACATTAAAATAAGCCTGTAAGGTGGGAACGGATTAGGCGAAGAAATGAAGTCTATGAAATAAGGTACTCTTGACATACTAAAGAATGCAAAGAACAACTGAGTAATGAGTGGTCCGAGGAGCGGACAAGAACTGGATGCCTTGATGAACAACTGTACGTCGAGGTTTTACACTTGCGTATTTGACTATTCGCAAGTGCACGAGATCTAGTTTTAATATAGTGGATCGTTTAAGATCGGATATCGTTCCCATAGGGACGGTTTGAATAAGTTGAATACCACAATTGGCATAGTCTTCTATTATCCAGACGGTTAAATAAATGATTTTAAATTAAACTAATTAAAACTAAGCTCAACTACAATTAGTGGGTTAATATTAATTAAGTTGATTACCTAGGGATTGACTTCGTTTACTTAATACACATTTGATTTCATTTTAGTTAACAATAACAGAGTTTATGGTATCCGACAATTTCGGTTCTAAAACTCTTCTGCCACCTTTTTCGAGTGTAAGATGGGGGAATACGTGACTTCGTGTCAACGCTGAGGTCCCTCTCAACGTCTTAACGACTCTAGGCTGCGTGAGTCTTGCCCCAACGTCATCAATTGCACACCAACTAACACCCTCCTGGGTCGTTAGATTGTAATGATGTGTTTACTCTAGTCCGAATCCAGGATTACCTCTTTCGAGTGTCAAACCTTAGATTCTCAAATCCAACCCCAATACCTTAACAAACATATTGAAGTTGTCATAAAATGATAAACATAATCGGATTTAAAAGCAAACAACCGTTAAAGAAACATATATTAAACCAAACGAGTATTTACACAACTACATCGATCCCTAACTAATATTTATCTAATCTAACATGATCTTGGCCATTAGAACTACAAACCAAGAGGTATTCATTATCATTTACAATAAAACATAAAATTACAAAGAGAGAAATAAAGAGAGAAAGATCAAATTTTACAGTGGAGTGATCCACTGTCGCCAAAGACCGATCCGCCGATGTTTTCTCTTCTCCAGATGATGAATCTCTTCTTCAAGAATGGCCAATGATCACCTCCTAAGGTTAGGGGCATCCAACAGTGTCCAGACCTCCCAAGTTTCTTCAATGGATGTGGGATAATGGTATTTATAGGCCTAAGGTTTCAAAAATATCTAAAAGATATTTTCTTTTGTGCAGAGCTGATCGCCTAGGCAGAGGTAAGTCGGTTTGCTTACTGCCTAGGCGGTGGTTTTCTCTACCTAGCCGGTGGGCTAAATCAAAACTTTCTGACGGTTTACCGCCTAGGCGATGGTTTTTTTCACCTAGGCGGTGGAGTAGCAATTAAACACACTCCAACTCTCTGACGCTTCTCTGCCTAGGCGGTGGTTCTTGTTCATTTTTCATCACATCTATGCAATTTCACCGCCGCGGCAGTGGCTCTTGTGATCTGAAACCTTATTTTTTCATCATTTCTTCACCGTTTTCTCACCGTTTTTGCTCGTTTATCGTTTGTTTGCATCCCTACACCTGAATTAACTAAAAACAAACTAAAACGCAATTAAATATAAATAAAACACTCGAAAATTACCAAATTCAGTTTAGAAGTAGATAGGTATTCTACACCTATGAACAATATAGGCGATGCCCGGGCGAGTAACTGTGAGATAAACCAAACTTCCACTAAGACAGTTTTTGAATTCAGAGATTTCACATAGATTATCTTCTGTAATGATTATGTCGTCCACATACAGTAGAAAGAGGATAATACTATTGTCAACTTGACGAATAAACAAAGTAGAATCATGAGTGCTGGATATAAACCAAAACTAGTGGATAGTAGCGTTTGAGGTGGTTGAGGAGGAACAACCCTTAGACATCGTCGTTGAATCGGATCAACAATATACAACAACAACAAAGTATAATGTATCATATGAATCTGGAGAAACTGAAGTCACAGATGGATTCAAAACGCTGAAAATATCCAAGAACCCATATATAATCGTAAAGAACCGATTGAGGAACCCTTGAACCGGTTAAATTATCGTGATAAACCAAATCAACAATATAAAAAAAACTATACTGTATGACACAAATTTATGTAAATGGAGGCCACATATGGATTCAGAATACCAAAATTAACCAAGATCTGGTCTATAATCATGAAGAACCGATTGATGAACTCTTGAACTAGTCAAACCACCATGATGAACTGAATCAACAACATAACAAAACTATACTATATAATCTGAATTTAGGTAAACTGAGGCCACAAATGGATTCTAAATACCAAAATTAGCCAAGAACATGTGTTAGATCTCTAAGAATTGGTCGTAAAACGGGTAAACCGACCAAACAAAGTCCAATACTGAACCGGTTAGCATTAGGTGTTGACCAGGACAGACATGGAGGATGAGTTGGCAGAGAATAACGGTATGGTACTCGCTGGAGGGTTGATATGTCCATCACATGGCGATGACGTGGAAGACACGTGGCGATGACGTGATAACGGAAGGCCAATAGAAGCTGGCATGTCAGTTAACGTGGCGGGGGATATGGCAACTGATGTGGTTGCTGTTGTGATGCTGACGTGGCAACATAGGGTCAACCATAGGGTTGATATACCGTCTAACTTGGTCAAATACGCTATGGATCGGGATGATCTTCGAAACACGCATGGCGGCTTCTACGATATCCGATTTCGATGATTTTAATGGCATTAGAATTGTCTTTTCAAGACAAAGGTGATGATGTGGTAGGTGTTGATATTGGATCGACAGTGAGGTATGTAGTAGTAAATGAAGGTGATAGTGACGATAAGAGTATGATGATGCGTAGAGGCTCCGATGACGATGATTTTGGTGGCGTTGGAATCGTCTCTTCAAGGAAAAATTGATGGTGTGATGAGTGCTGATATCGAAGCAGCGGTGAGGCATGTAGCAGTCAATGAAGATGATGGTAATGACGAGACTGTTGCTGGCGCGTGGAGGCACGTTCGAGCTCCTATGACAGTGATTTCAATGATGTTGAAATTGTCTCTTCAAGACAAAGTTGATGGTGTGATTGTTGTTAATATCGAAACGACGGTGAGACCTATAACAACCAACAGATCTAAAGGCGATGACGAGACTGTTGGTGGTACGTGGAGGTACGTTGGAGCTTCGATGGCAGTGATTGTGCTGGAATTGGAATCATCCCATCAAGACGAAGGTGGTAGTGTGATTGTTGTTAATATCAGAGCGACGGTAAGACCTATAACAATCAACAGATCCTATGACGACAACAGTGATTTGGTTGGTTGCGCGTGAGAGCGTGCAAGAACCTTGTTGGCGGTGATGTTAACGTTGTTGATCTCGTTTTGACAAAACGAGTCTGATGATGGGGTGTGGAATTATGAAAACGAGGTGAGCAGCGATGCGACGGAAGACTTGAAAATATTAAAGTTCCAAAAAAATTAGTAGGAATAAGGTTAGGAAGAATTGGCTATTGCTACCATATTAGAATAATTGTGAGACAAAGTATTGAGAGAACATGAGAGAATAATATTGATATACGAAAAATGTACAAAATACAAAGACATACAAGAAAGTGTATATATAGGAGGTCAATAGGGTAATCCTAGTGAGGTTAGGGTTTGGTTTTCCTAGTAGGACTTTGATTTGACATAGTGGGCCAAGGCCCATTACATATATAAACAAATTGCAACTTTAAGTTTATAAGTAGTTGACCAAGAACTAGCGGTAGCAATTCATGTCACCTGGTCGTATTTCACGTTGTGTTATCAACTGACACGAACACGATAACACACAATACGAACATGACACGATAACATATCACGTCAAAATGTTAAAATGAGAACATGACACAATATCTTATCATTTCGACATGTCACAATAATTAATCGTGTCACACAACATAATGTCACCACACGAAAATTAATCATTTCATCAAAAACCTGTTTAATCTATTACACATTAATTTAAATAATAAATATATATATTTGCAAAATTATTCATTTAATTTTTTAACAAATTGATCAATTAATTACATATTTGTTACTTATAATGTGACATGTTAATGAATAACCCAAAATACAATTCAAAATTTGTCATTTCGTGTCATTATCGAGTTAGTAGGTAAACCCAAAAAACAAAATGTTTATTTTCGTGTTTATCGTGTCTAACAAAAATATAAGAAAAATAATTAATTTTCAAAACATTGGGAGGACTTGAGTCCTCTGGGCTGTTCTGTCGCTATTCCTTATACTGTTTACAATAACCAATCGATTACGAGATTGAAATTTATTATTTTTAATATTTATTATTATGGAAAAATTATGGGATTGTTCTCGAAAAAAGCCTTTATTATATTTTATCCTTTTTTATTTTGTATTTTTTAATCTTTATCAATAAGGTTATATTCCTTTCAATTAATATCAACTAGTCATTTAATTTTTATTTTTTTCTAATATCAACTAATTGTTAAATTAATATATTTAATATCAAGTAAAACTAAAAAACATATATTTTGAAAATGACTAGAAATAAATTGTTATTAATTCATTAAAATTATTAGATTGTCTCTACAATAAGTCACTTATATTTTTTATCTTTGCCTTTTCTTACTACTACTAGGATTTTTCTGTGTCTAAAGATATTATCGATTTTTAATTTATAAGTGTAAAAAGATAGTGAATAATAATAAAAAATAACTGTTTAAATACAAATATTAAACTTAAAGAGTAACAAATATAATTTAACTCAACCACTTGCGAGTGGGGTGTGGAATATTTTAATGTGATTTTTTTCCACAAAAATTATGTAAAAGTATCTTATTCTTTTATTTTTATCAAAATAACATAGATTAAATTGAATCCATGTACTTGAAATCATTTTAATAGGGTTGAAATTGATATTTTAATAGGGTTGTTTAAGAGAGTTTAAATTGGAGACACCTTTTTATTTTAACTAATATCAAGAATATCTTCTATTATTTTTATAATACTTGAGAGATCCTTTATCTTTTTATTTTAATTATCTAAGACACGTTCCATCACATTTTTTTTGACAAAAATATCCTCGTGAATTTTCTATTTTTTTCTAATCTCTCTCTTGTTTTTAATTTTTATTTAATTTTTTTAATCTATATTTTTTATTTCTTTTACTTTATTTTTTTTTAATTATTTCAGTTTGATATTTGTAGAAAGAAAAAAAACAAAAGCAAAGGAAAGAAAAAAAAAAACACAAAACTATCAAAAAAAATATTTTTTGTTTTAAAATTTAAACTTTTCTTTTTGCTTTATTTTATTTTAATTTTTTATATAAACACCATGTGCAAAAAATAAAAAAGTAAAAATAAATAAAATAAGGAACAAAAACAAAAAATAAAAATTGAAAATAGAAAACAAGGGAAAAATATAGAGTGAAAAATTAAAAAATTAAAACAAAAATAAAAGAGTAAAAAAATATGTTGGAAGGGTATTAATTTTTATTAACTGTATCAAATATTACGAAAATTATAAGAGATAATCTTAATATTTATCGAAATAAAAAAAATGTATCAAATATTAACTCTTTGTTTAAAAGGGTTCTAAGTGAAACAAATGAATCCATTCCCATATTCTCCTATATAAAGCCCTGCACCTCAAAACAAACCCAAGTTCCCCAAAGAGAGTTTGGTCCAAAATCATCTAAAGTGAAGTGTTTTCCCCCATGGGTGCTTTAGAAGTAGTTGATCACTTGGAAAAAATGGCTCCAAAACCTATAAGAGTCATAACTCAGAATGAAAGAAGAAGAAGACGACGACCACGAGTTGTTGAGTCCGGTGTCTCGTTTGTTTCACAAACCTGACTACAATATTTACGTTATGGTGATCATTGGCGTTAAAACACAAGTTGATTTGAAAGTGATTAAGACTAAATTGGGCGAGACTTTACTTAAACATTCGCGTTTTTCTAGTCTGCAGGTATGAGCAAAAGACAAATGAATTTTTTTAGTTTTTTATATGGAAAATAGTAATTTTTATGTATTACAATAAATTTGTACTTTTGTAACGTGTAGACTACTAAACCTCGGACATTTATGTCATTTAAATATTTTGAATTTTGATTAAAATAAAAAACAGGTTATGGAAGAAGATGGCAGTGGAAAAATGAAATGGGTTCTGACAACGGTAAACTTGGACAATCATGTCATAGTACCGCCGGTGGATCCAGACATGGAATCGCCGGACAAGTTCGTGGAAGACTACGTGTCGGAACTCAGCAAAACAAACATTCCCTCTACAAAACCTCTGTGGGAATTCCACATCCTCAACGTGAAGACCTCCGACGCTGCCTCCGTCGGCGTCTTCCGAATCCACCACTCTCACGGCGACGGAATCTCTCTCATCTCCCTCCTCCTTGCCTGCACCCGGAAGGCCTCTGACCCTGACGCACTGCCGACGATTCCCACCCAGAAAGCGCCCGGTCCGGGAAAACGGGCAGGGTTCTGGCAGTACTTGATCAGATTCTGGTTGTTTATTAGGGTCTTGGGCAATAGCTTCGTCGACGTTATGATGTTTTTGGCGACGGCGATTTTCTTGAGGGATACCGAGACGCCGCTGAGAAGTCTGGCAGGGTCGAAACCGACTCGACGGCAGTTTGCTCATCGAATCGTCAGCTTGGACGACGTCAAGATGGTGAAGAGAGAGATGAAATGTGTAAGTAGTAATCTTTTTGCTGCTTACTGTGATACCTTCAGAACCCTAGCTATGGGGTTTTGACACTTTTTACCCGTGACGTTTGACAAGTATTTCACTTTGGTCCCCATAGTTGTAATTTGAACACACAACACACTGAAGTTTCATAATCATCCCACTTCACTTTAAATCAATAACTCCATTTAAATTTTCGATAACAAATTGTCAAATATTGTGCACCGAACTACATTCAGAAGACTTTATTGACATTGTCAACCTCTTTCTTTCTCACTTAACAAATTTCTAAAATAAATCTCATGCACACGCACACGTATTATATGTATATTTCTGAGTATTTTGGAGAGAAGGAAAAAGGGAGAGGAGGAAGAGATTGGAATTGCACATAAAATCTCTTGAAAACAGTATGGTGCATGGTAGGTGGCTGTAAATTATAATGGAATAATAACCAGGACTGTAGTGGGATAATTAAGAAACTTTAAAGTGTTCAAATTGAAACCATAGGGACCAAAGTGAAATTTCTTTCACACTTCAAGCGTACAAAGTGTCAAAAAAACCCTAAACTATTGTTGTATTTGCACTTTGATCCGTTAAATTATGGGTCAACAATTGGGCCAATTTGACATATTTATAGGGAGAAAATTCAAAAAAGTTGACATTTTATGAATCAAAGTGAAAATTAACCCAAACTAGGCGGCCATATCCGTTAACTTGGTGCAAATTTTGTTTCTCTTTCAGACAATTAATGATGTTATTTTGGGAGTAACACAAGCCGGTTTATCAAAGTATCTCAACAAGCGATACAGTAAGTTAAATTGCATTTTGCATCCCTAACTTTCAAAATGTAGAATGTTTTCAATTAATTAAACTCTTTTAGGTACAATGATTAAATTTTGGGGTATAAAGTGTAATATTTCAAAGTTTAAATTAATCTTCATATACAGGTGAAAGCAAGAAAGAGGAGAAGACCAACAATCTTCCCAACAACATAAGACTTCGAGCCACCATTCTCATGAACATGAGACCTTCTCCTGGAATCCATGTAAGCTATTATGGTGACGTTTGGTTAATGTTTTTGTTTTTCTGTTTCTACTTCTAATAAATTGAGATGGTACGAAGTAAAAATTTTGTTTTCGTTTTGAAGTATTCTGAAAATAGTAACATGTTTCATAACGATAATTTTCATGAAATTCTCTCTTTTAATTTATGAGAACAGAAACAAGAAATATGTTTGGTTAATTGCAACATTTTTTTTTTTTTTACTTTAAATGTATGGTGGTTGGCGGAGTGGCGGCAACAATAGTTTTGAGGGAGTGAATATGAATTGTTAGAATAAATGAGAGGTGGCATATTGGGAGGACATGGAGCGATCATATTAATATATAAAAAAAAGTATATTTACGAAGATATATATACAAGGAATCTATATATACGAGGTGACTAGGGTAACCCTGGTAGAGTTAGAGTTTAGTTTTCCTATTGAGATTTTTCATTTTTCAGATTCTTAAGGAATTCAAGAAATAGTACGAAATTATTCTCAAAATTTTGGGAACAGAAATGTGTGTTTACCAAATGCATTTCTGTATGAATATCCCAAAAATTTTGGAGCGAGAACAGAAACAGTAACCAAATGGGACCTACATTAAGAAAAACGAAATTTCAGGGACCTATTTGCAATTATTCTAAAATATTGATATGAATGACAGGCTTTGGCAGAAATGATGGAGAAGGATACAAAAGCAAAGTGGGGGAATTGTTTTGGGCTGGTGCTCCTTCCATTTAGCATTGGATTGTATAAAGACCCCTTGGATTATGTGCGCAGTGCAAAGGCCACCATTGATAGGAAGAAGCAATCCCTTGAAGCTTGGTTTTCTCTCTTCATTGCCAATTTAGTCCTCACCTTGTTTGGCTTCAAGGTATATATATTTAACGGATACTTATATTTCAATTAAGATTGCGTTAACAACTACCTCCGGTCGCCAGATTCTGTCACCGTCGGTTGTCAAAACTTTGACAACTGATCGTTGGAATTATTTTAGTTACATTCAACTATTTTTTAGTAATATTTTTTTAATATATATTTTAGTTAAAAAAAATTGGTCACATTCAACTAATTTTTCGATTACCATTTGTCGGGAAATTATATGAACGTGACCGAAATATATACTAATATGTAACTAAAAAGTAAATTACAAAATAGTTACATTTAACTAAACAATACACTAAAAAAATAGATACATGTATCTAAAAAAAAAAAAAACAAATTCGGTGGCCAATGGCTGGACTTTGGTGAGGCAGATGATGACGGAAAGTGGTGCCCATGACAGACAATGCAAATCTTAAATGAAAGCATTTGATTGAAAATATAACAGATCATTGATCATGGGACTCAAACACAAGTCAAAATATAATTAAGAGATTTATGCTCAAGTCAAAATTAAAATAGAATAAATTATGAATTAAACTATCTATTCAAGACTATTGACCAATTATCCCTATATTTAATCAAATTGAAAGTTTTGAAATGGAAATGAAAAATAATTGATGTTTTAGGGGTCCAAAATGTAATTACTTTGTGTTGCAGGCTGCAAGTGCACTGTCAAGAAGAGTACCCTCTCAAACCACAATGGTGTACTCAAATGTAGTAGGTCCACTGGAGGAGATCACTTTCTTTGGCCATCCAATTGCTTACCTTGCTCCTACATGTTATGGTCAACCAGCTGTAAGTATCTTTTGGGATAATTTTATCAAAACACCCCCCCCAACCCCCCAATTCCAAGAGCTCGGATCGAATCAGTCTATCATTGATAAACCGATTCGATCCAAAGTCTCATTAAATTGCTCATTCACTATATTATGCCTTGAAGAGAACTCGAATTTCCACGCTCTTTAGCACGAGATCTTTACCTACCCTCACCCCCACCTTTTCACCCACCTATGCCCCCCACCCTACCCACCCACCCACCTCCCCTACCCACCCACCTACCCTACCCCTACGCCCCCCCCCCCCCCCCCCCCCAAAATCCTCATTACTCCACGGTCACCCTCCTCCCCAACCTCCTCATCTTTTCTTTTCTCTCTATCTCTCACTCTGATATTCCCTCCCCCCCTCTCTCTCTCTCTATAAAGTAAAAAAGCCCCCTCAATCTATTTTTACTTTATTATTATTTTTGGGATTTTCATTTTTTAGTCCTTTGTAGTGATGCTAGTTAGGATTCAGACCCCCTGATATCGTTAGTTTAGTTTTCAGACCCTACTAATTCTTTAAGAAAAAGTCCCTGCAATTTGGTCACTCTATTCAGTAATATTTACGATTCTGTCATTTGTCTTATGCAACAAGACAAAATTGGACAGCAGAGATGTTAACGTTAACGTAAAACACATAAACAATACCCATTGCATATATCCACGTTAAATAGTGCATGCTTTGTCTTGTAGCATAGAGTAATTTTATATTTATTACAGTAATTATGCATTTATTACAATAGTGCATGCTTTGTCTTGTGTGCATTAACATTAACTCAAGTAAGATAAATGTCTTGGATTGTAATTGCATTAACGTTAACGCAATTAGTTATGAGTTAGGTTGTAATTGTGTTAACGTTAATATAAATAAGTTAAATGGGCTGGATTGTAAATACGTTAACGTTAACGCAATTAATTATTGGGCTAGAGTGTAATTGCGTTAACATTAACGCAAATATGTTACATGTGTTGGTTTGTAATTGTATTAACGTTAACACAATTAGTTAGTGGGGTTGAGATTGTAATTGCGTTAACGTTAATACAATTAAATTACATGTGTGAGTTGTAATTGTGTTAACGTTAATACAAGTAAGTTAAATGAGTTGGATTATAAATACGTTAACGTTAACGCAATTAATTATTGGGTTGAGGTGTAATTGCGTTAACGTTAACGCAAGTAAGTTAAATGATTTAGATTATAAATACGTTAATGTTAACGCAATTAATTATTGTGTTGAGATGTAATTGTGTTAACGTTAACGCAAATAAGTTACATGTGTTGATTTGTAATTGCGTTAACGTTAACACAATTAATTATGGGGTTGGGTTGTAATTACGTTAACGTTAACGCAAGTAAATTAAATGGGTTGGATTATAAATACATTAACGTTAATGCAATTAATTATTAGGTTAGGGTGTAATTGCGTTAACGTTAACTCAAGTAAGTTACATGTTCTGGTTTGTAATTGCGTTAACGTTAACATATTTAGTTATTGAGGTTGGGATTGTAATTGTGTTAACGTTAATGCAATTAAGTTACATGTGCTGGGTTGTGATTGCGTTAACGTTAATGCACATTTTTTTGTTTCTATTTGTGTTAACGTTAACACATTTAATATTGTCTAAAAAAATATGTGAAAAAATCATGCAAAAACATTAACATTAACACTCAAACACAGATCCCAAAAACGACGAAGTGAGGAGTTGCCGGAACTTACAATTTCCGGCAACGGCGGCGACATTGGGTGTTAATGATTTTGTCGGAACCACCTATCAGATCTGGAACTTCCAGATCTGAAATTCTCAGATCTGATAAAAGTCCAAGAGAGAAAGAGAGAGGGAAGCTAGAGAGAGAGAGAGAGAGAGAGAGAATGAAAACCCCACAACTTGCAGACCTCCACATTAAAATCCTTGCGTGAAATCTCTATTTCAAATGAAGTGCTTGACATCAACTTCTCCAAACAAATGGCCAAAAACTAATACCCATTTCTAAAAACTTTTAAGAACTTGCAGAGAGAGAGAGAGAATGGTGGTGGTGGTTAGATTGTTGTTAATGAAGGTTTTTTCATGGAAGAACACTAGGTGTGTATATATATGAATCTATATGTGAAACTCACTGATATTGTTGTGGGTAGGGTTTAGAAAGAGAGAGTGAATGTGGGTAAAGTTTAGAGAGAGAGAGTGAGGATTGTGAATTAGACATAAAAGGAGAGAGAGTTAACGTAAATATGATAGAGAGTGGTATATGTGTCTTTTCACGTCCTATTTTGTTTTACCCAAGGACCAAAAATTTAATTGGTTGTACTATATGGTTTGAATTGTGAGTGAATAGTTGAAAAGGCCTTTTTACTCAATGGTCTCTCTAATAGGGACTAAATAATAAAAAACTCATTATTTTTTTAATATTAACCATAAAAAAAATTAAAATTTTATTTCAGGGTTTAATGATTCATGTAGCAAGTTATGCAAACAAATTAATATTTGTGCTATCAGCTGATGAAGAAACAATTCCTGATCCACACACACTATGTGATGATCTTGTTCACTCTCTCAGCCTCATCAAAGATGCTACTTTATCAAGAGAAAGCAAAGTTAAGGATGACTGATTAAGCCCAAGAATAGGCCTAAATTACTCTTAAAGCCCCCAAAGATGGGGTCTTGTTTCTAGTAAGTCCTTATGTTTTAATTTGTCTAATTAATGTGGCTAAGCACCCGTTACTCATTTAGATATTAGGAGTTTGGGGTGAGCAGTCCACAAAATTGAAATTTTAGACCATTCAGTTCTTGTGTTATAATGAAATTTTAGACCATTCAGTTCTTGTGTTATAATAATTTTTCTAGAAATATAAAATTACTATAATATATAAAAGTTAATATAATTTTTTCATATAAAAAATTGTAGTATCTTTCAATACTACTACCTGTTTCTTTTTTAAAGACTTTTCTAACTTCAAATTTCATTGTGTGTGATCTATTGAGATCATATAAAAAACTGGATGGTGAAAATAATTAAGTAATTAATTAATTTACTAATCAATTAAAACTAGAACAATTTCAATTTGTCATTCCAGAAGAAAAGACTTTTATCTTTAATGCATTTCTTCGGACTGTGAGTCACGTCTACCCACATATCACAATCATTTTCATTTTGAAATAATTTAACCAAAAGAATTTCCTTAGGTTTTACCGTATTATATGATTTCTCTATCTGTGTACCTAAAAGAACCAACATGCTATGGATAAGTCAAAAATCCTTAGTCAAATCATATGTATTTTGATTGATAATATAATTCATTGTAACACTAATTGAAATCTCATCCAAATCGTCACACTGCTCTGGCTAGAGGCTCATGTGAATTATATTTAATCGAAGCACATATGACACATTTGTTTTTGCTAAGAGGGATAAATTATACTTTAGATGCTCTTATGTTCACATATATGTTCCACTATTCCTAATGAATACTTTTGAAGTCTTGCGGTTAGTGAAAACCACTTGGTATTATCAAAATATAATAACTTACACATGCAACATACCACACCTTAAGTTAGAAGATCATAAATATAACCACATCTCATATATGATGTCACACCCCACCCCGGACACCCGTCATGTGGGGCCGGCGTGACGTAGACATGACACCGCCCAACTGACTAGCCCTACCTCAATACGTCAATAACAAAATTGTAAGTCTATACCACACATATAACAGTCCCCTCTGATAGGGATACACCGTCCCGAAATTTTAAATACAATCAAACAAATCCCCTCAACCTCAATTAGATTTCATTACAGCATCATCGAATCACAACTCAATAAATATCGTCTACTCAACATCGTCAAATCACCACGTCTATCTCTTTTCCTCAAAACCAACTTTTAAATCCAAAAATCATATTTCACACTTTCTTTTAAAGAAAACGTCTAATTTTATCAAAACCACTTTTCCACTCTTCATTTCTAAAAAACCAGGCATTTTTAGAAAAACAGATGTTTTCTATTCTCTTTTAAAAACACCGTCTGATTCCACCAAATCCAACAAAAAATCATTTTCAACTTCATTTCGAAAACCATCGAAATCTTCCGAAAATCCAGTTTACCAACTCACCCAAATTCTGCTTGATCCATATCAATTATAAATTCGTACAGTTTATGTAAACACATATTTCATCATATATATATATATATATATAAATAGTTTGGCAAGAAAACAGTACACACACCTCGATATCCGTTTTGCAAAACTGACACTGACCATACTCTATCTGGACGTCGGTGCCTGCGAACCTAATAGTGACAGAATCTAAATTAATATCTTATCCAAAACATCCTAATCATGTAATGCAGACTCTATATTCCGAATCGTTACTATTTTATATACCACGTAATTAAAATTAATTAATCGTTACGAAATTATTACGATTTTAGGATTTGTAACACTAAATAAAATTTAATTTAACGAAAATTAATAATCGATTGAAATTTTACCTGTTTCCGAACCGTTTGGCTACCACGAGATGGGTTTTAGATTTTCCTGAGGTAGTTTCTGCAAATTCCCCTTCTTCTTTTTTTTTCCTTTTCTTCTCTCTCTTTTCTTTTTTCTTCTTTTTTTTTTCTCTGTTTGCGCTTACTGTTTCTGTTTCGGTTCAAAATACCGTCGGCCACCTCCTCTCTCTTTCTACTATTACCGTCAACCCGAGACCTCCCACGCCTCGTCGCTCTTACCGCCGGCCCTACTCCATCCCCCACCACGGTTCACCAACCACCACCGGCCACTCCACCACCAATCTCATCTACCCACTTAAAACGTACACGCCCAACCGTAACGACCCACACACACACCATCGGCCATCGACGTTACACACACATACACACCGACGGAACCAAAACAGGTGAACAAAACCGAAAATGCACACACACTGATCACCCCCACACCCTGCCGGATAAACTGAACAGAATACATACACATACATGACGACGATGGTTAAATCGACGGACACACCCACGCCGGAACACCACCTCCGGACGATCACACCGTCCTCTCCAATCATACACACACTCACGACCACCGCATAAATCCACACCCTCAATGACGCCGCCGCTACACCCTGCCGGCGCCGAACCCGCCTGCTCCTCTCTCTTTCTTCTTTCTCTGTTTTCTTCTCTCTTTGATTTCCAGATTTGATAAGATTTTTTTTTCTTTCATTACACATGCATATATATATATATATATATATATATATATATATATATATATATATATATATATATATATATATATATATATATATATATATATATATATATATATATATATTGCATGCAATTAGTGGGTTTAATTCATCCAAACGTGCCACGTCGCTGCTCTTCCTAATCCCCTGCCGGCGGTTTGCTCGTCCGATCACACACACACACACACATATATATATATATAATAAACTTTTTAATTAATTACTCTTTCCTCCCCCAACTTCCTTTAAATCTTAATTTTAATCAATTTCAACTTTTAAAAGTTTCTAAGATTTTCAATTTCACCCCTTTAAGTTTCAATTAAAAGTTAAATGTCAATTTAAACCCCCAAAGTTTGGATTTAATGTTTCTAAATTTGCGAATCGACCCCTAAATTTTTAATTTGAATTTTTATTGACTCAATTTCACCCTGAATTTTTCCAGTTACTCTAAAATGCAACTAAAATGACATACATGCTACGATTGAGGTCTTACATATGACATTAAACAAAACTACCATGTAGGATATTAGGGTGTGTTTGGTAGGAAGGGAAAAAAAAAAATCATGTTTGGCTGGATAGAAAATGGAAGGGAAAAAAAAATAGGATGGATAAAACACAATTTTTGAGACAATTTTTTTGCCTCACAAATTTGGAAAAAATGGAAGAAAAATGATTAAAGTTATCAAAATTACAATTATACAATTAATAATAGATTTTTTAATTTATTTTCGTAATATATGAGGGCAAAATAGTAAATTACATTAAAGTGAATTATTTTTCCTCTTTTTATTTTCTTTTCCACCCAAATAACACTAGGAAAAATAATTTTCCTTTAACAATAGATAAAAATATTATTCTTTCATTTTTTTTTTTTGTGGTCCTTTGTAGTTGTTCTAGTATATCATTCTAATTGTTTGAGTCACTGAACGCGCCCCGATTTTTCAGAGAAAATCAGAAAATATAGATATATGCTTTATATATGCTTGGCGCTGGTAAAACGAGAAGGGTTTTTAAAAACGTCGATTTTCTCATTAAAATATACTTAAGCCTGTTTTAGAAAAAGGAGTCGCCACCTAGCATTGGGTTTAAATGATGTGCTAGGTCACCATATTTTTCTTTTTTGAAAATAATTTAAAAAAAATGGCTTAAGTAAAATTTGACTCCAAAAATAACATGGTCTGACCAGAGATTCGTTTAAAGAGTTCGGGGGTCAGTTACGCTCGGGGAAGGTGTCAAGCACCCCAAGACGCCCGTCCAAAGACGGTATCTTATCCGATTAAGTCCAATTAGAATTTAAATCCGAATGTTTTTATTTTATTTTTAAATCCTCCTTATATACACATATACACATACACACACATTGAGGGAAGTGATCTCCCTTCTAAACCTAGACCGTTCTGATGGAATGCTGGGAATTTTCCACCTCATCTTGTTAACACATTATATTTAACACAAGTTAAAGAAACACACGCACGCACACACTCACACATTGAGGGGAATAATTCCCTTCTAAATTTAAACCGTTCAAATGGAAGGTTGGGAATTTTCCACCTCATATTGTTAGCACATTATATTTAATACGAGTTAAAGAAACACACGCTCACACACGCACGCACACATCGAGGGGACTAATTCCCTTCTAAATTTAAACCGTTCAAATGGAAGGTTGGGAATTTTCCACCTCGTATTGTTAGCACATTATATTTAATATGAGTTAAAGAAAACGCACGCACCCACACACACGCACACATTGAGGGGAATGATTTTCCTTCTAAATTTAAACCGTTCAAATAGAAGGTTGGGAGTTTTTCACCTCGTATCGTTAGCACATTATATTTAATACAAATTAAATAAAACACCCGCACACACGCATCGAGGGGAATAATTTCCTTCTAAATTTAAACCGTTCAAATGGAAGGTTGAGAATTTTTCACCTCGTATTGTTAGCACATTATATTTAATACAAATTAAATAAAACACCCGCATACACGCATCGAGGGGAGTAATTCCCTTCTAAATTTAGACCGTTCAAATTGAAGGTTGGGAATTTTCCATCTCGTATTGTTAGCACATTATATTTAATACAAATTAAATAAAACACCCGCACACACGTATTGAAGGGAGTAATTCCCTTCTAAATTTAAACCGTTCAAATTGAAGGTTGGAAATTTTCCACCTCGTATTGTTAGCACATTATATTTAATACAAATTAAATAAAACACCCGCACACACGCATCGAGGGGAGCAATTCCCTTCTAAATTTAAACCGTTCAAATTGAAGGTTGGGAATTTTCCACCTTGTTTTACTTACTCAAAAAAAATAAAAAAAAATAAAAAGAAAAAGAAAATAAAAAGTAATAAATAAATAAATAATAAAGGAAGAAAAAAAAATCTAATTTACAAAAAAAAAAAAAGATTAGTATAATAACAACTTATTTAAAAACAAGAGTAAGATTTACAACAGATGAAAATTTACCACCTTCTTGGAGATTTTTTCTTCTTCAAAATTACAATAAAATGAAAATAATATTATTTTTTTTAAAATTTCTCTCCAGATTTCACCTCTCCCTTACAAAAATTCCTCTCTAAAAAATTCTTCCCCCAAAAATTCCTCTCTTGAGTTGTCTGAGCCTTCTTCTATTTATAGGAAATTTTTTGAAACTCCTCCGAACAAAAGGCGTGCGAAAAGGTAAGGAAAAGGGGGTGGGTGCACCGAAATTTGGTGCACCCACCCCCTTTTGGGTGCACCAAAACTTGGTGCACCCAAAAGGGGGGCTTTCTGCCCCCTTTCCTTTGCTGGCCGCACGTGCGACCAGTTTTTTGGTCGCACGTGCGACCTTCGTGCACCCCCCACCCTCGTTCGGTCCAGGCCTCTCTCGTTCTCGTCTGTTTCTTGTCTATTTTGTTCCGAATTAACGCGTTTTTATTCCACTTCGAAAAATCTACAAAACCAAAAAAATAAAAATCAATTACTAATATTTAATTTACTTAAGAGATTAATAAAACTTAATTTAGCAGTATTAAACCGCATAAATACGGTACAATCAAAACAAAATAAATAAAAAAATAAAATAAAGGTAACTATAAAATAAAGTATAATTTTTTGCGAGGCGGTCAAAATGCCGTGTCTACAGCTGCCCCTCTTTGTCATGCAAGTTCCACTTGCTTGACAAAGATAAAAGACCACGTCATTTTGATCGTCCCATTTTTTATTTTATTTATTTTTTTAGTTTATTTTCTAATAATAGAACAAATAAAATAAAATGACTCATGACGAACAAGCGTACGTTTAGAGTAATAAAAGAAGACTCATGACGAACAAGTGTCCATTTAGAAAAATAAAAGAATGACTCATGACGATGTTCATGATAAACAAATGTCCGTTTAGAGGATCGTTTAGAGTAATAAAAAATGACTCCTGACGATACTCATGACGAACACGTGTCCGTTTAGAGGATTGTTTAGAGTAATAAAAATTATTCGTGCCCCAGCCCTCTTGACCAGGGGCCTAAAGAAAGTTCAAGAGTATAAAGTATGCCCCAACTTGTGACTGAGCCAGAATGAGAGAGCAAAGATATAAATGTGCCCCAGCCGAACTTTCAGATGACCGAATATTTATAGATTGCCTGCGTACCTTAGTATTATGCCGAGGATCAAGTTTAGCGTAGTTCACTTTTCGCCCTTTTCAGAGCAAAACGCATACCTGGACGCTCATTTAGAGCTTTCGAACTTTCAGCAATAAAAGTTTCTAATTTGAACTGGAAGGTAAGAAGTCTTTGTGAGAGAGAAATCTATGCTTCCATGTCCTTTGAAAACCCTGTAATTGAACAAAAAACACATGTAGCACGAAAATTTAGTTTGAAAAACTTGTCACTCTTTACGACTCGCAATTCCGTCCAACCGGAAGGTAAGAAGTCTTTGTGAGAGAGAAATCCATGCTTCCATGTCCTTTGAAAACCCTGTAATTGAACAAAAAACACATGTTACACGAAAATTTAGTTTGAAAAACTTGTCACTCTTTATGACTCGCAATTCCGTCCCCCCTTTTCCGTCGCAATCCCTCATTTGATGGCGCTTAACTTTCTCGGGTCACGGGACAGTATCGGGAGATTTTTCCGTCTCGTCCCTCCGTCAATCTTAGAGATGTACTTTCTGGAGGTTTTCTCCGGGTTGTTGGCGGGGTCTGGTTTTTTGGACAACATCCCTATCAGCCTTTATTTCTCTGCACCCGCCGATTCTCACTTTCTCTTTTCTACTAGGCATCCTCAGTGCTCAGGAGAATCACATACTCCTGCTTGCTTTATATTTTTCAAATCCTGCAAAACTGATTTAACCAAATATGGGAAAAACGTGTAAAACCTTACCCCAAACAGGTATCTTTATCACCAGATATATTGACTGCGAGATTTCAAGCCGGATTGTCTGACAAGTATGATTTCAATGCAAATTTGAGCCATATTCGATGTTCCTTTTCACAGATTCCAACTCTTGCTCAAATCCATCAAGTTCCGAACACAGAAAAGTCTTACGGTCAATGGAAGTCAGCCGTAGTGGAAATTCCAAAAATGCCCCTAGGAGTGATCTAACTGTTCTTCCTTTTTTTTTGCTTTTTTTTTTTTTTGCTTTTTTTTTTTTTTTGCGACACGGTCTCTACATTTTTCTCATAGCGCTCTTTCGAGTTTTCACCATGTTTGAGTCGGTTTTTTTTTTTTTTTTTTTTTTTTTTTTTTTTTTTTTTTTTTTTTTTAAGCAACAGATAATCACAAATTGAAATAAACTTACTTAGAAAATAAGGACATTTATTAGGCAAAGTATTTCTTTACAGAATCCGAGTTTAGGGGCTCGGGAAATACATCACCATCCATTTCCTGGAGAATCAACGCTCCACCGCTCAAAGCCTTATGAACAACAAAAGGACCTTCCCAATTTGGCGCGAACTTACCCTTAGCTTCATCTTGGAAAGGAAAGATTTTCTTCAATACTAACTCACCGACCTTGAAGACTCTAGGGTATACCCGTTTATCATGAGCTCTAGTAATCCTCTGTCTGTAACACTGTCCGTGGCATATCGCTGTTAGCCGCTTTTCATCGATTAAACAAAGTTGGTCCAACCGTTGTTGTACCCATTCAGTTTCATCAAGCTCGGCCTCTATGAGCACTCGTAGAGATGGAATTTCCACCTCGGCTGGTATCACCGCTTCTGTGCCATAGACCAGAGAATAGGGGGTTGCCCCTGTCGAGGTCCGAACCGAGGTTCGGTAAGCCATCAAAGCATATGGCAGCATATCATCCCACTCTTTATAATTGTCAATCATCTTCCGGAGAATTTTCTTTATATTTTTGTTGGCGGCTTCCACTGCTCCATTCATTTTTGGACGGTAAGGCGCTGAGTTTTTGTGCTCGATCTTGAACTGCTGACATATTTTCTGTATTTCTGAACCCTTCAGGTTTTTAGCATTGTCGGTTATCAATGTTTGCGGCAAACCGTATCTTGACACAATATTTTCTTTGATGAATCGAGCTACTATCTTTTGAGTCACTCGGGTTAAGGAAACAGCTTCTACCCACTTGGAAAAATAATCAATTGCCACCAGGATAAAGCGATGACCACTCGGCGCCTTAGGGGTAACTTCCCCAATTACGTCCATACCCCACATTGAGAAGGGCCATGGGGCCGCCAAGCAATGAAGGTGCGAAGGTGGGACATGGATTTGATCACCATGAATCTGACACTTATGGCATCTTTGAACAAACTACACGCAGTCGCTTTCCATCGTTAGCCAAAAATGACCGGTCCTCAGGATCTTCTTGGCAAGCATGAAGCCGCTCATGTGAGGTCCACATAAGCCACCATGGATCTCTTTCATCAACTGGATGGCCTCTTAGACTCCAACACATCTCAACAGGCCCATGTCAGGGGAGCGTTTGTACAGTGTCTCCCTGCTTAGGAAGAATTGGCCTGCTAACCTCCGGAAGGTTTTCCGATCAACACTTGATGCCCCTTCCGGATACTCTTGATTTTCAGAAAGTTCTTTATGTCATGGTACCATGGGTCTTTGGCTGGCTCAGATTCAAGCTGGCAGCAGTGGGCCGGTCGGCGTTGAACTCGGATTACCACCGGAATGATATCAGCATCCTTTCGAGTGATAGATATCATAGATGCCAAGGTAGCTAAGGCATCGGCGAAGTCATTTTTTAGCCTCGGTATGCTTTCAAATTCTATCATTGTAAATTGCTCGCACAACTCCAGGAGGTGATTGTTATAGGCTATCAAGGTCGGATCTCTCGTGGCATATTTATCCATCACCTGATTGATTATCAGCTCAGAATCTCCGAACACTAGCAATTCTTTGATTTTCATATCGACAGCCAGCTGGAGTCCCAGAATACAGGCTTCGTACTCAGCTCGATTATTTCTGCTCTGGAACTTCAACTTGGAAGCCACTGGATAATGCTGTTTGCCCGGAGAAACCAGAACGGCTCCGATTCCAGCTCCTCGAGAGTTCACTGCTCCATCAAAATACATTTTCCAAACTATTTCCTCATTTTCTTCATCCACCACATGAATCGACTCGTCAGGGAATAGCGTCTCAAGAGGCTGGTTATCCGTTTGAGCTGGACAACTAGCCAACTGATCCGCTATCGCCTGACCCTTCACTGACTTTTGGGTCTTGTAGATGATATCGAACTCCGTCAGCAGCATCTGCCATTTTGCAACTTTTCCTGACAGAATCGGCTTCTCGAAGATGTATTTTAAGGGATCCATCCTGACTATCAAGTAGGTAGTCAGTGGGAGCATATAATAGCGCAGTCTTTGAGCAGACCAAGCTAATGCACAACAGGTCCTCTCCAGCAAGGTATAATTTTCCTCATACTTCGTGAAGCGCTTGCTGAGGTAGTAGATGGCTTGCTCCTTCTTTCCAGATTTATCGAGTTGCCCAAGAATAGCTCCCATGGAGGAGTCGAGAACCGACAAATATAGTAATAACGGAACCTTCTCCCGAGGCGGCACTAGAACGGGAGGGTTCGTTAGATAGACTTTAATTTTCTCCAAGGCATTCTGGCAATCTGTATTCCATCGCCCGTCACTTTCTTTTCGAAGTAGCTTGAAGATTGGCTCACAAATGGCAGTGAGTTGGAAGATGAATCGGGCTATGAAATTTAATCGCCCCAAAAAACCTCGGATTTCTTTCTCATTTCTCGGTGGCGGCATCTCACGAATGGCCTTCGCCTTTGCAGGATCAATCTCGATTCCATGGCGATTTACCATGAAACCAAGAAGTTTTCCGGAAGCCACCCCAAACGCGCATTTTGCTGGATTGAGCTTGAGCTGGTACTTTCGAAGTCTGTCGAACACCTTTTTCAAATGGCAGAGATGATCCTCGTTCTCCTGTGATTTAACGATCATGTCATCTACATATACCTCCATCTCCTTGTGCATCATATCATGAAAGAGGGTCGTCATTGCTCTTTGGTATGTTGCCCCGGCGTTTTTGAGACCGAAAGGCATCGCCTTATAGCAAAAGACTCCCCATGGGGTAGTGAAGGCTGTCTTTTCTCGATCTTTCTCATCCATCAGAATCTGATTATAGCCAGAGAACCCATCGGTGAAAGAATAGAGCTTTCGTCCCGCAGTATTGTCGATGATGATGTGAATGTTTGGCAATGGAAAATCATCTTTTGGACTCGCCCGGTTGAGATCACGATAGTCCACGCAGACTCTGATTTTTCCTGAGGACTTTGGCACGGGAACGACATTTGAGAGCCATTCACTGTAGTTACAGACTTCAATAATTCGGGCATTGAATTGCTTCACGATCTCCTCCTTGACCTCGAGGCTGATAGCGGGCCTCAGTTTCCTCAACTTTTGTTTGACTGGTACACTCCCCGGCTTTAGCGGCAGCTTATGGGCCATGATACTCTTGTCCAGTCCTACCATGTCATCGTAGGACCAGGCAAAGATATCTTGGTAGGAAATTAAGAGCGTTGTCAACTCTTTCTTTTCCAGAGTCATGAGGGTTGATCCAATCTTTACTTCCTTCAACTCTTCCGAGGTCCCCAAGTTTATCAACTCGGTCTCATCGTTACTGGGAATCGGCTTGTTCTCGAACTACGTGAAAGCTTTTCGGATCTCACTATCGTCTGGCTGGCAAGAGTCATCTTCTGCTTCCACTCCCATCGGGTTATGGTCTGGTTCTGCATTGAAATCATACTTATCGCACTCTGGCTCAGTTATATCGCATGCATCATACACTGGTGTTTTAGACATCCTGAAAGCATAAAATTTAAACATTTAAACCATATGTCGGATAAAACAGAATTGCATTCATTAAATATAAAAAACCATTACAAAGCAAAATCCCTTTCCATCTAGAAGGCAAGGTGGATGGAGGGATGACCAACAGAAAATCTTCCTAAGTTTACCGAAACGCCTGGCGAATTGGGAGAGAACAAGAATCCCAATTCCGCAGCTTTTCTTTTCCCTTGGTTCGAATACCAGACCCATGACTTGGCCCTGCCTTGTCTCTCATGATTACATTCACAGCTTCCTTGATCATTACTCTCTCAGGGTGCAACTTGAATCCTGCGGTCTCCTTTCCTTTGTTGAGGGTTTCTGCTGGATAGGGGAAAATGACCCGGATATGCGGAATTTTCATTGGCTGGTTGTCTGGGGATCCATCCCTCTTCTTCCGGAAGAACTTCGCCCTGTTTGCTTTTGTCGGCTCGTATCCCAATCCGAATCTCCCCTTCTTCTCCTTGACTTCTATCGGTTCTGTAATTCCGTCTAGATTCTTGCCCAAACCTTTCCCGGGAATGCAACCCCGAGACTTCATTTCTTTAGCAACGAAGGCCACAGTGTTAGACAGTGATGGTATCATCTCGTGTCCTCCTTCCTTCACAAAGGTAGCATTCGCAACGTCGAACACGTGATAGAAGGCTCCAATTTTCTCCTTCTCCTTTCCGTCATCTGTTAACGGGACATGCCGACTTATCGCTTGATGAAAAGGTATGATATCTGAATCAGCCCTGATCACGTACAGTGTGTCATTAATGATAAACTTGATCTTCTGATGTAGAGATGAAGGCACTGCCCCAGCGTTATGGATCCACGGCCTCCCCAACAACAGGTTGTACGAAGCAGGTATGTCGAGCACTTGGAACTATTGAACTGTATTGGATCAATTTCAATTGGCAGGTCAATCTCTCCAACACTATCTCTCTTAGCCCCATCGAATGCTCGGATAACCGTTTTAGACGATCGAACCTGTGATAGATCTATCCCCATTTCTTCCAGGGTCGACAAAGGACAGATATTTAGTGCCGATCCATTGTCAATCAGCACCCGAGCTATGAACATTCCATGGCTTTCGACCGTGATATTCAAAGGCTTGTTGTGACCTGTTCCATCATCGTCCATCTCGTCATCTGTGAAAGTGATGGTGTTAGATCCTAGGACCTGCTCGACCAGAGTGACAAATTTCTCCGGAGAGATCGTGCTAGGCAAGTGGGCTTCATTTAGGACCTTCAGCAGTGCCTGTCTATGTACTTCTGAGGATAGGAGTAGTGAGAACATCGAGATTTGCGCCGGTGCTTTGCTGAGTTGCTCCACTATCTTGTATTCTGAATTCTTCATTGCCTTTAGGAAGTCATGAGCCTCCGGTTCTAACACCAACTTTTTCAGAGCCCCTCTTGGTTCCCTCACAGGAATCCTGATCAAATCCTGTGGCGTATATACCCTTCCAGACCGAGTGATTCCACTGGTTTCTCCTACTGAGATTGGCAATTCTTCTCATTCTCCTATTTTAGCGACGATCTCATAATTCCATGGAACCTTATTGAGATTTTCCACCATCTTTTGGATTAGGAAAGACAAAACTAGAGATTTCTCCAGTTTTTGGGCTACCCTTTCTAGATGTAATTCGAACCCTCTGTAGAGAACCTCCGGGTGTAAATAAACACCACCGATATCGATCACATCAACTTCTTCTTCGACCTCCTCTGTGAAAATTAGATTGACGCCACTTCCTGAGGAGGTGTGTTCAGGCAACGGATTTTGCTGACAATTTGGCATACCGGCCTCAGGTTTTTTAGGAAACGTGATAGCTCCGGTCTGTATAAACTCCTGGATTTTGTCTTTTAGCTGAAAGCATTGCTCAGTCGCATGTCCTCTGGTTCCCGAGTGGTATTCACAGAAAGCATTTGAAGAAGCTACTTTACTCCCAGGTTTAACTTCGTAGAATGGAAGGGGCGTCAGCATCCCCTGCTTCAAAAAATTCCGGTACAACTCGGTGATCGAAACCGGAAGGTCTTGTAGTTCTCTGTTGTCGTTCTGGAAATTTCCCCCAGTAGCATGAGGTAGAAGGTCTTGGTGGTATTGGGTTCCTGACCTTGGAGTGCGGTTAGGAATTTGAGGTGGGGTGTTCGGGCGTGGTTGATAGGTATGGTAAGAGGGTGTTGGGTAGGCTTGAGGGTAATATTGGGGAATGTGGTTTTGATAAGGGGGAGGTACATTTTGGTAATAGTGGGGGCAGCTTTGGGAATAGGGTTGGTTTTGAGGATAATTTTGGTTTTGGCGATTTTGAGGAGGGTAATTGTGATATTGGTTGTTCTGGTTCAGGTAGTTTTGGGGACAAGAAGCTTGGGGGTAGTTCTGGTAATGGGTTTGCCGAGGGAAAACGACAACAGCTACTTCATTTTCTTTCATCTTTGGCGGGGCTGACCTTTTGTCAGATTGGATGGGGCCCCTTCAATTTTTCCGCTCCTTATTCCTTCTTCTGTCACCTCGGCCTGTTTGATCGCATCGTCGAAAGAAACCATTGCTATGCTCGAGAGATCTCGATAGAACGGCGGTGACTGAATTGACTTGAATATCTCTAACTGAGCCTCCTCGCTCAGCTTAGGGACAACTTTGGCAGCCTCTTCCCTCTAACGAGCAGTATACCTCCGGAAACTTTGGTCTTTACTTTTCAGTATCTGGTAGAGGGTATTGCGGTCTGGCGCAGCATCCCTATTGTACACATATTGCTCACAGAAGGCCTCTACCAGATCTTCAAATGTTTTAATCTGTGATAGCTCCAGGGTCATGTACCAGTTGAGAGCCGGCCCTTTCAACGATCTCCGAAACATCTTTAGGCAAAGGTCTTCGTTCCGAGCATGAATTCCTAACTCTTCTTTGTAAATGCTGACATGCCATTCTGGAAGGCCAGTGCCATCATATTTTGTGAATTCTGGAACCACGAAATTTTCCGGGTACACAATCCCGGGTGGTGCTGACAACTTCTTGTACGTCGCTTTCCTGGACGGCTTCTCCTTTTGCCATTCTTCCATAGTTTTTTCCAATTTCTCCATTTTCAGAAGCCAAGGCGGTGGAGGGCCATTCTCTTCTTTGTTTTCAGTTTCAATGGCCGGGGCCGGTTGGCTATCATTTGAATTGTTTGGTGGAGCAACGACCCTCTCCGGGTGAATGAGGATCTGCGGGGCAGCGGGGGCTGAGCCCTCTGGCGAGGCCTGATAGACATGCCCCTGGATGGGATATGTCGGAGCTCCATAGGCGAAAGGATGAGGGCCCATCTGAGGTCCATAGTAGACCGGTACTGCAAAGTTCGGGCCGACGTGGTTCGGATTCGGCCCTGAGTTCTCCATCCCAATACTTGCAGGGTTTCCATTTGGGGATTCAGTCACAGGAGTCCCGTTGGACGGAGGAATAGGCACCTCCTGAGGCCGGCTAAGTTCGTTGATCCTTTCCATCAACCTGTCAATAGTTTCCTGCATCTGAGCTATCTGGGTTGTTCGGGGAGATTCGGGATTGCTTTCTAATATCATCCTGGAATGAGTCTGTGCTCGACTGCGTGTAAAGATCGGACTTCGAAAAGGGGGAACTGGATTTGCTTTTCTGGGACCAATTTTCTTTGTCTTGTCCTTTTCTTTTTCACCTACAAAAAAAAATTATTTTTTTAGTTCACGTGGGTCTTAGGTGGCCTTAAAGCCCATTCTAGTTCGAAAATTTCAATTTCGATAACGACTAATTAAAACAAATGATGGTACATGAAAAATCTTTTTTTTTTCTTTTTTGTCGTTCCCTACCGATATTGAAAACTTTGAACTTGTTTGGTGTGCTCTTTTTTTTTTTTTTTTAGGACTTCCCAAGACGTCATAAATCCATCAAGTACAAAAAACCCCTTTCTCGTCTTGTATCATAGAATCCTGAGGGGATAATATGGATACAAGACATTTTTATTTTTGTCAGAGGATTTACAACGATATAAGGGCCTGAGAGGAAATAAGAAAAAAAATATATATATATATATAAAAAAAATAAAAAATAAATGATATATAAAAATAAAAAAATAAAAAATAATAATAAAAAAAAAATCACAACTTATTTACTGAATTGAGGGAAAAAATAAAATAAAATTTAACATTCGGACTTTAGATTAGTTGGACTTATTCAGACATATTGGGCTCGACCCTCTGTGGGTCCCCAGCGGAGTCGCCAGCTGAACGCGCCCCGATTTTTCAGAGAAAATCAGAAAATATAGATATATGCTTTATATATGCTTGGCGCTGGTAAAACGAGAAGGGTTTTTAAAAACGTCGATTTTCTCATTAAAATATACTTAAGCCTGTTTTAGAAAAAGGAGTCGCCACCTAGCATTGGGTTTAAATGATGTGCTAGGTCACCATATTTTTCTTTTTTGAAAATAATTTAAAAAAAATGGCTTAAGTAAAATTTGACTCCAAAAATAACATGGTCTGACCAGAGATTCGTTTAAAGAGTTCGGGGGTCAGTTACGCTCGAGGAAGGTGTCAAGCACCCCAAGACGCCCGTCCAAAGACGGTATCTTATCCGATTAAGTCCAATTAGAATTTAAATTCGAATGTTTTTATTTTATTTTTAAATCCTCCTTATATACACATATACACATACACACACATTGAGGGAAGTGATCTCCCTTCTAAACCTAGACCGTTCTGATGGAAGGCTGGGAATTTTCCACCTCATCTTGTTAACACATTATATTTAACACAAGTTAAAGAAACACACGCACGCACACACTCACACATTGAGGGAAATAATTCCCTTCTAAATTTAAACTGTTCAAATGGAAGGTTGAGAATTTTCCACCTCATATTGTTAGCACATTATATTTAATACGAGTTAAAGAAACACACGCTCACACACGCACGCACACATCGAGGGGAGTAATTCCCTTCTAAATTTAAACCGTTCAAATGGAAGGTTGGGAATTTTCCACCTCGTATTGTTAGCACATTATATTTAATATGAGTTAAAGAAAACGCACGCACCCACACGCACGCACACATTGAGGGGAATAATTTCCCTTCTAAATTTAAACCGTTCAAATGGAAGGTTGGGAATTTTCCACCTCGTATCGTTAGCACATTATATTTAATACAAATTAAATAAAACACCCGCACACACGCATCGAGGGGAATAATTCCCTTCTAAATTTAAACCGTTCAAATGGAAGGTTGAGAATTTTCCACCTCGTATTGTTAGTACATTATATTTAATACAAATTAAATAAAACACCCGCACACACGCATCGAGGGGAGTAATTCCCTTCTAAATTTAGACCGTTCAAATTGAAGGTTGGGAATTTTCCACCTCGTATTGTTAGCACATTATATTTAATACAAATTAAATAAAACACCGGCACACACGCATCGAGGGGAGGAATTTTCCACCTCGTTTTACTTACTAAAAAAAAATAAAAATAAAATAAAAATAAAAAGAAAATAAAAAGTAATAAATAAATAAATAAATAAATAATAAAGGAAGAAAAAAAAATCTAATTTACAAAAAAAAAAAAAAAAGATTAGTATAATAACAACTTATTTAAAAATAAGAGTAAGATTTACAACAGATGAAAATTTACCACCTTCTTGGAGATTTTTTCTTCTTCAAAATTACAATAAAATGAAAATAATATTATTTTCTTCAAAATTTCTCTCCAGATTTCACCTCTCCCTTACAAAAATTCCTCTCCAAAAAATTCTTCCCCTAAAAATTCCTCTCTTGAGTTGTCTGAACCTTCTTCTATTTATAGGAAATTTTTTGAAACTCCTCCGAACAAAAGGCGTGCGAAAAGGTAAGGAAAAGGGGGTGGGTGCACCGAAATTTGGTGCACCCACCCCCTTTTGGGTGCACCAAAACTTGGTGCACCCAAAAGGGGGGCTTTCTGCCCCCTTTCCTTTGCTGGCCGCACGTGCGACCAGTTTTTTGGTCGCACGTGCGACCTTCGTGCACCCCCCACCCCCGTTCGGTCCAGACCTCTCTCGTTCTCGTCTGTTTCTTGTCCATTTTGTTCCGAATTAACGCGTTTTTATTCCACTTCGAAAAATTTACAAAACCAAAAAAATAAAAATCAATTACTAATATTTAATTTACTTAAGAGATTAATAAAACTTAATTTAGCAGTATTAAACCGCATAAATACGGTACAATCAAAACAAAATAAATAAAAAAATAAAATAAAGGTAACTATAAAATAAAGTATAATTTTTTGCGAGGCGGTCAAAATGCCGTGTCTACAGTCATACCAATGTCAAAGAGAAAAGAACAGAACAAGTTAGTCTAGATTTTTGAAGACCAGTTTTCAACATCCAATATCGACTAGGAACATATCAGTTATCAATGGCTTTGGTCTCTGCCTATTAATCATATTAAAGAGCTAATACACTTCAACTTAATATTCAAGGCCTATTGCTATATTCATATAACCAAAGAATAATACCGAAAATACATTTAAATACTTGAGACTAAAAAATTTATAAATATGAGGCATAAATATAAGATTACAAGATTGATTATAAGACTCACGTCCAACATTCTTATAGTATACAAAAAAATCTATGAAACTCCCTTGTTCCAAGTCAATCATTGAAATTACATCTATAGAACCTTCAATATAACTATTGTTTAATATGATTCATTCTTTAAGGATCTAATTTTCTGTGGACTAATGGACTAGTAATCGTAGTCAAACCTTGATTTCTTTTTTATCCCATTCAAAATATTGATTGTCTTAATTGCTTAAAAAACTAGTTTAGATCCGTGTATTGCACGGGATTAAAAAAAAAATTATAATGAATTTTAAATATTGAAATATAAAATACATACGAATTATTTAGTTACTTTGATAGTAATATACGGGAGTGGATGCATAAAATTTATTTAGTCATGACGTTTTCTAAAATAAATATGCTATTAAAAAAATTAGGTAAATAATTATAAAATTGAAATAATTTAATTAATTTATATCATATCTAATTTTTTTTATTGAAAATATTTTTTCAATTACAATTAATTTTTTAAGTAATTTAAAATGTGCTCCAGAAAAATTAATTATATATTTGTGTATTAATTAGAAAAAAATAAAATACAAATAAAACCAAAACAAAAAGAGAGGAAGAAATTGAGTAGGACGCTTAATATTGATATAAAAGGAAAACAGAAATAAAAAGAAATATCGAAACTCACCGAAATGCTTGAAAGTGACATTGTCCATCCCAATTAATTTATATTGTATCTAATTTATTTTTTGTAGGAATATTTTTTTCAATCATAATTATTTTTTAATTAAATAAAAATATGCACCAAGAAAATTAATCATATATTTGTGTGTTGATTAAAAAATAAATATAACAAAAAAAGGGAAAGAAATTGAGTAAGACACTCATTATTTGATATATATGGAAAAAAAAAAAAAATAACGACTCACCAAAATGCTTGAAAGAACCATTCTCCAACCTCATTAAAAATTTCTCTCTTCTTCTACTTTTTATTAGATATTAAATTGAACAAAATCGTACATTGAATTGGTAAGAAACCTTCTCCGTTTTGATATGTATACATCACAAATCTCGTCTTGGTTGAACGGAATTTCATTATATTTTACTATTCCATTTATTCTTTTATTTCATGACAACCAAATAAGATAATGAAGTAATGGTTTCATTGACAAATACTTTATATTCTTTTTTTCATTTTATTATTTCTCTCATTTTATTCTACCTTGATTCTATTCCATCCAACCAAACGAGTCGTAATTGTTCATTTGAAGCACCAAAATACCTCAGCCTTCTTTATTTTGGCCTACCCATTAAACCAATTTGGGAAAGCTAACCTTAGAGAAAGAGGATACACACTCAATCAATGTTCTGTTTTTGTGAACGAAAGAGAGATCTTTGCCCAATTTGTCACCGAAATCATCTCAAATGGGCCACTGGTTGGAAAGAGATATGAATAGCAAGTAATGCAGAGAATCCCACGAAAATCATCACAAAGACAGCTCGAGAATATCGATCTAAGCTAGATTACCGTTAGATTACTCACGAAGTAGCGAATGTCACCAAAATTATCGCTGACACGAACACGATAACAAATGACACGAATACGACAAGATAACATATTATGCCAAAATGTTAAAACAAGAACATGACACAATATCTTATCATGTCGACACGACACAATAATTAATCTTGTCACATAATATAATGACACAACACAAAAATTAATCATGTCATCCGAAACTTGTTTAACCTATTACACATTAATTTATATATCTATATCTATATCTAATTATTCATTAAAATTTCTAATAAATTGATTAATTAATTACATGTTAATCAATTATATTGTCACTTGTTAATGAATAAATGAAAATACAATTCAAAATACAATTGTGTCAATTATCAAATTAATAGGTAAGTCTGAAATACGACATGTTTATTTTCGTGTTTTTGTGTCTGACACGGTATCAACCCGAAACCTATTAAGTCTAAATCCATATGCAATAATTCCGTCTTAGTTTCACGTGGTGTTTTCATATCAGATGACAGCTTATCAATAATCCTACAAAATTATTTTTATTTTTCGATAGAGATCAATGATCCCTTCAAGAAGATACATTTAATCCCACAAACATAAATTTTTGAAACCCTTGGTAGCTTTCAAATAAATTGAGGTAGGGTTTTAATTGCAATGCCAAACGTGGCTTTAATATTTTTTATGCCCTTGCAATTACAGGATATAGTCACTTCTCTATGCTTAATATTAGCAATAAAAGACGGGGCCATGAATTAAGTGTTCATTTATTTTGAAGATTTGAAAAGAAAAAGGAGGTTAAAGGACATGTCGATTGTTTGATTTTCTTCCCAAATATCTTTTTATTTTGTTTTTTAACAATATAAAAACAAAAAATCTTCCATCAAAATATTTTTTATTTTTATAATTCGGGCGATAAGATAGGATTTTACGGAATTTCAATTTATTTTGATAGGGTTGAAATTGATATTTATAAAAGACTAACAAAAATATAAGTCATCCCAAGACTTATATTCTGGTGGATATTCTTCGTGGAATGTCTCGTGTTCTGCTCATAATACAACATAAGTTGAGAAGGACTAAATAATAGCTTCTCTATTACTATTCTTTAATGTTTTATTTCATGGGTAATCATAGGTAGGCATGACGTGGCAAATCATTTTACCGCTCACATTTGTTTTACGAGAGTTTAAATTCGAGACACCCTTTTATTTGAATTAATATCAAGAATATCTTCTATTGTTTTTATAATATTTGAGAGATTCTTTATCTTTTCATTTTGATTATCTAGGACACGTTCCATCACATTTTGTTGACAAAAATAGTCTCATGATATAATACTTTTATTGTTTATTTCAAATTTTCTATTTTAATTTTCTAATCTCTCTCTTGTTTTTAATATTTATTTATTTACTGTATTTTTTTTGGTTTCGTAATTGTAGAAAAAAAAAAAAACACAAAAGCAAAAATTTAGAAAGAAAAAAAAAAAAAAAAAAAACTAGCGAAAATTATTTTTTGTTTTAAAATTTAAACTTTTCTTTTTGCTTTATTTTATTTTATTTTTTGATTTTAATTTTTTATATAAACACCATGTACAAAAAAATAAAATTGTAAAAATAAATAAAATAAAATAAGGAACAAAAACAAAAAATAAAAATAGAAAACAAGGAGAAAAAAATAGAGTAAAAAATTAAAAAATTAAAACAAAAATAAAAGAGTAAAAAATAATGTTGGAAGGATATTTTTATTAACTGTATCGAAAA
The DNA here is from genome assembly GCA_016647705.1 of Eucommia ulmoides. Lineage (NCBI taxonomy): Eukaryota > Viridiplantae > Streptophyta > Magnoliopsida > Garryales > Eucommiaceae > Eucommia > Eucommia ulmoides. Next base: position 51,970,028 of record CM028340.1, on the reverse strand, counting down.
TTATAAGAGATAATCTTAATATTTATCGAAATAACAAACTTCTAAATATTAACTCTTCGTTTAAAAGGGTTCTAAGTGAAACGAATGAATCCATTCCCATATTCTCCCATATAAAGCCTTGCACCTCAAAGCAAACCCAAGTCCTCCAAAGAGAGTTTGGTCCAAAATCATCTAAATTGAAGTGTTTTCCCCCATGGATTCTTTAGAAGTAGTTGATCACTTGAAAAAAATGGCTCCATATTAAACCTATAAGAATCATAGGCCGAATGAAAGAAGAAGACGACGACGACTACGAGTTGTTGAGTCCAGTGTCTCATTTGTTTCACAAACCTGACTACAATATTTACGTCATGGTGATCATTGGCGCTAAAACGCAAGTTGATATGAAAGTGATTAAGGCTAAATTGGGAGAGACTCTACTTAAACATTTGTGTTTTTCTAGTCTATAGGTATAAACAAAAAAAAAAAACAATTTTTTTTAGACTTTTACACTGAAAATAGTAATGTTTATGTATTCCAATAAATTTGAACTTTTGTAACATGTAGACTACTAAACTTACACATTTTTGTCGTTTAAATATGTTTAATTTTGATTAAAATAAAAAACAAGTTATGGAAGAAGATTGCAGTGGAAAAATGAAATGGGTTCCGACAACAGTAAACTTGGACAATCACGTCATAGTACCGGCGTTGGATCCAGACATGGAATCGTCGGACAAGTTTGTGGAAGACTACGTGTCAGAACTTAGCAAAACAAACATTCCCTCTACAAAACGTCTGTGGGAACTCAACAATCGTAGTTCTTGCGATAGGAGTCTCCAAGAACCTTCATCCGCCGATCGATCGGTGGAATCAGATTTGTAGTAGCTCGCGAGGTTTCCGATCAGATAGAAGTCGTGCGCGATCTGTCCATTTTGACCGTTCACAGCCTATATTGTTGTTCTTCCTTACTTTCTTCCGATTCAAGCCTCGATCTTCGGAGTTAGACTCCGATTTTGACTGTTAGGGGAGTTTTTTCTTAAATCACTTGTCGCTCTTTGGTGGCCAGAAATCTTCGCCGCTCCCAACAGATCTTCAGCGTCACTGTCCCCTGGATCGGTTCCACTGCTCCGTTTAGCTTCAAATTAGAGTGTGATAGTGGGAGGAATGGTGGTTCTCTCGGCTAAATGAGCCCCTCTTCTGAGATTTGGAGGTGTTGATTCATAAGGTTTGTCCGGTCTATGTTTTCAATTGTTATTCTCAGCTTTATCTTGGTCTCTACTTTTCCTTAGATTCTTTGGTTGTGATTGGGTTAAGTTCTAGAGATATCCTATGGTAATGAATTTTAAAGAAAAGATTTTGGGGAGAAAGGGGAATGGGATTATCACTATCTTTGTGGATAATCTCTCAGAGAGAGTTAACAGTAATTGGCTTAAGCGAGTCTTTCAATGACATGGTTGTGTTGGACGTGTTCATACCAACCAAGAGAAGAGTTGCCACGAATTCTAGATTTAGATTTGTTAGATTTGCTACTCTTCTTGAAGCTCAAAGGGTTATAGGAGTCCTTCATTGATTAGTTACTTTTAGAATAAAGTTGAAAGTTCGTTTTGCGGCTTTTGGACCGTCTATCCACAGGAGTTTTGAGAGGAAAAATGTGGTAAGAAAGATTGATAATGATCTTATTTCTCTTGAGGATTCGTTTGTCCAAGTACTTGATAAGTGTAGAATTATTATCAACATTAATTCAAAAGATTTTATCGATGAGAATATTTCGGTTAATTGTGAAGGTAAAATGTTCACTATTAACATCAGAGAAGAACTCGGTGCTACTATTGGAAGCCATCTCAATCACACTACAAGAAAAATGAGATTCTGCTACGAAATTTTTGGCGACAACACAAATTTTGCTGCTAAATGTGTCTTTTTGCTACAAAATTAACAGTTGTAGCCAAATGTAACCACCATCCTTTGGCGACAAAGTCCAATTTTGTAGCCATAGATGGTTAATGAGTGACAGAATTTTAGAATTAGTCACTATTGTTCCGATAAAATCTTGGCGCGAAATTGTTTTTTGAAAAATTGTTCCCGCTAACGTATTGGCGACAGAAAAATTTCGTCTCCAATTTGCCGTGGGATAATTTTTATTTGACGACGAACCCCTTTCGTCGCCAAATGTCATTCCAAATTTTGGTGCAAAATTGAAAATTAATAAAATTATCCCGCTAGTGTATGGGCGACAAAATTGGTTTATCGCCAATATGACCACCTATATTTAACTTTTGGCGACGGATCGATTTTGTCGTGAATTGGCCCCATCCCCCTTAAAACGACATAGTTTTGAACAAAGACTATTGCTAAACAATCGATCCATCTCTCTTCGCGAATTGTTTTCCCCCCACACTCTTTTCATCCTTCAAACAATCTCACTCCCTTTTTATTCTTTCTTCACGAAGACGAAGGACGACGATTCGACGAACAAGCGATCCTTCTTTCTTTACGAAGGACGACTTTTTTACGAACAAGCGACCCCATTCGACGATTCGACGAACAAGCGGACGACGAAGACGAAGAAATCAAAGTGGTGAGCAAGAAATCAATTGAAACGAAGTAGAAGACGTAGACGATGAACAAGAATCAATCGGTCACAATCGAAGCAGGAATCAATCGAAAGCAAGAATCGTAAGTTTTTTGCCCCTGCTACTGTTTGGTTTTTTCATCAGATTTGTGCCGATTTTCGCATATTTATGTGATTTTTACATGGGTGTGTACCGATTTTTACTTAGAATAGTCAAATTTCTATGTATTCATGAATATATGTTTGTGTAAAAAAACAGATACGACAGGATGAGACTTTCTCTTTCTAAGAAACCCTAGCAATCACGATGCCAGCAGAACCACTGCCGCCTCCTCTGCCTAGTTCAAGCTCACATCCTCCTCCATCCTCCATCCCTTCTAACCCTAAATCCACTCCCCAGATTTCCTTTGCCCAAAAATCCTTCGCAAGTCTTCTATCAAAGAAAGGCCCAATTGTCCCTTAGAAACACCTGGTTTGCAATTTACAGAGAACAAGTCAGCAGAACTGATTTTAGGCAGATTTGATTTATATTTGTTTAATAATTAGGGGTTTGAGGCAGTGTATAACTGCCATTTGAATCGTTTTAGGGGTGTTATCTTAAATTGACATGAATCATCTGGTTTGCAATTTGCAGAGAACGAGTCAGAAGAATAGTTCTCCGGTATCTATGCTGCCTAATCACAGTATAGTTATTTTCTTTAGTCTAATGCCTCTTACATTGCCTTCCTGATGGATATGAAGCTTCAGATTGTTATTGAAAAAGTAAATGTCAATTGTACCATTAATTTTTTATCTTATGCAATTTCTCCTATTCTTGGTGCAGCTGAAGTTAGTTCGATACCAATAGTGGATGATAATGACTCGTTTGATATTTATTGTTGAATGTAATTTTCTGTTCTGCTGCATTTAAGAAATTGTTTCTTTTTTTGATGTGTGCTTTATTCAATTCATCTTTTTTATTGTTTTGATTGAAGGTTTTACCTGGTTATTTCTTTGATAGTGACATCACTGCTTTGGCAAAAGAGAGAGCATATGCACAAATTTGCCTTGATGAATTGAGCATACATCAGGTAATTGGTGAAGTTGTTTAATTTTAAGAAAATGAACACTTCTATGATGTTAATACAAACCAACTTCCTATAATTTGATAGTGAGATCATTGCAATACTGTTCTGATCTCCTATAATTTTATGCTTCTTAAGAATTTTTAAAAACCAACTTTCTTGACCATATCTGGCACTGCATGAGAATGATTTATCGTCCTTTATAGTGCAAGGCAAATGGACTAAATCTTCTGACTGAATACGATTGTGGATCCTTTAAATGGGGAATCATTCATTAAGGTTGCTGAAGTAGATGAACTTGGGATACCGGTTAGAAATTACCACTTATTCCTCATACCTTAGGCAATAATATTCTTTTTTTCTTTATAAATACATGCCAATAACATATTATTTCTAATAGTTGACTGTTTTGTGTAGCCATTTGTGGAGAGCTTGTCGAAGTGACCTAAACATGGTCTCCATAATCCATTTTCTTTAGGTACCTTTTGTTCGGTGACTATCTGCAAAGGCAGCTCATATGCTTTCCCTGCCCAAGGTTACGCGTTCGTTCCAGTGAAGGGTCTTGAAAGAATTTAAAGTTAGCAGCTCACAAAGTCATATAACATTATTATTTTTTACAATAATTGAGATTTTTTACGCCACTTCCAGGTTTCGGATTTCTTTGCGCGGTTGATACAGCGAGTAAGTCCAAAGAGTTACCAACAGGCTCTTGGTGAAGTTTATGTGATCTCGTTGGTTTACTATAAATTTAGACGAATGCTTCTTCGTTGAAAGAACTTATGAGATTGATGACAAGGACACAGTCATGACCTACAGAACCTTCGTCTTCATGGTAACTCATTACATTCAATGAATTTATTTATTATTATTATTATTATTTTTTAATATTACAATTATGGTTAATTTATTCTAAGTTGTCTTCTTCTTCTTTTTTTTTTTTTTTTTTTTTTTTTAACAATTTGCACATTCAACATATTATGGAATCGATGATGTTGATCACTTATCATGTATCATTTGTTTCTTGGTTATTTTCTAATGATGTTTCGTAAGACATTTTATTTTTGTCATATTAGTATTTAAGGATATTGGTAGAATTAGTATATTTCGACTTTTTTTTTTTTTTTTTTTTTTTTTTTAATACAGTTGTATGATTTTGTTTACCTTTGTTGATTGGTTGTGGCTTAAATTGACATTGATAGCATTACTTAAATAAATTTGCCACAAAATTTATTTTTGTAGCCAACGCATTTCTTGAAGATTTTTTTTTTTTAGCTACAAATTTTTTTTGTCGTAGAATGTTTTTCCACCATGTTTTGGTGACAAAAAAAATTTCGTTGCTGATTGTTTCCCGCCTTCACATATTTTTGGTGACGAAAACAATTTGTAGAATAAAAAATTCCCCTAAATTTATAATGATGTTTTGGCGACAAAATAATTTCGTTGCCAAAATGTTTTCCCTCTATGCGGCTCCAAATTTTTTTCTGGAATTCTAGTAATTGCTGCAATTTTGCGTTGGTCGGTACCAAGAGTGCAGTATTTAGGGGAATCAACAACTCCCTTGAATTGATTCTATTTAATTCTCCATTTGGAGATATATAGGATGCAATAGAATACCCATATTTTTAAATAGGGTTTAGCAAGAAATCTTACTGTGTGAGGTGGAAGGAGCTTAGTTGATTGTTTGGTCCATCGTTTGTGCTCTCTACACTTGAGCCAAATCAATACTTTGCTATGTTGGTTTATTGTTTTATCTTATCTAGCTAATTGTAAGGGATAATCTATGAGTCTCATGTTGGTTTAGTTGGGCTGTTGTGGTATTTAGTTACCACCTTTTGGATATCTTTGATTGTTTCCCTATTTAATATAACTTTGCCTATCATAAAAAAAAAAAAAAGAAAAAAAAAGAAAAAAAGAAAAGAAAAATATCTGTGGGAACTCCACTTCCTCAACGTGAAGACCTTTGATGTTGCCTCCCTTGGCGTCTTCTGTATCCACCACTTTCACGGTGACAGAATCTCTCTCATCTCCCTCTTCCTCACCAGCACCCAGAAGGCCTCTGACCTCGACGCACTGCCGATTATTCCCACCCAGAAAATGCCGAGTCTGGGCAAACGGGTTGGGTTCTGGCGGTACTTGATTAGATTCTGGTTGTTTATTCGGGTCTTGGGCAATAGCTTCGTCGACATTATGATGGTTTTGGCGACAACGATTTTCTTGGGGGATACCGAGACACCGCTAAAAAGTCCGGCCGGGTTGAAACCGACTCAATGGCGGTTTGCTCATTGCATCGTCAGCTTGGATGACTTCAAGACGGTGAAGAGAGAGATGAAATGTGTAAGTAGTAATCTTTTTGCTGCCTACTATGATACTTTCAGAACCCTAGCTATGGGGTTTTGACACTTTTAACCCCTGACGTTTGACCAATATTTCACTTTGGTCCCCATAGTTGTAATTTGAACACAACACACTGAAGTTTCATAATCATCCTACTTCAGTTTAAATCAATAACTCCATTTAAATTTTCGACAACAAATAGTCAACTACAGTGCATGTAACTACTTTTCGGAGACTTTATTGACATTTCTAACCTCTTTTTGTGTACCTTAATTTTTTTTAAAAAAAACACTACATATATATATATATATAATGTATATTTTTGAGTATTTTGGAGAGGAGAAAAACGGAAGGGAAGGAGGAGGCTGAAATTGTTCATAAAAACTCTTGAAAATAGTCAGTTGCATGGTAAGTGACTGTAAAGTATAATGGAATAATGATATGGATTGTAGCGGGATGATTAATAAACTTTAAGGTGTTATATGTTCAAATTGAAACCATAAGGAGCAAAGTGAAATTTCTTTCACACGTCAGGCGTACAGAGTGTCAAAGAAACCCTAAACTATTGATGTATTTGCACTTTGATCCACTAAATTGTGGGTCAACAATTGGGCCAACTTGCATATTTATTGAGATAAAAAAAAAAAAAAAAAAAAGAAAAAAGAAAGAAAGAAAGAAGTTGACATTTTATGAATCAAAGTGCAAATTAACCTAAACTTATGGGGCCATATCCGTTAACTTGGTGCAATTTTTTTTTTCTCTTCCAGACAATTAATGATGTCATTTTGGGAGTAACACAAGCCGGTTTATCAAAGTATCTCAACAAGCGATATAGTTAATTAAATTGCATTCAAAATGTAGCACGTTTTCAATTAATTAAACCCTTCTAGATACAATGACTAAATTTTGGGGTGTAAAGTGTAATATTTCAAAGTTCAAATTAATCTTCATATACAGGTGAAAGCAAGAAAGAGGAGAAGACCAACAATCTTCCCAACAACATAAGACTTCGAGCCACCATTCTCATGAACATGAGACGTTGTATATCCTGGAATCCATGTAAGCTATTATGGTGACGTTTGGTTAGGTGGCTTTGGTTAGTATTCTCACTTTTCTCAACCCAACTGGGATATGTTGGGTTGGGTTGAGTTGAGAATTTTGTTTTCTACTGAGAACAGAATTGTGTTTGGTAACGACAATTTTTTCTTTTGTACTAAGAACAAAATCACATTTGATAACGATATTATCCTAAAATTGATTTCATGAACCAACCCTAGAATTGATTCAACAAAACCCCCAAATTCAACCAAAATTCCTAAATCAAGAACCAACCCTAGAATTGATTTCATGAAATTTAACCAAACCCCAATATCAAAACCAACCCTAAACCAAAATTAAAAACCAAACCCTAAATCGATGTCGTGATGAAATCGAAATCGAAAAGCAAAATTGATTTCGATTTCGATATCGAAAATCGAAATAGAAATTGAAAATTGAAATCGATTCAAGAACCATGGCGAGGAGTGTCGATCTGCAACAAAATCAGTAACAAAATCTTCAAAACCCTATTCGGCGAAGAAGATTTGCGATCTGTAACTTTGTTGATGATAGTAGAAAAGACGACGACGATGGAGAGACGATGGTGACACACAGGCAATGAGTAGACGAAGACGACGAAGAAGTGAGATGACGAAGAAGGAAGACGACAGCAGCGAGAGGAGGAGAAAGAAGGATTGCGAAGACGATTGCGAGGAGAGGAAAGGAGGCGAAAACGAAGACAAAGACAAAGACAAATACACTGACGAGGAAAATGAAGACACAGAGGGAAGGGAAAAAAAGAAAAATAAAAACTCTTGTTTTGAGCTAACATAAATTGAACAAGGGTCTCATTAACAATAAGAAAAATTCCAAGCATGTCCCTTAGATTGGGTTGAGTTTTTTTGGCACAAAAAAACAATAAGTTTTTTTTGTTTCTCATTTCCTTAGGATTTTGAGAATCAATTCTCATTTTTTGGATTGGGTTGGGTTGAGTTTTGTATTGCCATACGCGTTCCCAAAAATCAATCGCAGAATTTTTGGGTTGGGTTGGATTGGAATGGAAACACTAAGGTGGCGTTTGGTTAGTGTTCCTATTTTTCTCAACCCAACTGGGATGGGTTATGTTGAGTTGGGTTGAGAATTCTGTTTCTTACTGGGAACAAAATTGCGTTTGGTAACAACAATTTTTTTTTTGTACTGGGAACATAATCACGTTTGGTAATGATATTATCCTAGAATTGAATTTTTTGAACCAACTCTAGAATTGATTCAACCAAACCCCCAAATTCAACCAAAATCCCCAAATCAAGAACCAACTCTAGAATTGATTTCATGAAATTCAACCAAACCCCTAAATCAAGAACTAACTCCAAACAAAAATCAAGAACGAACCCTAAACCAAAATCAATAACCAAACCCTAAATCGATTTCGATTTTGATTTTGAAATCGAAATAGAAATCGAAAATCAAAATTGATTTCGTGATGAAATCGAAATCGGAAATTAAAATGAAAATCGAAATCAAAAATCAATTTCACAGTAAAATCGAAATCGAAAAGCGAAATCGAATCCTAAATCAAGTAACGAAATCGAAATCTAAGACCAAATCTGTTCGATGGGTTGGGATCAAAATCACGACGGTGAGCTTTGACGAAGACGACGATGGCCTGCTTGGAAGAAGACGACGATGGCCGGCTTTGTGAGCAATCGAAATCACGATGACGGTGAAATCGACGAAGACGACTATGGCCGGCTTGGCGAGAGGCGAGGAACCAGTGGAGGCGATGGCGAAGACGATTGCGAGGATGTGGATGACATCGACGATGCGTGGAGGTGGACTCACTGATGGCGAGGACGAGCGCTGTGGCAAAGACGAGCGAAAAGAAAAAGAAATGCTTGGGATGAAGTTGAAAGACAAGCTCTCATTAACAAATTAAAAAATTTCAAGCGTATCCCATATATGGGTTGAGTTTTTTGGGCAAAAAAAAAAAAAAAAAAAAAAAAGGTTTCTCATTTCCTTAGAATTTTGAGAATTAATTCTCATTTTTTGGGTTTGGTTGAGATGAGTTTTGTGTTGCCAAATGCGTTCCCGAAAATCAATCCCAGAATTTTTGGGTTCGGTTGGGTTGGATTGGAATGAAAACACTAACCAAACGGGGCCTAACCAAACAACGTCACCGTTCTCATGAACATGAGACCTTATCCTGGAATCCATGTAAGCTATTATGGTGACGTTAGGTTAGTGTTTCTGTTTTTTCTATTGTTACTTCTAATAAATTGGGATAAAATGGAATGAAAATTTTGTTTACGTTCTGAAGTAATCCGAAAATAGTAACATGTTTCGTAATGATCACTATCATGAAATTGTTTCTTTTAATTTATAATAACAGAAACAAGAAATACGTTTGGTTGCAACATTTGCTCTTTTTTTTCTTCTTTAAATATATGATGGCCGACGGAGTGGTGGCAACAACAATTTTGTGGGAGTGAATAAGAATTGTCAGAATAAACTAGAGATGAAATATTGAGAAAATATGGAACACTTATATTGATATGTAAGAAAAATATATTTATAGAAATATACGAGTCTACACATAGGTGGTGAGTAGTGTAACCCTGATAGAATTAGAGTTTAATTTTCCTAGAAAGATGAGAATTTAACATAGTAGGATAAGGCACATATACATATATTAATAGAAATAATTGCCAAGGCACATATACATATATTAATAGAAATCATTGCCAAGACACGTATACATATATTAATAGAAATCATTTTTTTTTTCTTTTTGTTTCTTAGATTCTTAATGAATTCAAGAAATAGTACCAAATTACTTCTAAAATTTTGGAAACAGAAACGTGTTTACTAAATGCATTTCTATACATTAATCCTAAAATTTTAGGAGTGAGAACAAGAATTAGGAAACAAAAATAGTAACCAAACGGGACTTACGTTAAGAAAAATGAAATATCAGGGACCTATTTGCAATTATTCTAAAATATTGAGATGAATGACAGGCTTTGGCAGAAATGATGGAGAAGGATACAAAAGCAAAGTGGGGGAATTTTTTGGACTGGTGCTCCTTCCATTTAGCATTGGATTGTATAAAGACCACTAGGATTATGTGCGCAGAGCAAAGGCCACCATTGATAGGAAGAAGCAATCACTTGAAGCTTGGTTTTCTCTCATCATTGCCAATTTAGTCCTCGCCTTGTTTGGCTTCAAGGTATATATTTATGGGATACTAATATTCCAATTAAGATTGCGTCAACAACCGTCTCCGATCGCCGGATTCTGCCACCGTTGGTTATCGAAACTTTGACAACTGGTCGTTCGAATTATTTTAGTTATATTCAACTGTTAGTAACATTTTTTTCATATTCATTTTAGTTAAAAAAAAATTTGGTCACATTCAACAAATTTTTCAATTACCGTTTGTCGAAAAATTACGTGAACGTACCCATAATATATACAAATATGTAACTAAAAAGTAAATTACAAAATAGTTACATTTAACTAAATAATACACTAAAAAAATAGATACATGTAACTAAAAAAAAACAAATTCGTTGGCCAGTAGCCGGACTTTGGCAAGACGGATGATGACGGAAAATTGTGCTCACGGCAAACAATGTAAACCTTAAATGAGAGCATTTGATGAGTAATATAAGAGATCATTGATCACGGGACTCAAACACTTGTCAAAATATTATTAAAAGATTTATGCTCAAATCAAAATTAAAATAAGATAAATTATGATAAATTATATAATCGCTGATTTATTATATATATATATATATATATATATATATATATATATATATATCCGTTACTTTTCAAAACACTTAGTCAACCGATTATTAAAAGCAAATGGGTACGTAGGTCGACGATGACTCCATGGATGCAATAAATACTAAAGCAATGTTTGGTCCTGCAGTCATGATCGAGCTAGTGATAATTTTCTCTAGTATTTATTGCGTCCAGTCATGATCGAGCTAGTAGCCTAGTACCAATTTGCTTTTAATAATCGGCTGACTAACTGTTTTGAAAAGCAACGGATACAACCGAAGCCTCATGGTCCAATAGTAGCCACGTCCTTATATTTTCATGCAAAACAAAAACACGTGGCCATGATCCCGTGGATTCACAAACATAAAGTATGACATCAAACATTTATTTATGGTTTTTATATTATATATATACATCACTATTTATACTATTTTCGCAAAAGTAAATGAAAAAAAAAGGATTATAATGATATTAGTTCGGTTGACGAGAGGATGTGTCGTTTTATTTTCTTTTCATTTAGGTATAACTTTCTCAAAAAACACACCAAGAATTAAATCTTGAATTTAATTCAAAATACACTATGTTAATATAGGAGAGTGCGTCTTTAAAATCGTCCAGTGAGGTGATTAATCGAAATGCACGTTAGTTAACCCAAGCACGCCTTACTGGAAAAAACTAATTTTTGTTTTATGTAATTCGCACTATCAAAATCAAATAATTAACTACTACAATAATGACAATTTACCCTATGTAGTTTGATTAAAGAGTACTTTATCCCCATGTAATATTTCATAAGCACTTTTGTTTCAGACTAAAATGTCACGGATAAATTTTTCATTAAAATTAACAATTGTTGATACTTAAAACTGGTACACACCTCGAATATGGTAAGTCGGATGACGGGTGGGTCTTCTTGTCGAGGTGGAGTCGTCGGTTGAAAATTCTTCGAGTGAGATGTGCTGGGTCCTGGAGGAAGTGACCTGCTGTATCCAGAGTTGTGCTCCTCAGGGAGTGTACTTGTAGAAGGTTCAGACCGGATTTGTCCTGGTGAAGCTCCTCCGGCGTGGTAATCAGTACTCAAAGAGAAAATGTATAGTAATGCAGTAAGTAAATAAATGAACTCGCGCGTAATGTAAAGTATATTCCAGCATACCTCGGGCTTGCATAGCCCCCAATATATATAGGAGTTAAAGATGATTAGTCGGGTCTAAACACGGTTAATTAGTTGAAACCCTATATTTAGCCGATAATCCGGGGCGTTTAGGAGATAATCGCTGGGCTTGAACTTTTGGGCCCATTTGGCGAGGCTCTCGGGCCTTTGTCAGGCTTGCGACGGTAAGCTAGTAGAGGAGAGCGGAGATCCGTGGAGTCCTAGAGAAGAAATGAGCTGGAAGCGGGAGCCGATGGAAGTGAATGGTTGAGTCCCTGAAATTGATCGCCCAGGGCACGACATAGAGCTCAGAGCGGCACGTCCCTACGGGGCTCCTTGCTATTCCCTAGGTGCAAATAAGATTCTAGGGAGGATTCATGGTCGGCGTATGCACTAGTGTGGCGTTGTGGATTTCGGTGAAGAACCGAGGCGGTCAGGGATATCAACTCCTGGCTGGAACGGGCATTCTGGAGACTTCAAAGCGTGAGAAACACCTCTGACCGACATTTTATCAAGAGTTAGTTTTTCTCTAAGGAGCTTATTTGAAATAGGCTTCCGTACGACCGGGGTCTGGGGTCAGGTAGTACAGCAGGACGACCCCGAATTTCTTCAATTTTCAGGACGACAAATTTTCAAGAGTTGACTTTTTCAAGAGAGCGCATTTGAAACAGGCCTCCAAATTTCAGGTAGCACGGGAGGGTGAATTTCACCGAATTTTACTGATTTTCAAGGCGATGCTTTTTCCATGGTTGAACTTTTTCTAGGGAGATAATTTCAAATAGGCTCCCATACGACCGGGGTTCGGGGGTAAGGTAGCACGGCAGGGTAGCCCCAATTTTTTTCGATTTTCAGGGACACGCGTTCACCATGAACAAGCCCTGAGCACGAATTGACATTCTCTATGAAGAAAATAGAAGCGAGTCCTAAGGGGGTGCATGCCAAGGACGGCTATGAGAGCGAGGCAAGCATGACACAGAGGACGACTGACACCCATGACGACTGATCGACCGGCTAGGGGACAGTCTGAATGAACCAGCGCGGCACTGGCCCTAGCTTTTTTTGGAGGAGGGGGTCTAACAATCCCTAAAATGGGGCGTTGGCCAGCACCCTTTTTGGGCAGGCTGGGCCCCCCCTTTGGGGGCTAGTATGGGGAGGGGGCCAACACCCTTCCCCCCCCCTTTTTTTTTTTTTTTAGTTTCAATGGAGCAAATTTGCCACCCTTTGCATTTTATTTTTTTTAGAAAAACCTACCGCTCTTACTGCCCTTCTCCTTCTCTTTTCTTTCTTCAGTATGAAGCATGGATGGGGGGCATAGGGCTAGGCATATTTTTTATACTTAGAATTTTTTATTTTGCACCCTTAGGAATTTTGAGCTTCACTCACCTTGCACCCATGAATTTTGTGAGAGGAATTTGAGATACTTAGAAATTTTTTGGCACACGGTCTTCTCCGCTACTACCATTTTGTCGGGCGAGGCCTGAGGGTAGAGCGTATTAAGCACGTTAGGAAGCTGCTCGCCTGGAATTCTAGTCGATACATTTGGAGAAGGCCCTTATCTGCGTCTTGCTAGACAGAGGTAGCATGGCAAGTCGGTAGGTGCAGGATAAGATAACGCCGGCCAAAGAGGATAAGGCGAAGTTTCTAAACGATACCCCTGGACGACCTCTTTTTCGAGAGGTCACTCCTGAACAGCGTTTTTGGAAAAGATCGTTATCTCGACCCTGCCGGCTAGGAGTAGTGCAGCAGGGTGGTGCTAGTTGCCATGAGAGAATAATATTGATATATGAAAAAATGTACAAAATACAAAGATATACAAGAAAGTCTACATATAAGAGGTGACTAGGGTAACCTTGGTAGAGATAGGGTTTGGTTTTTCTAGTGAGACTTGGGTAACCCTGGTAGAGTTAATGTTTAGTTTTCTTAATGAGACTAGGGTTTGATTTTTCTAATGAGACTAAAATTTGATTTTCCTAGTGAGATTAAAGTTTGACATAGTAGGTCATGACCCATTACATATATTAATATCCCCTTTCAAGTTCAAGGCGATAAATAAAATGTGAACTTGAATTTAGAAAGAAAAGTGTGAAAGTGTCAAGGTGGATAAGTTTTGATAAAAATATCTGTTGTTTGGTTGGATGAACTGACAAATTGAAGACAAATCATGTTCAGGAGAATGTGGTGATGGATGAAGTGACAATCAATCCCGACGTGTTCTGTACGCTTGTGGAAAACATTATTATGAGCGATCTAAATAACATTCATAGTATCACAATGTAGAACGGTGGTAGTAGGAGAAGGGACTCCCATGTTAGGGAGGAGCCACCGAAGCCAAAGTAATTCTTACGTTGCATTAGTGATGTCACGGTATTCGGCTTCAGTACTGGAGTGGGTAACCACGGTTTGTTTTTTTTCTATATGAGAGAGTTGCCCAGGAAATAATAGTAATTAGTGGTTGAACGACTGTTGATATGATCCCGACCCAGTTGACATTAAAATAAGCCTGTAAGGTAAGAATGGACTGGGTGAAAAAATGAAGTCCATGAAATAAGATGCTCTTGACATACCAAAGAATGCAAAGAATAACTGAGTAATAAGTGGTCTCAGGAGTGGGCAAGAACTGGATGACTTGATAGACAGCATAGGCGATGCCCAAGCGAGTAACTGTGAAATAAACCAAACTTCTACTAAGAAAGTTTTTGAGTTCAGAGATTTCGCGTAGATCATCTCCTGTAATGATTATTGTTGGCCCAGTAGAATACCCAAGAGTGGGGATGAATTGGGTAATTAAATTAATTATTATCTTTATATCACAACGAAATAAATTAATCAAGGTGCACATACAAACAACAAAAATAAAAAAATTACTAATGTAGCACACCAAGATGTATCCTGGTCCACCGAGCTACTCTTGGCTAGTCCAGTCCTCCGAGCCCCATGGAGATTAGCACCCACTAATAATCAAGATCTCTTTAAAGGTAGGAATCAAATTCTCATACCGATTCTTTTATAGGCTCATAATCAACCTTTACAAAATCTTTTTCCCAAGCTAAGGAATAACCTCTACTTTTAACAGGTTTAAGAAAAACATATCTTTTTAAAGGCTAAAGACTAACCCAATTCTTTTTATACCTTAGGCTCAAGAATCAAAACCTCACAAAACATTCCAACTATCATTTTCCCAGGTAAGGATGTAACCTTTACAAAATTACTTACAACGCAATTCTATTTAGTAAGAATCACTACCTCAATCTCTTTACAGGAAGAGACTGAAACCCAGTTACCCTTGATTAAATACTCCAAACAGTATTTAACTCGTCACACTATTCACCAATACAAAATGATAAGTAGAAAAATCTCACTTGGAACTTCTACCACCCCAAATAAATAATAACTCAATTAATATCTCAAGTCTAGTGATAGAAAAACGTGAGATAGAAAAATATGATTTTAACAAGATATGGGTAGCAAATTTGAGCACGTAATCAGATTCAAGAAATTGTTTGTAAAAATATTTTCTTAAAAAATCAGAAACAATTTCTAAGATCAATTCCTAAACAATAATCAAATATTGCAATAAAAGAATATAATTGGAAAGATCTCACCCGGAATCCACAAAAAGAATGATTAGAATGATGTAACTTTAAATCTGGTAGCAGCAAAAATTAACAGCAGTTGATCTTCTAGATCGTCTCTCAGAAAAACTCACAATATCTCAGAATGATGACTCTTATAATAACTCACAAATGATATGATATAATTTCTCTCTTGTTTACTGTTTTTTGATATATGAAATTCGCAGGTCAATTTAAAAGAGTATGAAATCAGCCTTCTAACGGCTAGTTTACATGTGTCATGACAATTAATAGCACATATAGACCCCTTATATCATAAAAGCTTCATTTTGGTTCAATTCATTTAATAACAGCTTTCAAATCTCCCAATTAAACCCCCAAAGTATTTCTCAATCTTAATTAATAAGAATAGAATCTATTTCAAGTACTAAATTCGGAAACATTAATATTTAATGAACCATATTAATAGGATTTAATTAATATATGAACCATATCTTAAATATAGAAAATATTACTGAAATCTCTCTCAAATCCTAACAAAAAACGGCTACTTTTGGATATAATCTCGGATAGAACAGAATCCTAAAACAGCGCCTCAGGTCGACTGCCCAGTCAACTGCCAGATTCAGGTTGTAGCCAATGAAGTTCATCGGTCGACTGCTTGATTCAGAGAGTTCGTCTTGCTTTCACCGGTCGACCTATAAGTCGACTTGCAATTTTAGAGAGTTCAGTTTTCTTGGTCTGTTGACCTGTCGGTCGACTTAGAGATACAGGATCTTTCAGCTTCTTTGTCCGGTCGACTCATCAGTCGACTGCCATCTTATAGATCTCTGCTTTGAACTCGTTTTTTAACCTATTCTTTTTACATTATCGCCCCTTAAATAATTTTCTCTTCTAAATTAACTCTACTAATATTCTTATATTTCATTTTAGTCAATCAAAAATATTTATTTTCAAATCACATATAGGAGCAAATAATTTCACCTAATCAAAGCACACATAATTAATAAAATATATTTTGTGTCATGTGTGTGTTCCTAAATGGGATATTAAGAGTTGAAATTTACCTGAATTGTTTTTCCTAATTTTTTCAAACTCTTAATTCTTCAATATCTTCAATTTCATGGTTTAGCATCCATTTAATTTGCATCATCACTGGAACTTTAAATAACTAAAACATTCAATTAAAACATTAGTTCTACCAAAATATCAATACTTAATTGTTCATTAAAATTTTAGGATCAACAATCTCTCCCTTTTTGATGATGACAATTAACATTGATATTTTCTTTAAAATAAAATATAACCACACTCCCCCTGAATCCGAGGACGAGTTCTTTAACTTATTAAAATATCATAATGAAGATTTCAATAATGCACAAATTAAAAACACTCATTAAAGCAAACATCACTAATTTCTCCCTCTTTTCATAAATAAAAAATACTTAATTAAAGCATTAAAATACTCTCCCTTAATAAAACATAATTAATTTCTCTCCCTTTGTCATCTTCAAAAACAAACTTAGGGAGGGAGGGGAGGGGGGGAACACATAAACATTACTCTAGACAATCATATAATATACTTGAAAGAGTAAACCTAAAGTAATTAAATCCGGATATTTATATAATTCTTTTAAAAGCACATTGAATCAACTCATAAATTCAACTTTTAAGCACAAAACATCAACTCTACGTGGATCATTTTTATAGATAAATATCAAGTATACTCAATCCAACAAGATCTACCCTAAAAGCATCTTTCTGAGCATGCAATTTTTCTCTATCAAATTGTAAATGAATAATATTTATGCATAGGTGAATAATCATAACATTTTAGCAATATAACATGATATTAATTTTTCACAAGCATATTAACTCTTTTAAGTTTTCAACAAAACTCGTCTTGACATAATATTATCCCTCTTATAAACACTCTCCCCATATATACTTGTAAACAACTCAATTCATGCTTAAGAGAATAAATTTGAGGTAATCAAAATCTTTCAACAATGTAGCATACAATCAAATAATTATCAGTTAACGTCTTCCTTTTATAGAAACAAAACATATGTTATTTAACATACTAAAATGGAAGCATTTCTCAAGTATTTTATCAATCATAAATCTAGTACATGCATAAATACGGATAAGTGCACATTTCTCTCATAAAATCTCATTTCTCTTTTAGAATAATAACAATCATTTATAAATCAATAAACATGCAACACAAGAACATATTATCATGCATTAAGAGGCATAAAGATTCAACTCAATCCAACTTATTTGTATAAAAGATGTATTCATGAATAAAATCACATTATACAAATAATTTTACTAAAATGCATATATAACAAATAATTAGCATTATTTTGTGAGATTACAAACATTCAATTAAACTTCAAAATCACAAAATATGCTTTAAAATAATCATATGATCACTACTCAATATAAGTATATAAAGATTTGTTAATACCCCTTAACTAAATGTGATTCTCATAATCACCAAATAATGTTTATAAGATAACAAGTAAATACATAATTGAAAATAGGTCTTAAAAACCATCACAACTTACCTATTTGGTAAGTCGAGACTCTCATTCTTTAACAAATTTAATAAATTTAAAATGCGGAGGGTTAGAAGTACATTTTCTATCTTTTGGAGTGACTTTAGTTTTTACCTCATTTGAGCTCATAATTCATTTTGGTGCGCAATTCTTCTTGGCTAGATCATATCCTCTCTTCCTTTGATTTTTGCCATTTGACTCATTGATGTTTTCCTTTGCACATATCGCTTGTGGTTTTCTGGTGATATTCAATATTGGCTTTGGTACAGCTTTTCTTTTAGCACATATCTCTTGTGGTTCCTTTACAATTTCACCTCTTGTTTTTGGTGCATCTTTTCGCTTTGCATACGTCGCTTGTGGATCTTTGCTAACTTCCTGTTTTGGCTATGATATAAATTCTTTAACTGTTCTTTCAAGTCCACTTCCGACATTTTGTAATTCTGCACAAGACATTTCAATAATTTTCTTCGATATCCATTTCATTTTGGATCCGTCCTTGTTAGACATAGATTTATGGTTCCGAAACGGACATGCTACTTTAAAATGCCCAACCTTATTGCAATAATAACATCTCAAATCTGATTTATTATAGAAAGTATGAGATGTAAAACATAAATCATTTCTAACAATAGAAGCATAATTATCACTGCCTTGTGATGAAAGATAAGACGATGAAGCATATTCACTTTGCCTAGAAAAATTATTTTCAGAATCTCTCGAAATAAGGTCGGATTTTGATTTTTCAAAATTTTTCTTAAATAAATCGATTTTAGAAACAAGATCTGACCTTTGCCTGAAAATTATATCAAAATTATTTTTTAAAACTCTGTTTTCATTTTCAAGAGAATCTACTTTAGAGAGCAAATTATTAATTTCAAAAGTAACCCCCGAAAACTTTTTTGAACCACAATAATCATCCAAATGTATTTTAGATTTTCGAACACATTTTCCACCATTTTCAAAAGAAGCGAATTTTCTTTTTAAACTTAAGCTATCTTTAGCAAAAAATAGTGTGAAAGAAAGTAATTTTTTCATAACAATATAAACATTTTCATTATCATCATCTCCATCACTATCACTAAAATCACAAGAATTATAAACTACATTATCATATACGTATTTACCACTATCAAAAGATGATACACAAAACACATCATCCATTGTGTTTGTACGTGACCGGTTTAATATGTTAAGTTTAATCGAGCTAAAACCAGTTTTGATACTAATTGTTGGCCTAGTAGAATACCCAAAAGGGGGAGTGAATTGGGTAATTAAAAATTATCAGAATAAAAATTTCAATAAATCAAATAATTAACTTTATTCATAAATTAATTATTATCTTTATATCACAGTGGAATAAATTAATCAACTAGGTGCACACACAAACAAAAATAAACAAATTAATAATGCAACACACCAAGATATATTCTGGTTCACCAAACTACTCTTGGCTAGTCCAGTTCTCCGAGCTCCACGGAAATTCGCACCCACTAATACTCAAGATCCTTTTAAAGATAGGAACCAAACTCTCACACCGATTATTTTATAGGCTCAGAATCAATTTTTACAAAATCCTTTTCTCAGGCTAAGAAATAACCTCTACTTTTTACAGGTTCAAGAAAAACCTATCTTTTTACAGGTTAAAGACTAACCTAATTCTTTTTATACCTTAGACTTAAGAATCAAAACCTCACAAAACACTCTAACTATCATTTTCCTAGGTAAAGATGAAACCTTTACAAAATTACTCACAACGCAATTCTATTTAGAAAGAATCACTACCTTAATCTCTTTACAGGAAGAGACTGAAACCCAACTATCTTTGATTAAATACCCCTAACAGTATTTAACCCATCACACTACTCACCAATACAAAATGATAAGTAGAAAAATTTTACTCGAAACTTCTACCATCCTAGATAAAAAATAACTCGATTAATATCCCAAGTCTAGTGATAGAAAAACGTGAGATAGAAAAATCTGATTTTAACAAGATACGTGTAGCAAATTTGAGCATGTAATCAGATTCAAGAAATTGTTTGTAAAAATATTTTATTCAAAAATCAGAAACAATTTTTAAGATCAATTTCCAAACAATAATCAAATAATGCAATGAAAGAATATAATTGTAAAGATCTCACCAGAAATCCACAAAAAGAATTATTAGAACGATATAACTTTAAATTCGGTAGCAACAAAAATTAATAGGAGTTGATCTTACAGATCGTCTCTCAGAAAAGCTTACAATATCTCACAATGTTGACTCGTATAACAGCTCACAAATGATATGATATAATTTCTCTCTTGTTTACTGCTTTTTGATATATGAAATTCGCAAGTCTATTTAAAGGACTATGAAATCAGCTTTCTAACAGCTAGTTTATATGTGTCATGACAATTAATAGCACATATAGACCCCTTATATTATAATAGATTTATTTTGGTTCAATTCTTTTAATAACAACTTTCAAATCTGCCAATTAAACCCCCAAAGTATTTCTCAATCTTAATTAATAAGAATAGAAACTATTTGAAGTACTAAATTGAGAAAGATTAATATTTAATGAACCATATTAATAGGATTTAATTAATATATGAACCATATCTTAAATATAGAAAATATCCCTGAAATCTCTCTCAAATCCCAACAAAAAACGGCTACTTTTGGATATAATCCGGATAGAACAGAATCCTGAAACAGCGTCTCAGGTCGACTGACCAATCGATTGCCAGATTCAGGTTGTAGCCAATGAAGTTCATCGGTCGACCTGTCAGTCGACTGCTTGATTCAGAGAGTTCATCTTGCTTTCACCGGTCGACCTATCAGTTGACTTATAATTTCAGAGAGTTCAGCTTTCTTGGTCGGCCGACCTGCTTGATTCAGAGAGTTTGTCTTACTTTCACCGGTCGACCTATCAATCGACTTGTAATTTCAGAGAGTTCAGCTTTCTTGGTCGGTCGACTTAGAGATACAGGATCTTTCAGTTTTTTTTTCCGGTCGACTCATCAGTCGACTGCCATCTTCTGGATCTCTGCTCTGAACTCATTTTTTAACTTATTCTTTTTACATTATCGCCCCTTAAACCATTTTCTCTTCTAAATTAGCTCCACTAATATTCTTATATTCTATTTTAGACCATCAAAAATATTTCTTTTTAAACCACATATAGGAGCAAATAATTTCACTTAATCAAAACACACATAATTAATAAAATACATTTTGTGCCATGTGTGCGTTCCTAAATGAGATATTAAGAGTTGAAATTTACCTGAATTGTTTTTCCTAATTTCTTCAAACTCTTAATTCTTCAATATCTTCAACTTCATGGTTTAACATCCATTTAATTTGCATTATCTTCATTACTAAAACTTTAAATAACTGAAACACTCAATTAAAATATTAGTTCTACCAAAACATCAATACTTAATTGTTCATCAAAATCTTAGGATCAATAATTATGTCATCCACATACTGTAGAAAAATGATAATACCATTGTCAACTTGGTGAATAAACAAGATAGAATCATGAGCGCTGGATGTGAACCTGAATTGGTGGATAATAACGTTTGATGTGGTCGAGGATGAACAACCCTTAGACATCGTCATTGAATCGGTTCAACAATATACAATAAAGTAAATGGTATCATATGAATCTGGAGAAACTATGGTTACAGATGGATTCAAAATGCTAAAAATATCCCATATATAATCGTAAAGAACTGAATAAGGAACCCTTGAACCGATTAAATTACCGCGATGAATTGAATCAACAATATAAAGAAAACTATATTGTATGATACAAATTTATATAAATGGAGGCCACATATGGATTCAGAATACCAAAATTAACCAAGAATTGGTCTATAATCATGAAGAACTGATTGATGAACCCTTGAACTGGTCAAACCATTATGATGAACTAAATCAACAATATAAAATAACTATACTATATAATATGAATTTAGGCAAACTGAGGCCACAAATGGATTCTAAATACCAAAATTAGCCAAGAACATGTGTTAGATCTCCAAGAATTGGTCCTTAAACGGGTAAACTGGCCAAACACAGTCCATCACTGAGACAGTCAGTGTCAGGTGTTGACCAAGACTAACATGGAGGATGAGTTGGCAGAGAATAATGGTGTGGCACTCACTGGAGGGTTTATGTGTCCTACACGTGGCGATGACGTGGAAGACACATGACGATGATGTGATGATGGAAGGTTGGTAGAAGCTGGCATGTCAGTTAACGTGGCGGGGGATGTGGTAGCTGTTGTGATGCTGACGTGGAAACACAGGGTCAACCATAGGGTTGACATGCCGTGTAACTTGGTCAAATACGTTGTGGATCGGCAAAATCTTCGGTACGCGCATTAGGGCTTGTATGATATCCGATTTCGGTGATTTTAATGGCGTTAGAATTGTATTTTTAAGACAAAGGTGATAATGTAGTAGGTGTTGATATCGGATTGTTGGTGAGGCATTTAGCAGTAAATGAAGGTGACAACGACGACAAGAGTGTGATGGTGTGTGGAGGTTCCGATGGCGATGATTTTGGTGGCGTTGGAATCATCTCTTCAAGGCAAAACTGATGGTGTGATAAGTGTTGATATCGAAGCGGTCGTGAGGCATGTAGCAGTCAATGAAGATGACGGTAATGAAGAGACTATTGCTGGCACGTGGAGGTGCGTTCGAGCTTCGATGGCGGTGACTTCGATGGTGTTAGAATTGTCTCTTCAACACAAAGTTAATGGTGTGATTGTTGTTAATATCTGAACATCGGTGAGACCTATAACAACCAACGGATCTAACGACGATGGCGAGATTGTTGGTGGCGCGTGGAGGTGCGTTGGAGCTTCAATGGCAGTGATTGTGCTGGCATATGAATCATCCCATCAAGACGAAGGTGGTGGTGTGATTGTTGTTGATATTGGAGCGACGGTAAGACTTGTAACAGTCAACAAATCCTACGGCGGCAACAATGATTTGTGTTGATCCTAAGATTTTGATGAACAATTAAGTATTGATGTTTTGATGGAACTAATATTTAATTGAGTGTTTCAGTAATGAAGACGTCAAATTGAATGGATGAGAAATGAAGATGTCAAGATGATGAAGAATAATTAAGAGTTTGAAGAAATTAGGAAAAACAACCCAAGTGAATTTTAACTCTTAATATCTCATTTAGAAACACACACATGGCACAAAATGTATTTTATCTTTTATGTGTGTTTTGATTAAGTTAAATTATTTGCTCCTATGTGAAATAAGAAGAAATAATTTTGAATGACTAAAATGGAATATAAGAATATTAGTGGAGCTAATCAAGAGAAGAAAATGGTTAAAGGGGCGAAATTGTAAAAGAAAATAAGTTAAAAACGTATTTAGAGAGGAGATCCAGGCACAACAGTCGACTGGTGAGTCGACCGGACATGGAAGCTGTAACATCCTATATCTCTAAGTCGACCGACAGGTCGACCGGTCAAGAAGGTTGAACTCTCTAAATCAACAAGTCGACCGATAGGTCGACCGGTAAAGTAGTACTGAACTCTTTGAATCTGCGAGTCAACCGGGCGGTCGACCTATGCATGCCGCGGCGATGGTTTGGCTGCAACCTAAGTTGGGCAGTCGACCGAACGCACTGTTTCAGGATATAGTTTGATCTGAGATTATATCCAAAAGTAGCCGTTTTTTGTTGGAATTTGAGAAAGATTTGTGGGATATTATCTATATTTAAGATATGGTTCATATACTAATTAAATCCTATTAATATGGTTCATTAAATATTAATGTTTCTCAATTCGGTACTTGAAATAGATTCTATACTTATTTATTAAGATTGAGAAATACTTTGGGGGTTTAATTAACAGATTTGAAAGATGTTTTTAAGTGAAATTGAACCTAAATGAAGTCTTTATGATATAAGGGGTCTATAAGAGCTTTTAATTATCATGACACTTGTAAACTAACTGTTAGAAGACTGATTACATGTTCCTTTAAATAGACCTGTGAATTTCACTAGCAAGGTTAATCATTCTAAGAGTAAAAAATCATTCTAAGAGAGTTAATCATTCTATATTATTTGAGAGAGCTATTATAAAATTTATCATTCTACGATATTATGAGTTATTCTAAGAGTGATTTTGAGAATCAATTGCGATCAATTTTTGCTGATACCGGATTTGAAGCTACATTGTTCTAATCATTATTTCTGTGGATTTCAGGTGAGATCTTTCCATATTGCTTATTGCTTGTTTATTATTTTATATTTGAAAATTGATATTAAAAATTATTTCTGATTTTTGAAGAAAATATTTTTATAAACAATTTCTTGAATCTGATTACGTGCTCCAATTTGCTACCCATATTCTTTTATAAAATCAGATCTTTGTATCTCACATATTTCTATTACTAGTTGGGATATTAATCGAGTTATTATTTATCTGGGGTGGTAGAAGTTTCAAGTGAGATTTACTTCTTATTAATTTGTTTATTGGTGAGTTGTAACAAATTAAATACTGTTGGGGGTATTTAATCAGATGTAGCTGGGTTTCAGTCTGTTCCTGTAAAGAGATTGAGGTAGTAATTCTTCATGAATAAGAATTGCATTGTGATGATTTGTAAAGGTTCCATCCTTACCTGGTAAAAAGATAGTTAAAGTGTTTGTGAGAGGTTTTCATTCTTGAGCCTTAGTGTTAAAAAGAATTAGGTTATTTTTTAATCTGTAAAAAGTAGAAGTTCTTTCTTAACCTGAGAAAATGATATTGTAAAGGTTGATTATGCGCTTATAAAAGAATCGGTTTGTGGGTTTGATTTCTACCTTTAAAGGGATCTTGAGAATTAGTGGGTGCGAATCTCCGTAGGGTTCAGAGGACTGGACTAACCAAGAGTAGCTTAGTGAACCAGGATATATCTTTGTATGCTGCAATATTTACTTTGATAATTTGTTGTTTGGGTGTGCACTTAGATTGATAATATTATTCCGCTGTGTTATAAAGATAATAATTAATTTAGGCTTAAAATTAATTATTTGATTTATTTAAATTTTTATTCTGATATATTTTTAATTATCCAATTCACCCCCTTCTTGGGTATTCTACTGGGCTAACAATTTGGTTGGTTGCGCGTGAGAGCGTGCAAGAACCTTGTTGGCGGTGATATTGGTGTTGTTGATCTTGTTTTGACAAAATGAGTCTGATCGTGGGGTGTTGAATGATGAAAACGAGGTGAGCAGCGGCGCGACGGAAGACTTGAAAATATTAAAGTTGCGAAAAATTTAGTAAGAATAAAACGCGGAAGAATTGACTATTGCTACTATGTTAGAATAATTGAGAGGCAAGGTATTGAGAGAACATAAGAGAATATATAATATTGATAAATGAAAAATGTACAAAATACAAAGATATACATGAAAGTGTATATATAGGAGGTGATTAGGGTAATCCTAGTGAGATTAGGGTTTGGTTTTCCTTGTGAGATTAAGATTTGGTTTTCCTAGTCGGACTATGATTTGACATAGTGGGCCAAGGCCCATTACATATATTAACAAATTGCAATTTTAAGTTTATAAGTAGTTGACCAAGAATTAGTGGTAGCAATTTGTGTCACCTAGTCGTATTTCACGTTGTGTTATCAACTGACATGAACACGATAACACGCGATACGAACACAACACGATAACATATCGTGTCAAAATGTTAAAATAAGAACATGACACAATATCTTATCATGTCGACACGTCACAATAATTAATCGTGTCACACAACATAATGACACCACACGAAAATTAATCATTTCATTCGAAACCTGTTTAATCTATTTCTCATTAATTTAAATATATATTTGCAAAATTATTCATTTAATTTTTTAATAAATTGATCAATTAATTACATATTTGTTAATTATAATGTCACTTGTTAAGGAATAACTGAAAATACAATTCAAAATTTGTCATTTCGTGTCAATTATCGAGTTAGTAGGTTAACCCAAAAAACGAAATGTTTATTTTCGTGTTTATCGCGTCTAACACGGTGACACGGTAATGACTCGAAACCTATTAAGTCTAAATCCATATGTCATAATTTCATGTTAGTGTAACGTGGTGTTTTCACGCACACTCACATTAGCCCTACAAAATTATTTCTAATGTGAAAATTCGAACGTCTGACATCAAACCACAAAATACATCTAACCACAAACATAAATTTTTGAAACCCTTGGTGGCTTCCAAATAAATTGATGTACGGTTTTTGCTGCAACACCAACCGTGGTGTGACATCTAACCACAAACATACATCTAACCACAAACATAAATTTTTGAAACCCTTGGTGGCTTCCAAATAAATTTGATTCCTGCTGGCCCCCATTCCCATTCCCATTCCCATCCCCATCCTTTTATATATATATATATATAATTTTAAAATTTATTTAATATTTTATAATTATAAATTATAGGTACAAATTAGCTAGTTAAAAAATAAACCAATTTAAACCATTGAAGGCCGGTTTCTCTAAAAAAAAAAGTAAAAGAAAATGATAGTCTCCGGCCAT
Organism: Eucommia ulmoides; assembly: GCA_016647705.1. Classification (NCBI taxonomy): domain Eukaryota; kingdom Viridiplantae; phylum Streptophyta; class Magnoliopsida; order Garryales; family Eucommiaceae; genus Eucommia; species Eucommia ulmoides. The sequence continues at coordinate 51,943,413 of CM028340.1, read as the reverse complement.
TGAAAGGTCGGGACCCAATTTAGTACATTCTCATCTTTTGAGACCCCAAATAGTGAAGTGCTCGTCACAGCACATAGCCACGTTACTATGCTTACTAATACAAAAAGGCTGGGCCGTGAATTTAGACTTTTATTTATTTTTTATTTTTAAGAAAAAGGAGGTTAAAGGACATGTTTTATTGTTTGGTTTTCTTCCCAAATATCTTTTTATTTTGTTTTTTTAACTATATCAAAACAAAAATTATTCCGTCAAAATATTTTTTATTTTTATAATTCAGGCAGTTATGTAGAATTTTACATAATTTTATCTTTATAATTCAGGCAATTATGTAGAATTTTTTCTTTACAAAAATATAAGAAAAATAATTAATTTTCAAAACATCGGTAGGACTCGAGTCCTCTGGGCACCATACAGATCTATCGCTATTCCTTATATTGTTTACAATAGCTAATCAATTACGAGATTGAAATTTATTATTTTTAATATTTATTATTAAGGAAAAATTATGAGATTGTCCTTGAAAAAATCCCTTTATTATATTTTATCCTTTTTTTATTTTGTATTTTTTAATCTTTATCAATAAGGTTATATTCCTTTCAATTAATATCAACTAGTCATTTAATTTTTTTCTAATATCAACTAATTGTTAAATTAATATAATTAATATCAAGTAAAAATAAAAAACATATATTTTGAAAATGACTAGAAATAAATTTTTATTATTTCATTAAAATTATTAGATTGTCTCTAGAAGAAACCACTTATATTTTTTTTATCTTAAAGATATTATCGATTTTTAATTTATCAGTGTAGAAAGATAGTAAATAATAATAAAAAATAATTGTTTAAATACAAATGTTAAACTTAAAGAGTAAAAAATATAATTTAACTCAACCACTTGCGAGTGGGGGTGTGGAATATTTTAATGTGAAATGTTTCCTAAAAAATTATGTAAAAGTATCTTATTCTTTTATTTTTATCAAATTGAATCCATGTACTTGATATCATTTTAATAGGGTTGAAATTGATATTTTAATAGAGTTGTTTAAGAGCGTTTAAATTGGAGTCACATTTTTATTTTAACTAATATCAAGAATATCTTCTATTATTTTTATAATACTTGAGAGATTTTTTATCTTTTTATTTTTATTATCTAAGACACATTCCATCACTTTTTTTTTTGACAAAAATATCCTCGTGATATAATATTTTTATTGTTTATTTCAAATTTTCTAATTTTTTTCTAATCTCTCTCTTGTTTTTAATTTTTATTTATATTTTTGACACTATATTTTTTATTTCTTTACTTTATTTTTTTTTTTAATTTTTTCGGTTTGGTATTTTGTAGGAAAAAAAAATAAAGGAAAAAATCTAGAAAAGAAAAAGAAAAAAAAAAAACTATTGAAAAATTATTTTGTTTTTAAAATTTAAACTTTTCTTTTTGCTTTATTTTATTTTAATTTTTTGCTTTTATTTTTTTTATATAAACACCATGTACAAAAAATAAAAAGTAAAAATAAATAAAATAAAATAAAATAAGGAACAAAAACAAAAAATAAAAATAGGAAACAAGGGAAAAAAATATTGAAAAATTAAAAAATTAAAACAAAAATAAAAGAGTAAAAAAATATGTTGGAAGGGTATCAATTTTTATTAACTGTATTAGATATTATGAAAATTATAAGAGAAAAAATTAATATTTATCGAAATAAAAAAGAATGTATCAAATATTAACTCTGTGTGAAAGGGTTCTAAGTGAAACAAATGAATCCATTCCCATATTCTCCCATATAAAGCCCTGCACCTCAAAACAAACCCAAGTTCCCCAAAGAGAGTTTGGTCCAAAATCATCTAAAGTGAAGTGTTTTCCCCCATGGGTTCTTTAAGTGTAGTTGATCACTTGAAAAAAATGGCTCCAAAACCTATAAGAGTCATAGCTCGAATGAAAGAAGAAGATGATGATGACCACGAGTTGTTGAGTCCAGTGTCTCGTTTGTTTCACGAACCTGATTACAATATTTACATTATGGTGATCATTGGTGTTAAAACGCAAATCGATCTGAAAGTAATTAAGGCTAAATTGGGCGAGACTCTACTTAAACATTCTCGTTTTTTCTAGTCTGCAGGTATGGACAAAAAATAAGCGATTTTTTTTTTTTAGTTTTTTACTTGGAAAATAGTAATTTTTATGTATTACAATAATTTTGGACTTTTAACGTGTAGACTACTAAACTTATACATTTATGTCGTTTAAATATGTTTAATTTTGATTAAAATAAAAAACAGGTTATGGAAGAAGATGGCAGTGGAAAAATGAAATGGGTTCCAACAACGGTGAACTTGGACAACCACGTCATAGTACCGCCGGTGGATCCAGACATGGAATTGCCGGACAAGTTTGTGGAAGACTACGTGTCGGAACTCAGCAAAACAAACATTCCCTCTACAAAACCTCTGTGGGAATTCCACATCCTCAATGTGAAGACCTCCGATGCTGCCGCCGTCGGCGTCTTCCGGATCCACCACTCTCACGGAGACGGAATCTCTCTCATCTCCCTCCTCCTCGCCTGCACCCGGAAAGCCTCCGACCCCGACACATTGCCGACGATTCCCACCCAAAAAGTGCCCGGTCCGGGCAAACGGGCAGGGTTCTGGCAGTACTTGATCAGATTTTGGTTGTTTATTAGGGTCTTGGGCAATAGCTTCGTCGATGTTATGATGTTTTTGGCAACAGTGATTTTCTTGAAGGATACTGAGACGCCACTAAGAAGTTTGGCCGGTTCGAAAGCGACTCGATGGCGGTATGCCCGTCGGATCGTTAGCTTGGATGACGTCAAGATGGTGAAGAGAGAGATGAAATGTGTAAGTAATAATCTTTTTGCAGCTTACTGGGATACCTTTAGAACCCTAGCTATTGGGTTTTGACATTTTTGCTCCCTGACGTTTGACCAGTATTTCACTTTGGTCCCCACAGTTGTAATTTGAACACATAACACATTGAAGTTTCATAATCATCCCACCTCAGTTTATATCAAAAACTCCATTTAAATTTTCGACAACAAATAGTCAAATACTGTGCACCGAACTACATTTAGAAGACTTTATTGACATTGTCAACTTCTTTCTTTCTCACTTAACAAATTTCTAAAAAAAAACTCACGTGGACAAACGTATTATATGTATATTTCTTAGTATTTTGGAGAGGAGGAAAACGGGAGAGGAGGAGGAGGCTGGAATTGCACATAAAACCTCTTGAAAACAGTCTTGTGCATGGTAGGTGACTGTAAATTATAATGGAATAATAATAAGGACTGTAGTGAGAATTAAGAAACTTGAAAGTGTTCAAATTGAAACCATAGGGACCAAAGTGAAATTCTTTCACACTTCAAGCGTATGAAGTGTCAAAAAACCCTAAACTATTGTTGTATTTGCACTTTGATCCTTTAAATTATGGGTCAACAATTGGGCCAATTTGACATATTTATGGAGAGAAAATTCAAAAAAGTTGACACTGTATGAATCAAAGTGCAAATTAACCAAAACTAGGGGGTCAAATCCGCTAATTTGGTGCGAATTTTGTTTCTCTTTCAGACAATTAATGATGTTATTTTGGGAGTAACACAAGCCGGTTTATCAAAGTATCTCAACAAGCGATACAGTAAGTTAAATTTCATTTTGCATCCCTAACTTTCAAAATGTAGAATGTTTTCAATTAATTAAACTCTTTTCGATATAATGATTAAATATTGGGCTATAAAGTGTAATATTTTAAAGTTTAAATTAATCTTCATTTACAGGTGACAGCAAGAAAGAGGAGAAGACCAACAATCTTCCCAACAACATAAGACTTCGAGCCACCATTTTCATGAACATGAGACCTTCTCCTGGAATCCATGTAAGCTATTATGGTGCCGTGTGTTTAGTGTTTTTGCTTTTCTGTTTCTACTTCTAATAAATTGGGATGGTACGGAATAAATTTTTTGTTTCCGTTCTGAAGTATTCTGAAAATAATAACATGTTTCATAACGACCATTTTCTTGAAATTGTCTTTTTTAATTTATGAGAACAGAACAAGAAATATGTTTGGTTAATTGCAACATTTTTTTTTTTTCCTACTTTAAATATATGGTGGCTGGCGGAGTGGCGGAAACAATAGTTTTGAGGGAATGAATACGAATTGTTAGAATAAATGAGAGGTGGAATATTGGGAGAACATGGAGCGATCATATTAATATATAAGAAAAATATATTTACGGAGATATGTATACGAGGAATCTATATATATTACAAAGATATATATACGAGAAATCTATATATATGAGGTGATTAGAAAAACCCAGGTAGAGTTAAAGTTTAATTTTCTTAATGAGATTTTCCTTTTCTCAGATTCTTAAAGAATTCAGGAAATGGTATGAAATTATTCTCAAAATTTTGGGAACAGAAATGTCTGTTTACCAAATGCATTTCTGCACGAAAATCCCAGAAATTTTGGAGCGAGAACAGAAACAGTAACCAAACGGGACCTACATTAAGAAAAACGAAATATCAGGGACCTATTTGCAATTATTCTAAAATATTGATATGAATGACAGGCTTTTGCAGAAATGATGGAGAAGGATACAAAAGCAAAGTGGGGGAATTGTTTTGGGCTGGTGCTCCTTCCATTTAACAATTGAATTGCATAACGACCCCTTGGATTATGTGCGCAGTGCAAAGGCCACCATTGATAGGAAGAAGCAATCCCTTGAAGCTTGGTTTTCTCTCTTCATTGCCAATTTAGTCCTTACCTTGTTTGGCTTCAAGGTATATATATTTAACGGATACTAATATTCCAATTAAGATTGCGTCAACAACCGCCTCCGGTTGCATGATTATGTCACCGTTGGTTGTCGAAACTTTGACAACCGGTTGTCGGAATTATTTTAGTTACATTTAACTATTTTTTAGTAACATTTTTTTTTAATATACATTTTAGTTAAAAAAAATTGGTCATATTCAACTAATTTTTTTATTACCGTTTGTCGAAAAATTACGTGAACGTAACCGAAATATATACTAATATGTAACTAAAAAATAAATTACAAAATAGTTACATTTAACTAAACAATACAATAAAAAAATAGATACACGTAACTAAAAAAAGAAAAAAAAAAAAAAGAAATTCGGGGGCTAGCGGCCAGACTTTGGCGAGACGGAAGATGACGGAAAGTGGTGCTCACAGCAAACAATGCAAACATTAGATGGAAGCATTTGATTGGAATTATAAGAGATCATTGATCACGGGACTCAAACACAAGTCAAAATATAATTAAGAGATTTATGCTCAAGTCAAAATTAAAATAGGATAAATTATGAATTAAACTATCTATTCAGAACTATTGACCAATTATCCATATTATTTAATCAAATTGATAGTTTTGAAATGGAAAGGAAAAATAATTGATGTTTTAGGGGTTCGAAGTGTAATTACTTTGTGTTGCAGGCTGCAAGTGCACTGTCAAGTAGAGTACCCTCTCAAACCACAGTGGTGTACTCAAATGTAGTGGGTCCACTGGAGGAGATCACTTTCTTTGGCCATCCAATTGCTTACATTGCTCCTACATGTTATGGTCAATCTGTTGTGAGTATCTTTTGGGGTAATTTTATCAAAACAACCCCCCATCCCTCAATTGCATGAGCACGGATCGAATCAGTCTATCGTTGATAGACTGATTCGATCCAAAGTCTCTTATTAAATTGCCCATTCACTATATTATGTCTTGAAGAGAACTCGAATTTCCACGCTCTTTAGCACGAGATTTTTACCTACCCTCACCCCCACCCCCAACCCCACCCTACCCCACCCCTTCACCCACCTATGCCCCCCCCCCTACCCACCACCCTACCCACCCACCTACCCTACCCTAGCTACCCCCTACCCCCACTCTTCCCCCCCCTAAATCCTCATTACCGCACGGTCACCCTCCTCGATCCCCAACCTCCTCATCTTCTTCTTTTCTCTCTATCTCTCACTCTTATATTCCCTCCCTCTATATGTGTGTGTGTGTGGAGGCTTAGGCAGAGCCATCTTAGACATGAAGTTTAAGACTCTCCTCAACTTTTAATTTTTTTTTTTATCCTTATACTTTTTGAAAAAGTCAATTAAAACCTATAAAATTTTACATAAGCTCCTCCGATTTATACAAATATCTAGTAAACATTTTTCTTGTATTTATTACCCACTCTGTCATTTTATTTTAAACCACAAACCTTCGTTGTCATTGACTAAAAACCATTTAACTCCTTATCATTTTTGATCGAAAATCATTTACGTTAAAAACTTACTGAATTTTTTAAATTAATAACAATTTAACCCTTAATAATTTAATAATAATTAAATAATTAAAAAAATAAACTACATAAATATTTCTTTAAGTTTTTTCATAAATTTTTCCATTTACCTTTTTACAGTAACATTCCTATAAAATATATATTTTTTTTATTTCACCCTTTTCTTTTTTAAAAAATTAAAAAATGAAGAAGAAAATAAACCGGTGGTGGTAGGGGCGGTGGCAAGGGGTGGAGTGTGGTGGTGGGGTGGGGAATAAATGTATTTTTTAAAAATTGGGCTGTTAGTGGATTTTGGGGGGAAAAAAAAAATAATAAAAAAATATTTTTTTTTAAAAATAACAAAAAAGTATTTATGTATTTTTTGCAAAAAAATAAAGGTCAAAAGAGTTCACTAATATTTAGTAAATGACAAGAGCGGAAAGTGATAAATATTCAAAATAAAAAAAAAAATAGCCCCCTCAATCTATTTTCACTTTATTTTTATTTATTTTTAATATTAACCATAAAAAAATTAAATTAATTTTTTTTTTCAGGGTTTATTGATTCATGTAGCAAGTTATGCAAACAAATTAATATTTGTGCTATCAACTGATGAAGAAATAATTCCGGATCCACACACACTATGTGATGATCTTGTTCAATCTCTCAGCTTTATCAAGAGAAAGCAAAGCTAAGGATGACTGATTAAGCCCAGGAATAGGCCTAAATTACTCTTAAAGCCCCCAAAGATGGGGTCTTGTTTCTAGTAATTCCTTATGTTTTAATTTGTCTAATTAATGTGGCTCGATCGGAAAGCACCCGTCACTCATTTAGATATTAGGAGTTTGGGGTGAGCAATCCACAAAATTGAAATTTTAGACCATTCAGTCCATATGCTATAATAAGTTTTCTAGAAATATAAAATTACTGTAATACATAAAAGTTAATATAATTTTAATGTAAAAAATTGTAGTAACTTTATGGTATACAGTGATTTTTGAATTTTTAGAAAAATAATTATTGTGTGTGGACTGCATATGAACTAACATTTTATTTTGGTGGAATATCCACCAAAAAAATCTACATACTATTTGGTAAACAATTAATTATGTTATTAGTCCTTGATGTTTATATGGGATTTCAATTAGGTCCCTTTATTATAACATTGCTCAATTATGACCTTATTATGTTTGTGTCAATATATATATATATATATATATATATATATATATATATTTTTTTTTTTTTTACCCACGAGTGTCCCCACACTCACACAGGTGTCAGACAAATCTCGTTCAGGGTGCGTGACTACCATTCCCAACAAGTATTTTTTCGTAAGCTCGAACCTCTAACTATGCAAATGTCCCTTAACTGTTTTAATTCCAGAAAATCTTACCACTTAAGCTACGCTACGTTGGTACGTTTGTGTCAATATATGTTGATCGGTTTCTAGGATATGCAATCGCTTTTGGATTAATTTCACTTGGGTACCTTGTTCTTTGTGGAAATTAACATGAGACCCCTAATGTTTTTAAAAATAGCATGATGACTTTTTTTACCTTGTAGAATGATCAAATTAATTCTTGATTTTTTAATTAATAGAAAGACAATTATACCCTTCTTCCTTTATATTCTCTATTTTTTTTAAAGAAAGAAATGTATGCTCTATAATTTTATTTTAAAATATTTAAAAAATTAATTTGTTGAGAATAAGGGGTACAATGTGTAATTAATCCACATAGGCTGAATTGTACAAATTCGATTTGAATGCAAAATGACCAAAATACCCTTTGACCGTTGTCATTGACCTTAACTGTCTTGTAATTGGGACAAAATTGAAATATCAAGCAACCAAAGTGTCTATTTCTCAATACGGAGTCCAATCGAATACTGACTGCATTTATGAAAGATAAAAAAAATTCATTATTCCGTTTTCATGGTTTGAACCAAATATAACCTAACCAAAAGCCACCTGAGTTTCTGCGAAATAATGCATTTGCCGACATTGCACAATATTCAATAAATGCCAAAAATCCGAAAATAAATTGATGGTTAATTATGGAGATTTGGTTGAAAGTGTTTTACACATTAATTTTTGAAATATTTTTTCAAAAGAGTCGAATCTTAAATTGATAAGAAAATAATGTATCTCCCATTGACAACCAAACTAATACCTGTTGAATACTTATTCTCATAATGTATTAAAGTTTTTTTTTTTTTTTTTTTAAAAAAGTAAACATTATTTTATATTAATTTTGAAATTATTTCACAAATTTCAATTATTTAAATCATATTTTAAGCATAATTTTTAGCACTCCTAAAACTCACTCCCCCCCCCCCCCCCCCCCCCTCCCTTTTTTTGAGGTAAAATTACAAAACATATATAAATTAATACTAGTCATATGTTTATTTTTTCGTTTTATTTAATGTTAAAATTACCAAGCAAATCGTGTCAACTTTAAACTTATGTTTCAAATTACGATGATATTTTTCTAAAGAATTGATAAAATTATTTATAAATCTTTGGAAATCATTTTAATTAACATAAATAACAAAATAAAAATAATTCATAAATTTTGATTATATTTAGATAGTTCTTGAATGAGGAGTTAATTTAAAATCTCATTTTTTTCTTGATTCTCTAGTGTTTTAAAATTTTAGTCTCTTAGACTGTGTATTTTCGTTTTTAAATTTGGTTTAAATAAATAGTTAAATTTTTTATTCTAAATAAATTTTTAGTTTTCTATAAATTTGGGAAGAATTTTTAAAATATGACCTCTTTAATTTTGTTGCTCTATTTTTTTTTTTTTTTTTTCAAAAAGTATTTAATAAATTTTGATGTTTTGAGCACCATGTAAAGTTTTCAAAATATGTTTTTTTTTTGTTTGTTTTTTTTAGTATACCCACACGTGTCTCCTTATCCACACAGGATAAAAGACTAGCTCGTTCGGGATGCGTAATTGTCCCTTTTAACTAGTATTTTTTCGCAGGCTCGAACTCCTTACTTTGCAGAGATCCTTCATCTACTTTAACTCAAGTGTGTCTTACCACTTGACCTACAACTTGTTGGTAAATATGGTTTTGTTCTTGTTTTATTATTTTATATTAGTTAAAATATAATTTACAAAAATTATAAATAAGCTAATTTATAAGCAAAATATATGATTGGCGCTTGAGATATAATTCTAAAGTTAATATGTAGTTTTGGTAATTTAACATACAACGAAAAGGAAAAATGAGGTTATTAGTTGATAACGGGAATGCAGATACTGTAACCATAAAAATATTTTTGTTAAAAAAAAAATAAAAAAAAAAAAAAAAACTTTAACATAAAAATGAGTGTATTAGTTTATTTATTTATTTATTTATTTATTTTATTTTTTGGTATGAAGGAAAAATAGGAGAAAAAGAAAAATACAAAAATTTTTAAGTAATTTTTTATCCCACCAAACAAATTGAAAAAAAAAATGAGGGAGGTTTTTAGAAAAGTAAAATTACATCCTTAATAATAGAATATTTAATTTACTTTTTCAATATACGAGGATAAAATAGTAACTTCAATAAGTGAATTATTTTTATTTCTCTCATTTTTTTTCCTAACCAAATATAAAATCTTATATTATCTTTTTTTACATCCTTCTAACAAAAAAAACACTAAAAAAATATTTTTCGTTCAGTATGGATAAAATATAATTATTTCAGTTATCTTTTCGACCAAACATACCCTGAAACTATTTGATATAGAAATATAGATTAAGAAAATTTAATTAGGGAAATCCGGGTCAGACACAACTCATCACCATGTGCTAGTCTGGCACGTGCCATGCCCAAAAATCTACAAAACATGCCATGCTGATTAAGAAAATTACACCCGCAGAGACCACAATCTCAAAATACACCATCATAGGCTTCACGTTCCGAGGGCGCAATAATAACACCTCTCGATCATTAAGGAGGGAGCCATTGTTACTTCCTGAATAACAGCTCATCACTCCACTAAACTCACCATATTAACAACAATGGGCAAAATTTGGAGAAAACTTGCTAAACAAAGTTTTCCCCGGTCTAAAAATACCAAAAGGGTGGGGGTTGAGCCAAGTATACACATTCACTCAAATCTACAAAAAAAATAAAAAATAAAATAAAATATTCTAATTAATACTCTGCAAAAATTTTCTCAGACCGCTCAACTAATTCTTACACCAGAGATACAATCCCTACAAATCTATTCAAGGTGTATTATTTTGTTGTAACTCGAATTAGAAGAAATCCCATATTCCTAATCTCAAAGTCATAGCTCAACCATGACTGCATAGACGCAATATATATATATATATATATATATATATATATATATATATGTCAAGACTAATCACTTCATAAAATAGTTAGGATGAGACTAATCAGTTCAAAAAATAACTAGGAGGAGAGTTTTTTTATTCAATTTTAACTAATTAACATTTATTGGTACATAAAAAATTAAAACAATAGGTAGTGATATTTTTTTCTAATATTTACTGCGTCCACATAGTCATGGTCGAGCTTTTAATAATTGGCTAACTAACCGTTTTGAAAAGCAACCGATACAACCGAAGCCTCATGGTCCAATAGTAGCCACGTCGTTATATTTTCATGCAATACAAAATTAAACACGTGGCCATGATACCATGGATTCACAAACATAAAGTATGACATCAAACATTTATTTATGGTTATTATATAAGTAAATGAAAAAGAAGGATTATAATGATATTAGTTTGGTTGGCCAAGGAGGTTTTTTGTTTTTTTTTTTTTTTTTTTTTTTTTTTTTTTTTTTACATACGGGTACAACTCTTTCAAAAAAACACACCAAGAATCAAATTTTGAATTTAATTCAGAATATACTATGTTGATGTAGGAGAGTGCGTTCTTAAAATCGTTCGATGAAGTGATTAGTCGAAGTGCACGTTAGTTAACTCAGACACCTTAAGGGAAAAAACTAATTTTTGTTTTATGTAATTCGCACTATCAAAATTAAATAATCAAATACTGCACTAATGACATCTTACCCTCTGTAGTTTGATCAAAGAGTACTTTATCCCCATGTAATATTTCATAAGCACTTTTGTTTCAGACTAAAATGTCACGGCTAAATTTTTCATTAAAATTAACAACCAAATTTCAAAAAGTCAAAATTAATAAATTACTTAATATTAATTGACATTTATATCTCATGTTTGGTTGGGTAATACCCATTTTCTCTATATTTGTTTCCTTTACTTTATTTTTCGCGTCAGGGTTGGTGTCGTCGGAGTCAACTGTAAGGTTAAGTTTGTTATTTTATGTTATTTATTTAACCGTTAACGTATAACTCGATCAAAGTATATGGAGATAAAGTACCATTAATACTTATAATCAATGATTTAAAAATCGGACTGGACCAGCCGGTTGAATCGTCGATTGGCCATGTTTCCGGTCCGAAAATACCCTAAAAACCGTTTAATCGGCCGGTTCAACCGCGAACCGGTGAACTGGTCTGGTTTTCATCGAATCGGCCAATGTTTCTTCATTTCCCTGTTCAAACCATCATAGGCCTCCGACGATTAACCACCACAGATCGTTTTTTTGATCGACGAGGGTCCTTGCTTGTGCGACCTCCGACGATCAACCACCATAGACCAGAGCCATCCAAACCATTGATGAACTTCACTGGGCACAATCGCTAGCCGTACCAACTGCCGATCAACCACTGCCAACCATCGCCATTCACACCCTCGCTTAGCTGCACCATCATCGCTCACCTCCTTCGTATCGTCATCGTTAGGGTTGCAACGTCAGAGAGAGAGAGAGAGAGAGAGAGAGAAAGGTACCTAATGTGGATTTGGGAAGAAACGGCTGCACACATCTAAGGTTGGGAGGATTTTGACATATCTAGGGTTGGACAGATTTGGGAAGGAGCGACTGCACACAACACAGGTATATAATTGAAAAAGATTTTGACACTTTGTTATCCTAAAGCTTGACCCAAATCTCACTTTAGTTCTCATACTTTTAGTTTGAACACGTAGTAGCTTAAAGTTTTATAATTATTCCATTGCAATCTAAGTGATGATTATCCTCATAATTTTGAATAGAAAATAGTAATTTATTTCACATGTGATTATTTTTAATATTATATATATATATATATTAATGACGTAATTATGACGTCACCGATTCAACCGTGGTTCGCTTACCGGTTGAACCAGTGACCTGGTGATTTTTCCGGTTCGATGTCCAGTTTAGTTTTAAAAACATTGGTTTACAATAACAAATCAATCATGAGATTGAAATTTATTATTTTTAATCATTATCAATAAGGTTATATTCCTTTCAATTAATATCAACTAGTCATTTAATTTTTTTTCTAATATCAACTAATTGTTAAATTAATATAGTTAATACGAAGTAAAACTAAAAAATAAATATTTTGAAAATGACAAGAAATAAATTGTTATTATTTCATTAAAATTATTAGATAAAACTAAAAAACAAATATTTAGAAAATGACTAGAAATAAATTAATTATTATAATTATTAGATTGTCTCTAGAATAAGTCACTTATATTTTTTATCTTCGTTTTTTCTTAGTACTACTAGGATTTTCTCGTGTCTAAAGATATTTTCAATTTTTAATTTATAAGTGTAAAAAGATAGTAAATAATAATAAAAAATTAACCGTTTAAATACAAATGTTAAATTTAAAGAGTAAAAAATATAATTTAACTCAACCACCTATAAAGTGGGGTGTGAAATATTTTAATGTGAAATTTTTCCTCAAAAATTATGTAAAAGTATCATATTCTTTTATTTTTATCAAAATAACAGAGATTAAATTGAGTCCATGTACTTGATATTATTTTAAAAGGGTTGAAATTGATATGTATAAAAGATTAATAACAATATAAATCATCCCAAGACTTGTAACTTAGTGGATATCTAGTTTATTGTTTTTGGAAATGTTTAGTGTTCAACTCTTAATATAACATAAGTTCAGAAGGACTAAATAATAAAAATGTTTAGTGTTCAACTCTTAATATAACATAAGTTCAAAAGGACTAAATAATAGAGCTGTTTACATAAATAGTGCTAAAAAGTTCTAAAAGTTCTCATCTTTTTTACAAAAATGGGTTTAACCAGTCGTAATACGGCCAGTTTCTAATTTTTTTTTTCTTGGTGAAACCGGTTTCACCAAAATGGGGCTGCCACGCTGGCAGCGGCCCCCCTCACCCCTTCCCCCCCCAAATCCCATGCCGTTGCCCCCCTCCCATCCCCTTTTTGATTTATATATATATATATATATATATATATATATATATATATATAATTTAAAATTTGTGATTATTTTTTTATATATCTATATTTAAATTATGATAATTTGAAAATTTATTTAATATTTCAAAATTAAAAATTAAATATAAATTATAATTATTTGGTAAATGTAATTAATTTTAAAATATTAACAAAACATTAGAAATGACCATTATACTGAAATTAAACTCGTTTCCCATAAAAACGCAATTCATTTATGAAACATAAGTTTTTATGGACGAAAGTGCCCACAATAATAGAAAAAATAGAAACTAAAATTAAACAAAGGGAAAAAAATATAATTAATACTTTGTAATTGAACCCAAGGTTTCAAGGATGAAAATGTAAAAAAAAAAAAAAAAAACTAAAATTAATTAAAGGGGAGAAAATATAATTAACACTTTTTAGTTGAAACCTAAGATTTCAGGGGATGTGCCAAAAAAAATTAAAATTAAATATAGGGGCAAAAATATAATTAACACTTTTTAGTTAAAACCCAACATTTCAAGTATGAAAGTGCAAAAAAAAAAAAAAAAAAAAAAAAAAAAAAAACTAAAATTAAAAAAGGGGGCAAAAATGTAATTAACATTGTTTAATTGAATCCCAATATTTGTATTATGAAAGTGCCAAAAACAATTAAAATTAAATATAGGGGCGGAAATATAATTAATACTTTTTAGTTGGAGCCCAAAATTTCAAGTATGAAAGTGAAAAAATAGAAATAAAAAAATCCTAAAATTAAAAAAAGGGGGGGGGGGGGGGGGGGGAGAAAATGTAATTAACACTTTTTAATTGAATTCAAAAGTTTGTATTAAATATAAATTTTAAAAAAAATTATATAACAAACGGCGACAGTCACCGAACGGACCCCCTCAAACGTACGACGATAGGAATGAATTCATTTTTTTTGTACATAAACTATGTTCGTAAGAGTACATAATAAAACTTAAAAATATCACAACGAACTGGCGAATATTTTTTAAATAATTGTCAAAGTTAGTTGGATGAGTTGATTCTGCAGTGTTTTTTCGCAACTTTGAGTTAAAAAAAGATGATTTATCCGTACCCGAAATGAACCTAATTTTTTATATAATCTGGGTTCCTAAGACTACATAATAAAATTTAAAAATGTAAAAATGGACAGGTGAATTAGTTTTAAATAATCGTCAAAGTTGGTCTGATAAGTTGGTTCTACATTGTTTTTTGGCCAATTTTGAGTTAACAAAAAATAGTCTATCCCTAACCAAAATGAAACCTTTTTTTTTTTTTTTTGTAAATAAACTGTCTTTCAGTACATAATAAATAAAACTTAAAAATTTCAGAACGGACTAGCGAATATTTTTTAAATAATTGTCAAAGTTAGTCGGATGAGTTGGTTCTGCAGTGTTTTTTCACAACTTTGAGTTAAAAAACGATGGTCTATCCGTACCCGAAATGAACCCAATTTTTTTTTTTTTACATAATTTGGGTTCCTAATATTCCATAATAAAATGTAAAAATGTCAAAACAGACAAGTGAAGTAATTTTAAATAATCGTCAAAGTTGGTCGTATGAGCTAGTTCGGTAGTATTTTTTGGCCATTTTGAGTTAACGAAGGATGGTCTATCCGTAATCGAAATGAACCCAATTTTTTTGTACATAAATTGTATTACTAATACTACATACTAAAACTTAAAAAAGTCAAAACGGACTAGTGAACTAAGTTTAAATAATCGTCAAAGTTGGTCGGATGAGTTGGTTCTGTAGTGTTTTTTCGCAAATTTGAGTTAAAAAACGATAGTCTATCTGTACCCGAAATAAACCCAATTTTATTTTACATAATATGGGTTCATAAGACTACGTAATAAAACTTAAAAATGTCAAAATGGATGGGTGAATTAATTTTAAATAATCGTCAAAGTTGGTCGGATGAACTGATTCTGCATTATTATTTGGCAACTTTGAGTTAACAAAAGATGGTCTATACGTAACCAAAATGAACCCAAATATTTTGTACATAAATTATGTTACTACGACTATATACTAAAACTTAAAAAAGTCAAAACGGACTAGTGAACTAATTTTCAATAATCGTCAAAATTGGTCAGATGAGTTGGTTGTGCAATTTTTTTTGCAACTTTGAATTTAAAAAAGATAATATATCCGTACTCGAAATGAACCCAATTTTTTTGTACATAATCTGGGTTCCTAAAACTGCTTAATAAAACTTAAAAATATCAAAACGGAATAGTGAACTAATTTTAAATAATCGTCAAAATTGGTCGGATGAGTTGGTTCTGCAGTTTTTTTTTGCAACTTTGAGTTTAAAAAAGATGGTCTATCCATACTTGAAATGAACCCCATTTTTTTGCACATAATCTGAGTTCCTAAGACTACGTAATAAAACTTAAAAATGTTAAAATGGACTAGTGAGCTAATTTTAAATAATCGTCAAAATTGGTCGGATGAGTTGGTTCTGCAATTTTCTTTTGCAACTTTGAGTTAACAAAAGATGGTCTATCCGTAATCGAAATGAACTCAATTTTTTTGTACATAATATGGGATCCTACGAGTACGTAATAAAACTTAAAAATGTCAGCACGGATTGGTGAATTAATTTTAAATAATCATTAAATTTGGTCAGATGAGTTGGTTCTGCAGTTTTTTTTTTCTTTGCAACTTTGAGTTAACAAAAGATGGTCTATCTGTACCCGAAATAAACCTAATGTTTTTGTACCTTGTTCTGGGTTCCTTAGACTACGTCATAAAACTTAAAAATGTCTGAACGGACTACTGAATAAATTTTAAATAATCGTCAAAATTGGTCGGATGAGTTGTTTCGACGACGATACAGTTTTTTTGACAACTTTGACTTAAGAAAAGATGACTTATCCACAAGAAAAATGTATCCATTTTTTTGTGTGCATAAAGTGCATTCATAACACTACGTAATAAAACTTAGAATCCTAAAAACGGACTAGTGAATAATTTTAAAATAATTGTCAAACTTGATAGGCTGAGTTGTTTAGGTGACTTTGCAGTATTTTTTGGCAAGTTTGACTTAACAAAATATGGTATATCCGTAACCGTAAAGAACCCAATGTTTTTGTATATAAACTGCGTTTATAACACTACATAATAAAATTTATAACACTCAAATAGGTAATAATTTTTAAATAATCGTCAAAATGGGTGGGATTAGTTGTTTAGACGACGATGCAATTTGCAAGTTCCATCAAACGAATCGAGAAGAAAATTAACTCCTTCAGAAGGTCAAATCCAACCAATAAAGAATTGCAAGTTACTCATACACCCAACCACAACTTCCACATTAGATAGCTTGAACGGAATTTTAGTCCTCCTCATTTGATTCATACGATATTAATTCTGAGGCCCCAAACTAACCTTTAGAGGCTTGCGTATATACACAAGCTCACCACGCCCTGCAGTATTTAGGGCTGAATTCACATATTCAGGAATAGCAAAATGCAAGAATGCATAGGATTCAACCTTTTCATAATCATCCATTTTTTGAATATTGCCAACGTCAATCTCAAAACATGGATATGATTCAGCAGGAGTTGAAGATGTCTTTAGTCTACATCTTAAAACTGCCCCCATCATTTTCTTCAAAATACTCCAAAAGCATTTTTGCAGTGGTGTATTTGTCAAACCTACCAACACTAACTTGCGTAACCACCATCAGCTTTTCACTCCGCCCTGAACCCATTCTTTTCTCGTACAAAAAAAAAAATCTCGATATCCTGCCAAAGTTCAAACTTTGAAAAAATATAAATCATATAACACTGTTACTGTTATTTTCTTAATTAGCACAAAAAGTGTTATGTTTTTTCAAACTTGAAGAGTTAGTCAATTTTTACACCATGCAGTATTTGGTTTGCAAAGTAAGATTAACCCAATTATAATTGTTTTTAATATTTTACAAATAAGATTATATACAATTTGTATGAGTTATTTCGATGAAGATGATATTTTTTTTTGTTTAATTAAATTTTGAGTTAATAAAATGTAGCATATTTGTAACGGAATCCATTTTCTTTTTGAACAACTAGATAATAAATATTAAAACACTGAAAACGGACTAGTGAATAACAATAATTATTTTATATTACAACCTCATAACAATACAAAATTAATTTATCAAAAATATTAATTATTCAACCCCAGTTTGATAACAACTTTGAGTTAATTAACGGTGATATATCAATATTTTAAATAAGGTCAATTTTTAATTTATTTTTGCATAAATTATGTTGAAAACACTGCATAAATTGGTGAAATGAGCTGTTTTTTCTTCTTCCCCATCCAACCATATAATTTCTAGGTTATTTTTGACAGTCCAGAAAGTATAATAAGTCGAAATATTCATTCTCATCTGCAACAATCAATATATGTATTCACTAAATTAGCAACTGAAATCAAAATTTTTCCTAAGCATATAGATCAAACTAATTATAAATAACAAGCTAGCATTACTGCTGATGCGATTCTTCACTGTCAGGTATCGAGATCTAAAAACTCTTCATTCGTTGACGCCATCAGTGAAAAGTTCAGTTTTTGTAGAGTTTCCAGTCCTTGCCACCACTTCAACATTTTAAGAAATCATAAATTAATTAACAAAATAAGATATTTTCACTCACTTTTCAAATAAAAAGTTGTACACAGTTGTGAAAGAAGAATATTGTCACGGCATAAGCAAAAATCCATAATTTGTAATGAAGGACATGGATATGGTAGAAGTAGAAAAGACATTATTTCGGAAAAAGAAAAAAGAAAAAAAGAGATAAATGTGTTTGTAATGAAGGACATGGATATGGTAGAAGCAACATTCAATAAATGGATATTGTTACTGACCTGCGAAATAGAAAGTCATAGATAGTTGTGAAAGCAGAACATTAGCATGACAGAAGCAAAAAGACACAATTTCTAATGAAGAATATGACTGTGGCAGAAGCAACACCATTTCTAAAGAAGAAAAGAGTAAGGTGTTTATTAATGTGAATGATTGTTGAATGAATATTATTATTTAGGGAAATTTGCCCAAAGTTCCCATTCTATAAAAATACCACTTTACGGAGCTTTGTAACAGTGATTTTTTTACACATGAAATGGTTCTTAGAATGTTATTTTTGAAATCTTGGGACCTTTCAAAAAGTCTCATTATTTATATAAGAATACGAAAAGATAATTATTATGAATCCATCCATAGCATGGCCGAATCCTATCTACAATAGTAAATATCTTTATATATATATATATAAAATTAATAGTAATTAAAAAATTTAATTTTTTGAAATTAATTAAAATTTCAAAATTTAAAATATTAAATAAAATTTTCAATTAATTTTTTTTTAAAATTATATATAATTTTATTTTTCACCAAATAGTTAAAGTTCGGATCAAGAGATAAGGTTTACTTCAATTTTGAGTTGTACCAAAAGGAAAAAAAATAATTACTCTGAAAACTAAAAATAAAATTACACAAATTCGAATCTAAAAAATATATATTTACATCAAAATAATTTTACTAAAAATATATATTTACATAAAAATATTTTTTTTAAAATAAAGTGTTATTACTAAGCTTAAATGTTCGATTAAGCTACGGCTCCAAATTTTTAAATCAACACAAAACTGTAAATAACTCTAACAGAAAAATATGATGAATGTAATTAAAAAATGAAAAACAAATAGAAAGTATTTATAGAAAAAAATTAAAATTTTAAAATAGAGAGAAAGTAAAAAAATATATTAAAAAAAATGATGAAACTGATTGGCAATTTTTTTTTCTATTAAATTTTAACATATATTTTTTTAGTTGTTTAAAATATTTAAAAAAATAGGAATCTTAGTGAAAATATTAATAAAAAAAAAAACCAAAAATAATATTAAAATTTAAAATAAATTAAAAAAAAAAAAAAACCGGCCGTTGGAGGGCTGGTTTTAATTTAAAACCAGCCACCCCACGACCGGTTTCTTAAAAATAAAATTAAAAAAAATAAAATTTTAATTTGAAAATGAAATTTAAAAAATAAAATAAAATTTTAATTTTAATTTGAAAATTAAATTTAAAAAAAAAAAAAAAAAAAATCCTAAAACAAAACTGGCCTTGGGGCGGCCGGAATCAAAAATAAAATTTTATATATTTAAAAAAATATATAATTATATTTTAAAAATATATATAATTTCGAAATTAAAAATATATATAATTTCGAAATTTGTAAAAATATATACAATTTCAATTTCAACCGAATTTAAAAAAATATATAAAAAGAATATAAATTGTTTAAAAAATTATTCAAATATTGTAAACAAAAATCCAAAAAAAAAACTAAAAAATAATTAAATTTTCTGTAAATGAATGTTGACCCAAAAAATGAATCATCACCAAATAGTTAAACTTCTGACCAAAAGATAAGATTTACTTGAATTTAGATGGTACAAAATCAAATAAAATAATTACTTTGCACAGCTCACCAAATAGATAAAATTCTGACCAACAAATAAGATTTACTTTAATCTTGGATTGGACGAAAAGAAAAAAATTAATTATTCTGAAAAGCCTATAAAATTTATGCAACCTATTTTTTGACCAAAAATTGTAAATAACGACAATTATTGTAAAATAAAAAGTTTGAACTTGATTTGACATACTGCAGTTATTTCGTCCTTTTTAAAAGAATATAAATTGTTTAAAAAATTATTTTTAAATGAATTAAAAAAAAATAATGATTTTTAATTATTTTTTCAAATTTTATTATTTTTTCATTTTTTTTTATTGTAAATAAGGACAATAATTATACAATTGTCACTGCAAAAGTATAAAGTTAATTTGATATTTGAGACTTGTCAATTACCGTGTTACTATAAAAACTGAGTTTTGTATTTGAACGTCTTCAAATATGAACTCAAGTGAAGAAAGTTCATATAGCTTTTCAAGTGAGGAAAACTCATATGGTGTTTGGGGTTGGCCTGGTCCCTGGGATCACTTAAGTCGTTGGGTTCTGAAACCATATTATGACGACTACTGGAGCGAGCAAGACATCAATCCGATAGAGTATCGTGTTGGGCTACGCTAAGAATGGGAATATAGGGTGAAAGAGTCTAACAATCTTGTATCTTATTTGATAGCTCTTAATGCATCGGTTCCGCATCGTCGAAATCTTCAGATGCCTTGACGATGTATAATTGATGACACAGCCGAGATTGAAGATGCTATTACACGAATTCGCTTAGAAAATAATAGAATGTTGTTGCGCAGCAGGCGATACTATCTACTCCAACTAGCCAATGAAATGGCTGCTGCAAGTAACAGACTACTCTCTCCGAACGAATATCATAACGTGATAACCAACAATGAATATCTGTCTGAGGGATACATGTCCAATGAAGAATAAAAAAAAAAAATTGCTAGTTGAATTTTTGTTTTTTTAGTTTTTTTTGTGTGATTATCAATGAAGAAAATTTAAATTGACTGTAACGTTATCATAAATTAATGTAAAAATGATACACTAGACTTGAAAAGAAATACATAGTGAAATTGCAAACCACAAATGCGAAAACATTATACATTATTCTTATTATCAGACATTTCAATATCCGTCTGATATTGAGGTTTCTTTGAGCATTTCATGTAAGTACGCGCTTCGGCAAAGAAACCTTCTTATTTTGTTTGTTACTTGAGTTCACTAGACATTAATTTGGAGTTTGGAGCTTCATCTATCATTTGACCTTCTCATTCTCCTATTGCCGGTATTTTGGAGTTTCAATTTCATCTATTATTTGAGGTTAGTAATAATACATTATTTTAGTTAAATTTTTTAGATGTTAATATATGTTTCCATGTTAAAATCTGTGTAATTATGTTTTTATGTTTATAACATTATTTGTTGGTAATTTTTTTAAATGTTAATATATGTTTTTAGGTTAGATTTTGCGTAAGTATTATTTTATAGTTAATATAGTTATGTTTTTATGTTAATCCTAGGAACGAAACAAAGTAATAAAAATAACTTTAATATAAAATGTCATTTATCCAAAAAAAAAATTTGTATTATTTTATTAATAATAAAAATATATATTAAATTATTAATCTTAATAAAAATTATTATTAATAAATTTTATTGGGAAAAGTTGTTTTAAAAAGTTAAATTAGTAATTTTTAGTATTATATGTTATTTAACTTAACAATTTATATTACTTTGAGTTTTAGTCATTCTCTTATTTTGTTCGTTATTTGATTTCACTAGACATTAGTTTGGAGTTTGGAGCTTCATCTATTATTTGACCTTCTCATTCTACTATCACCGGTATTTTCGAGTTTCAGTTTCATCTATTATTTGAGGTTAGTAACAATACATTATTTTAGTTAATTTTTTTAGATGTTAATATATGTTTCCATGTTAAAATTTGTATAATTTTGTTTTTATGTTTATAACATTATTTGTGGGTAATTTTTTTAAATGTTAATATATGTTTTTAGGTTAGATTTTGCGTAAGTATTATTTTATAATTAATATAATTATGTTTTTATGTTAATCTCAGGAACGAAACAAAATAATAAAAATAACTTTAGTATAAAATGTCATTTATCCAAAAAAAAAAAAGTTGTATTATTATTTATAGATTATAATAAAAATAAAAATAAAAACAATGGAGAATCCGACCCTCACAGGGCGAGATTCTCTTTTTTAATATATAAAATTACTTGATTCCGGCCCTGTTATGGCCAGAATCAACTTTTGTTTTTAAAATTTTTCTTTTATGTTTTTTTGACAATTTTTTAAATAATTTAACAAAATATATATCTCTAATAAAACAATTTTAACTGTAATTTGCTTTGGATTTGATTTAAATATCAATTAAATTTGATGATATTTTTTTAGTTTTTCATTAAATTATTGAGAAATTATTGTAATATCTTCTAAATTGAGAAATTAGGATTTGTGCCACATAGAGAGAATTTTATAATATCTTCTAAATTTTTAGATTTAGTGGAAGTGTGTTTTTTTCAATGATATTTTTGTTGTTGATTTCTTTTATTTTTTTGCTTAATTATCTAAATATTAAGGGGGTCTTTTTGTTCCCATATTTCTGTATTTTCCTCCCAGATTTTTTTGTTTCCAGTTCTGTTTGTTTTTCGCTCTATTTTTTTCGTTGTTTTTTAATCACAAGTTTAAATTGAGTGTGCACGCTAAATTATGTTCTCCAACATTTTGTGTATTTTGTTCTTCATAGATATGTAGACAAATAACCTAATGTTACCCAATAAGAATTTCAGAAAAAAATATCTCAAATTTCTATTTTTTTTATGTCTGTTTCCATATCTCTGCAACACATATTTCTATTTCAAGTTCTGTTTGTTCACATTTTTTTGTGTTATGTTTATTTTTATTAATATCAATTCTTTTGCACAGAACTATATTTTGACTTTTGAATTATTATTTTGTTGCATATGCCAAGTGGAGCATTTAATTGAAGTAATGATTATATTTGGATAGGCATTACACATCTTGGGTTTGATTTTGTTTCGGTTTAACTCATTCTTTATTTTTGTTATTGGATATCGATCGTGTTGTACAAATAGATGAGATTGTATCATTTTTTTTAGGTTCAATTTTTTATTTTTATTTTTATTTATTTATTTATTATTATTATTATTATTATTATTTTTTTTTTTTTTTTTTTTTTTTTTCATATTTGGCATCTCCCTTTCTTCATTCGCTCCCTTCCAGGCTCCTGATTTGAACCCTAATACCGTGCAGATCCCGATACCGAACAGCCGCCGCGAACTCTAACAGCGACGAACAACAGATCCAACCTCTCTTATGTGTATGGCTCAACCGGATTACTATTGCTCCGTTGTCTTTGCCGTCGCCATTCCCAACGCCATCGCCATTGCCTTATCGATTTAGAAATCCCTTTTCGTCGGCGACATTCTATCTCCATCGAAATCCGGTAAGACTTCCATTTTCTGTTTATTTAGTTCATAGTTCATTAGTTGAACTTACTCAGTTGCAAGGCTTTATTTCCGTCTCACAAACCACCTCTATCGCCATATGTAGCCAGAGCGCCATCACCATTGCCATTTGCAACCAGATCACTATCGCTCCGTCGTCTTCACCATCACCATTCCAACCCTCATCACCATAGCCACTACTTCATCGATTCAGAAATCCATATTCGTCAGCGACATTCTCTTTCCATCGAAATCCAATAAGACTTCAATTTTCTGTTTATTTAGTTCATAGTTTGTTAGTTGAACTTACTCAGCCATTGGTACTATTTTTTATTTTTTTGGTTCTTTAGATGGCGTTTGGTTAGTAATTCTATTCCCATATTTCTGTTTAGGTACGCTCAACACTTGGAACAAAAGTACAAATGTGGGAATAACGTTATTGTGTTTCCTTAAAATTAAGTTGAATCATTAAAAAGCTGAACAAAAAAATATATATTTGTGGCTTCATTTTTCTAAGAACAGGACAGTCTTTTCTAATTACCTTAATTTGTTTCAGTATTTTGATTCTATATCTAATTGGTAGTATTTATATTCTTCATAGGTTTAAGCTCGAGTGGAGATGACGAGACACGCTAACTAGAAAAGGTAGGAATAAATTTAACTTGGACTATTAAATTATGTGTTTAATTTTGATTTATACTTTCATTCCTAACCATTCATACAGATATATAGAATGGATGCATCATTTGGAGCTACAATTTTATCCTTGGATATCTTTGTGGGAGATCACATCTCCTGATAAGTGTGCTTCCCTGATAGAGATGATATGGTCAGTTGTAGTAAATTTACATGATAGCAATTACTTTATTCAACTATCAACTGTAATAATGTATTGTATTCTAAATTCTTGGATACCTTCAAGGGATTCAACTACTATTTAGTGCTTTACAATGCTTGCATATATGTATTGTATTCTAAATTCTTAGACACATTCAAGGGCTCCAACTACTCTTTAGTGCTTCACAATGCTTACATAAAGCCCCACTAATTAATATTGTACTCTTTAGTGCTTTACTTGCAGGTGTTGTAAGTTGTGACAACTACTTTGAATTCAGTTTTATTTTACATTACAAATACTATTTCTTTTTTTGTAGCATGCATATATAGACATCAAGAATGCATTTTGGATGTAAAAAATCATTGTAGTAGTGTTAAAAGTCGTTATTTTTTTCCTTTGCCAATATTGGGGAGTTGAATCCCACTATTTCTACCCCTTTCCTCTCTCTAATGTTGATTGAAAATTGTTATAAGTGTCAATTCCTAATTAATTTTTACTTTTATTATTTCTTTAGGTGCTAGGCTTTGTCTGATGCTCGACCTTCCTGGAGGTTCAGTTTCTATCACTGGAATTGATGTTGCAACAGATCGGTTAACAGCTTACAGAACTATGCTGCAAAAGTATGCTCTTGGTGATTAAGATAAGTTCTAGTAGTCTTGGGTGGTGGACTAATTATTACTACATTTATAATGTATATAATTAGTTGTAATTATTTGTCGTATTGTTAAAGTTCATTATGTCAGTTGTTGTGCGTGATTTTTAGTGGTTGTGTTGTTTAAAAATATGAGTTGATAATTTGGAATGTCAAATAAATAAAGGGGATTATGTCCAATTTTCAAATATTGGAGTGCGTCATATAAACAAAAGGGATTATGTCCATATTTTAAATTTTCTATTAGTCGTGTTTGTTTATGCTATGTTCATTACAAAACAAGAGTTGATTGTTTGGTAATGTTATAAAATTAAAATCCGTGCCTTCAATCACGGGTTATACATTCGACATTTTCAAATATAGATATTTTACAAGTATAAAATGTTTCTTTTTTGTGTTTTAAACCCGAATATTTGTGTTATTTTAATTGTAGTATTATTTTAATAGCTGAATATTTGTGTTATTTTATATTGATTGTGTTGTATATCCCATATTACATTGTTTGTTGGTGGTTGTTAATTATTGTTGATATTGTAATAAAAACGGTGTAGAATGTTGTACCAACAAAAGAGATTATTTCAATTTTTTTTTTTAGGTTTCAATTTTTTTTTTCACATCCGTGCCTTCAAGCACAGGTCATACCCTAGTATATATGTATTATACAAATCGAAACACATAAATTGGGAATAGGGAACGAGAAGGATCCAGAAAAAAAAAAAAAAAAAAAAAACAAACAAACGGGAAAGGAAGCAGAAACAGGAAAGAGAGAAAGAAGAGAGAGAGAGAGAGGAAGATCGGCCGGCAGTCGGTTCGGACGTCTGGTGAGTGTTTGGGGGTCGGCGATCGTGTGGGGTGGTATGCTTGGTCGCCGGAGAGCTTCGTGAGGGTGTCGTCGTCAAATTTCATAAGAGAGAGTGGTGGTTCGGCGAAGGTGGTGGGTTATCGTCTTCGGTCGTCCGGTGAGCACTCCATCGGTCGTTCAGGTGCGAGTGTGCGTATTTCGTGATCGTTGCAGTCGTCGGGGTGCTCTGCTCATCCGGTGGGAGTAATCGCCGGTGGTTTCTGGTTTTGTCCGACGGTGACATTCGGCGGAGTGGGTGTGTGTTTCGTTTCTTGTTTTCTGCAACATGGGTGTTGTTTGTGTGCTCTGGGTGTGGTTAATAGTGTGTGTGTTCTCTGACCATCGACGCTGTGCGTGTGGGGTGTGCGTCGGTTTGTTCGGTCGGTGGGTGTGGGTGATGGGCCGGCGGTGAGTGGGAGTTAGTGAGAGAGAGAGAGAGAGTCGGCTGTGGGCGTGTGGGTCTCTGTTCTGGTCGGACAGAACTGCTGCTGCTGTGTGTGTGTGGGTTTGTCGCGGCAGTCTGTGTAGGTGTGCAGTTCAAAATGCCGCTGGGTGAGTGTGAGGTGCATAGCCGGCGTGTGGTGCGTGGCCGGATGGCAGAAAACCAAAACAGAACAGAAGCGAAAAAAAACAAAAAAGAAAAGAGAATAGGGAAAAATTACACAAACAACCCCAATAAAATCCAAAATCCATCTCGCGGCCGACAGACGATTTGGAACAGGTAAAATCTAAATCGATTATTATTTTCGTTAAATTAAATTATTAGCATTAATGGTTTCGCAAGTGTAATAGTAATCCCCATAATCGTAATGATATGTTAATAATTGCAAATCTAAATAAATTGGTACCATAAATATTAACGAGACGAGACGGACAAAATAATAATCATTCATAATAAAACAATTAGGGAATAAGAAATATGGAATTTAGGGCCTGCATTGCATATTAGTTATTTAAACAAAATATTAATCTAGGCCTATCGTTATTAGGTTCGCAGGTGCCAGCGTCCGAGTTGTAGTATGGGAATCTAGGTGAATGTACTGTCTTCTAGTAAATTACAAAATCTATTTTCATTTATATTATGGAAAAATGGGTTTATTTAGAACTGGACGAATTTGTAACTTATATGGATCAAGCAGTGTTGGGTGTTAGTGAAATTGTGGATTTCGTTGTTTTTTTTTTTTTTTTTTTTTTTTTTTAAATGATGGAAAAATGATATTTGGATTAAATGGGTTTTGGAGATAGAGGGTGATTTTATTGATTTGACTATGTCATAGCTTTGATCCCGATAGGAGGGTACGTCCTGCGGGATGATTTTATTATGTCATGTCCGGAGGGTTAGTCTGGCAGGTGGTTATTGATATTATGTCCTGTCCAGGGGGATAGTCTTGCAGGTGGTTATTTGACCCGTTTGGGATGCAAACCCTGCGGATGATATGGTACCGTTGTAACTCTCGATTGTGAGGTTAAAACGATCATATGGCTAGTCGGAGGGTGTTGTGGTGTTTTGTCGTATACAAGGAACTGGTTGGATATACGTATATATATTGCTTTAATTGGAATGATTCAGTTTGGATACATATTACTTTAAAATGATTGGCGTATAAATATATATTATTTTGGTTGACTAGTGAGATATTTTATCACATGTTAAGATGTGGGACTGGTGGGTCTAAATTACTTGGACAGGTCGATATAAAATATTTGAGTTGTTTGATCTAAAATAATCGGGTGGTTGATTTTCAAATGTTTGGATCGAATATTGGTTATATATATATATATGTATGTATTCGTTTATTTCATTTGCGACAGGAAAAACTGGATTTCCATATGGTATGTGGGTATATTATATTTTTATTTTGTGTTTTTTATATACATTATTTCTTTACAATGTGGACAGAGATGAATTGTCTCCGTATGTGGAGTGCGGTATATATTATTAGTATATCATTTCATTTCATTGGTGAAAATGGAACCGGGTATGTGATTTTATTATTTTGTATTTCAAGGCATGATGTTTATTATTTATACTTGATCCATGTAATGTTTTTATTATGAAGACAGAACACCGATAAGAAATTTTGGGGTGCAGGTACCGCAGCTAGGAGTTGGTCCACTACTGGCACTAGGTAGAGTCCGGAGGTAATGTCGTTTCTAGAGGTGAGCCGGTTGGATGTGAACCATGGAAGGTTCAGGTTTGTTTCATATTTTTTGGTTGTAAATATTTGGGACTGATATATTCCCAAATTTTGGGAACGAGTAATTATATATATAGTATTGGAAAGAAAGAAGAAAATTATACAATAGCGCGAGTAGGTACGTATGGACTTATGGATGGATATACGTCGATGGGTCAGGTGACGTCACGCTTGGCCTTGGGTGACGGGTGCCGAGGTGGGGTGTGACATTTGTGGTATCGGAGCCTAGATTATAGGTTCTATAGACATGTCAGTCGTCGAGCCAATGGTGGACCATGAGATAGGGTGTTGATAGGTGACTTCGGCATGTGAGTAATAGTTATTTCATTATATTAGATAGTGCATTGGTATCGTGCATTGTTATTGATCTTGTTGGTAATTAGGGGTGCGACGAAGTTGAGATATTGCTAATTGGTAGTTGGGTGGTGGTGTTGGTAGTGGTGATTGATGGACCATGATTGTGGGGATGCTAGTAGTTTTAACTAATTAATTATAATTGATAAGTAATCATATTCGTATTACTTGATGTTGGGATTCACTATCGGTAGCACCTAATATTTTAGTTGTTAAAACAATAGATAGTGTGACAGAGCACACTTAAGTTGGATTATTAAACAATATCTAAGATGTGTATAAAACTGTCTTTTAGGCAATATTAAGGGAACTTTGTATCTTTATTGAAGGGGGCGTACGTATTATTGGAATAAGATAAGATGATTGCTTGTAGACTAATCTAGAAAACGATGTAATGGGTAATAATTGACAATATGTCTTGGGATTGACGAGCAATACAAAAAAAAAAATCATAAAGAATAATGTGTAGGAGACAGCCAAGAACAGTGAACCGTGTTGATAGTTAGTGCGCATAAATATAGTTCGTTTCGTATAGGTAATATGGAGTTGTCAGTGGATTGTTCCAAAAAGAAGTTACCTTCCAAATCTTAGATAAATCAAAGTTTGTATTTTTGGGAGATGTAATCATTACCCCAGTCAATTAGATTTTTGGTCCAGGAGGTCAGGAAGTTATTAAAGAATGGATATCAGGAATACCTCGCGCAGGTGAGGGGCACCAGTCAGCACGAAGTTTGGATGACGGTTCGTAATAAATACTCGTCGCCTAGGATTGATGATTGGTTCGACCAACTGCAGAAGATCAAGGTGTTTTTCCAAAATAGATTTTCGATTAGGGTATCACCAGTTGGAAGTCAGAGACAGTGACGTGGTAAAAACGGCGATCCGATCGAGAGTAGAGAAGAGAATGCAAAGCATCTCCAGATTGTGTTGCAGACGTTGCGAGAGAAATAATTGTATGCTAAATTCAATAAATGTGAGTTTTAGTTGGATCGAGTTGTAATTTTGGGACATGTGATATTGGGAGATAATATTCAAGTAAATCCAAAGAAATTCGACGTTGTGGTTCAATTGGAAAGGCTGAAAAGTGTAACCGAAGTTCGAAACTTTTTGGGGATTGGCAGGTTATTATCGTCAATTGGTGCAGGGATTCTCTGTTATAGCTGTTCCAATGACCTGATTGACCCGCAAGAAATCTAAATTTGAGAAGACTGATAAATGTGAGCGTCATTACCCGATGCATGAATTGGAGTGGCAACGATTGTGGTTGCCTTGAAGTTTTGGAGACATTACTTGTATGGCGAGACTTGTGGGATATACATCGACCACTAGCGTTTGAAATATTTGTTTGTTCAAAAGGAGTTAAATCGGAGGCAGAGGTGTTGAAGGGAATTGATCAAAGATTACGATTGTACTATCTATTATTATCCAGGAAAGGCCAATGTTGTAGCGGATGTTTTGAGTCAAAAATCGATAGGTTGGGTTGCGCACATTCAGGTTGTTCATACTAATTTATATGTTGAGTTGAGACTCTTGTCATTTTAGTGGGCAGTTGGTCAGATGGCAACGTTGTTTGAGATTTTGACTTTTAAACCGACATTGATCGACCGTGTTGTAGAAACACAGAAGTCGGATGTCCAGTTGGGAAAAGATTAGAGATGAAGTGAAAAATGATCACAAAGCTGACTATCGTGTCAGAAATAATGATGAAGTCTTGATGATTGAAAATGGATTGTGTATTCTTAATAATGCCCATTTGACGAAAGATACCTTAAAAAAAGTGCATAGTTCAATATACTCAATGCACCCCGGTAGTACCAAAACATATCGAGATTTGTGTGAGCATTATTTGTAAATCGGAATGGAACGAGAAATTACAGAATTTGTTGCTAGATGTCTTGTTTGTTAGCAAGTTAAGATCGAGCATCAACGTCCAGGTGAGTTATTGCAGCCTTTACCTATTCTATAATGGAAAAGGGAGCGCAACACGATGAATTTTGTCTCGGGATTACCTCGCATTCGAAAGGGACATAATTATATTTAAGTAATTGTAGATAGGCTTACTAAGTCTATTTATTTTATGGTTATAAAACGACGTATTCTCTTGATAAGTATGCCCAAATTGTATATTGACGAGATGGTTAGGTTGCATGGTGCACCGATTTTTATAGTGTCGGATCGAGATCTGAGATTTATTTTGAAGTTCTGGACGAGTTTCCAAATTGCTTTAGGTGCCAAGTTGAAATTCGATACCGCTTTTTACTTGCAGACTAACAGTCATTCCGGAAGTATGGTTCAGACGTTGGAAGATATGTTAAGGAGTTGTGTTTTGGAATTTTCTGGTAGTTGGGATGTTTATGTGACGCTAATGGAATTTGTTTAAAATAACAAGTACTTTTTCGGCGATCAAGGTGGCACCGTATAAAGCGCTGTATGAAAAGGATGTAGGACACCAGTCAAATAGACTTAACTGAGATAGGAGAATGGAAATTGTTGAGATTTAGATACAGCCCAATGTGGCTACATTTTTAGTGGGAAATGGATTTTGATAAAAATAATTCAACTAGATATATTGGACCACTACTAACATTAGGCGGAGTCGGAATATGGGGGTCATTGAGATTTCATGGGGAAAGGATAATTTGAGTTATCCTTGAGTTGATGAGTATTATTGATATAATATTTTACCTACATTGACTATTGACTTTTGTGACGTATCGAATTTTGTAGTTGGGACATATTCATGTATTTCGATCCATATTTATACGTGGTTAAATGTTTGAAGCGTTTTTATGTGGATTGAGACATAATTGAAGCATGTGGCCTTATCAAGGACTTAATTAAATGTAGAGGCATGAAGGGAATTCTTATAGATGACCTATTTGACGTAAGTTGATACGTAATTATATGGTTGATACGTATTTGAGTGGTTTGGGACATATTTATGTCGTTCCATGATATTTATGTGTCTCGAGGAATATTTATATGATTTCGACATGTTTAGGTGTTTTGCAAAATATTTATGTGAGTTTGACGTATCGCGGAAATGTTGTTATTTGAAGTTGGATGGTAGTAATATTATAAAACGTTTACGAAATTATTGAAATTTTGATGTGGATATCGCGATTGATGATTTTAAGTCTCATGGGTCAGTTCACGTGGGGTTTGGGCTATCTGTTGTGTATGAGATTGGTTGCAAATATTGTTGGTTTAAAGGTTGAATGGAGATGTTGTTCTAAAATCAAGTGTGATTAACATGACCATGCGGTGCGAATTTGAAATATTTTTGTTTTGACCATTCGGGATAAAATTTCTTTTAGAGAGGCAGGGTTGTGAGACCCTGATTTTTTCTTATACGTACAATTTGAGTCGCATTTGTGCAAATTTGGAAAATAACGGGATAGAATGTGTCAATTGTTATCCAATTTAAAATTTTAAAGGGTGAATTTGGAATTTTGAGAATATTAAAGTTCAAAAAGGGCTTAAATAGTAACTTAAATGAAATTAAGTGGGGATGAATGTAATTTAAATAAACACACACACACATATATATTATACAAATCTAAACACATAAATTGGGAACAGGGGATGAGAAGGATCAAAAAAAAAAAAGGAAGGAAATGAAGCAGAAACAAGGAAGAGAAAAAGAAGAGAGAGAGAGAGAGGAAGATCGGGCGGCAGTAGGTTCAGACGTCCGGTGAGTGTTTGGTGGTCGGCGATCATGTGGGGGTGGTGCACTTGGTCGCCGGAGAGCTTCTTGAGGGTGCCGTTGTCAAATTTCAGAAGAGAGGGTGGTGGTTCGGCAAAGGTAGTGGGTGATCGTCTTCGGTTGTTCGGCAAGCGCTCGGTCGGCCGTTCAGGTGCGAGTGTGCGTGTTTTGTGATCGTTGTAGTCGTCGGGATGTTTTGCTCATCCGGTGGGAGTAATCTCCAGTGGGTTCCGGTTTTGTCCGACGGTGACGTTTAACGAAGTGGGCGTGTGTTTCGTTTCTTGTTTTCTGTAGCATGGGTGTTGTGTGTGTGCTCTGGGGGTGGTCGGCAGTGTGTGTGTGTGTTCTCTGACCATCAACGCTGTGCGTGTGGGGTGTTCATTGGTTTTGTTCGATCGGTGGGTGTGGGTGATGGGCCGGCGGTGAGTGGGAGTTAGTGAGAGAGAGAGCGTCGACTGTGGGTGTGTGGGTCTCTGTTCTGGTCCGATGGAACTGCTGTTGTGTGTGGGGGGGGTTCGTCACGACGGTCTGTGTAGGTGTGCAGTTCAAATGCCGCTGGGTGAGTGTGAGGGTGATCGCCGACGTGTGGTGCGTGGTCAGACGGCGGAAAACCAAAACAAAACAGAAGCGAAAAAAAAAAAGAAAAAAAGAAAAGAAAAGGAAGATGGAAAAATTACACAAACAACCCCAATAAAATCCAAAATCCATCTTGCAGCCGATGGACGATTTGGAACAGGTAAAATCTAAATCGATTATTATTTTCGTTAAATTATATTATTAGCATTGATGGTTTCGCAATCGCAATAGTAATCCCCGTAATTGTAATAATATGTTAATAATTGCAAATCTGAATAAATTGGTACCATACATATTAACGAGACGAGACGGACAAAATAATAATCCTTCATAATAAAACAATTGGGGAATTGGAAATATAGAATTTAGGGCCTGCATTGCATATTAGTTATTTAAACAAAATATTAATCTAGGCCTATCGTTATTATGTTCGCAGGTGCCAGCGTCCGGGTAGTTTCTGACAGTAGTATTTCTGCAGTGCGGGAATCCAAGTGAGTGTACAGTCTTCTAGTAAATTACAAAATCTATTTTCATTTATACTATGAAAAAATGGGTTTATTTAGAACTGGACGAATTTGTAACATATATGGATCAAACGGTTTTTGGTGTTAGTGAAATTGTGGATTTCGTTGTTTTTTTGTAAAATGGTAGAAAAATGATATTTGGATTAAACGGGTTTGGGAGATAGAGGATGATTTTATTGATTTGACTATGTCATAGTTTTGATACCGACAAGAAGGTATGTCCCGCGGAATGATTTTATTATGTCATGTCCGGAGGGTTAGTCCGGCAGGTGGTTATTTGACCCGTTTGGGATGCGAACCCTGCGGATGGTACGGTACCTTTATAATTTTCGCTGGAATGATACAATTTGGATACAGATTACTTTAAAATGATTGGCGTATAAATATATATTATTTTGGTTGATTGGTGTGATATTTGATCATGTGTTGAGATGTGGGACTGGTGGGTTTAAATTACTTGGACAGGCCGATATAAAATATTTGGGTTGTTTTGATATAAAATAATTTGGTGGTTGATTTTCAAATGTTTGGATTAGATATATATATATATGTGTGTGTGTGTGTGTGTGTGTGTGTATTGGTTTATTTCATTTGCGACAGGAGAAACTGAATTTCCGTATGGTATGTGGGTATATTATATTTTTATTTTGTGCTTTTATATATATTATTTCTTTACAATGTGGACAGAGGTGAATTGTCTCCGTATGTGGAGTGCGGTATATATTATTAGTATATCATTTCATTTCATTGGTGAAAATGGAACCGGCTATCTGATTTCGTTATTTTATATTTCAAGGCATGATGTTTATTATTTATGCTTGATCCACGTAATGTTTTTATTATGAAGACAGTACACCGATAAGAAATTTTGGAGTGCAGGTACCGCAGTTAGGAGTTGGTCCACTACTGGCACTAGGTAGAGTCTGGAGGTAGTGTCGTTTCTGGAGGTGAGCCGGTCAGATGTGAACCATGGAAGGTTCAGATTTGTTTCATGTTTTTCGGTTGTGAATATTTGGGATCGGTATATTTCCAAATTTTGGGAACGAGTAATTATATGTATAGTGTTGGACAGAAAGAAGAAAATTTTACAGTAGCGCGAGTAGGTACGTATGGACTTATGGATGGACATACGTCGATGGGTTAGGTGATGTTAGCTTGATGTCATGCTCGGCCTTGGGTGACGGGTGCCAGGGTGGTATATGATAGCAACCCCCCTCCCCTCTCACACTGGCTATGGGGGCCAACACTCGTTGGCCCCTTTAGCCAGCACTCTCCCCCCTTACTATTATTTTTTTTTTGTGTCGGAGGAGGGCAGCGCCCTCCCTCTCTTTAATTTTTTTTAATTTATTTATTATTATTATTATTGTTATTATTTTTCTTTTTCTTTTTATTGGGCTTTTTTTTTTTTTTTTTTTTTTTTGTTATTGTACTAATGATTTTTTTTTTTTTAGTGGAGAATTTAGGATAGACCCCAATCTGCACCCAACCAGCTTGAGGCAGCACGACAAGACTGGGGGAGATGGATTAGACGACGCCGGCCCAATGAGATGTGGTGCAATTTCTAGATGACACTTTTGGATGACGTTCTTGGAAAAGGTTGTCAGTAGACCTTGCCAGCTAGGAGTAGCATGACAAGGCGATGTCCGTCTCTACTTGGACCATACCGGTTAGTAGTAGTGCGACAGGGTGGTCCTCGTCAAAATTTTTCGGCTACGGGGCACTGAGGCTGAACTCCTAGACGGTGCTACGCACAAGGGCGCAGAGGCAGACAATGCTGACGAGGGGGCCTCTGAGGAGGGCGACATTGACTCCACCCCTCCTCGCACGAACGCCCCTCGCAATGAGGGCGGAAAGGACTGAGCTCGGACCATCACTTTTTTAGCACGCAGGGCATTATAGACTCATTTTCACTTATTCCTATTTTTTTTGCACGCTAGCATGTAAGCTTCAGAGCGGCATAGCTAGGGTATTTCAGAGTCTACTATTTTTTTTTGACATTTTCGCCAAGTTGCTTTTCTGCTTGATCCTATTTTCAGAGTTGTAAAATTTTGAAAATTTCCCGTGTCTCTGCCCAGGACCATAGACCACTAGCCCCCCAGTTCGGGACACGAGCTGATTGCAAGAGAATCGTGTCGTGGACTTAGGAGAAGGGTTTCCTAGAGTTCCTGATCCTCTCGGTCCACCGGGGCACAACACAGTGGTTGGACCCCCATGGCCAGTCATTGGGGAGTTCTTCGTAGTCAGGCTCATTCAAGAACCCTTTTAGGTTATCTCTATTAGTCCATGCATGAGCACTTTCCTTTTTAGAATGTCGGACTCATAGTCGACTAGTAGGGAAATGTACTTGGCTGCAAACCCTCAGACCCCATCAATGTCCCGCCCTTGGTAGATAACCTCAGTCTGTCCCCGAGAACGAACTATTAACTTCCGGAGAGAGTCTGGTTGTTACCCTCGACGCTGAGCGTTGGGATGAGACTTGTGGAGAGTTACTCGCGACGTCAAGAGTCAGGATGTTGGGCCAGAATGTAACCGTGAAGAATCACTCGCGACGCAGAGAGCAGGAATACGACTCAGGGGGTCGAAATATAACCGTGAAAAATCACTCGTGACGCCGAGAGCCAAAATATGACTCAGGGGTCGGAATGTCATTGACCGGAGAAAACACAAGGCATTTTGCACAAAACTCATTCTTTATTTTGATAAGAAAAACTACAACACTTTGTACAAATTGGAAGTTGTTCACAAAAGTGGATCATTCCTACAGAAGTTGCACTTCAATTAGTTAGTATTTTGCGGGTGCCTGAAAGGCATATTCTTTTTTGTTTCAAGATTGTATGTGCCCAGACATGTGACCCTAGTGACTTTGTATGTCTTCGAAGTTGAATCCGTCGTGGATGTGGTTGATTTCACTATCCATGCGTTAGTGATCCTCTCCGGCCTGAGCCCTCTAAGGCGATGGACAGTTACGATTTTCCTTTCTTCTTTGGGCCCGGGGCTCTCCCTATGGTTCATCCCCATCAGGCTGCTCCTGATTTCTTCTCCAGATGTAGTTCCGGAGATAGCCTCTTTGGACAAGAGTTTCAATTTCCTGCCGGAGCTGGAAACAGTTCTCGGTGGAGTGACCTCGGTCTCGATAGGACTCACGGTATTGGGTCATCGATCTCCCGACCGGCCTTCCCCTCAGGGGCGGCGGAGGAGGAAAGAAGTCTTGCCTTGAATTTTCTGCAAAGACGGTGGCCATTGAGGCCGTAAGCAGGGTGAACTCTAGTTGGTGACGCCCTAGAGGAGGAAATGGACTCCTGTCTCTAGGCAGGGATCTAAATCTCCCTTCAGGTCGTAATTTTCTCGAGCCTTGAGATTGATTCGAACCTCCATTCCCTGGTTCCCTCGGCTTGTTTGCTCTTTCTTGCCCTTTCCTGGTTGCAGCACGGAGGTCAGCACCATGAAATCTAGTCCCGCGGTCTAGGGCTTGATCGAGAGTTGGAGCAGGGTTGGAGCAGAGATCGTAAGATAATCTCTGATGCTGGAGCCCGTCAACAAAGGCATTTAGCGCAATAGCGTTAAGAAGGTCATCACATAAATTTCCTTCTCGATTGAAATGCTCAACGTAATCACCCAAAGATTCAGTGGGCTTTTGGCGAAGAGTGAGGATATGAGCCACAATCTTTGGCCTTCATTGGGAACAGCTGAAACGAGCCAGGAACAACTGCTCGAGTTCCCTGAAAGTGGAGATGGATGCTGGCCTCAAACTCTGGAACCACGATCTTGTAGCACCTATAAGGGTGATGATAAAGGCTCTGCACAGCAAAACTATAGGGGCCACCTGCATGTCCATATAAGACTTAAACATAGACAGGTGGCCAACGGGATCCGAAGTCCCATCATACGGACTCATCTGGGGTTGAGGTGAAATGTCTCGACGCTACTTCTTCCAGAACCTCATCCACAAAAGGAGAATTCACCTCTGGAATAACACCCGGTCCAACCCGATCTCCTTGCACTTCCTGGAGACGGGCTTCCATGTCGGCTAGGCGACGCTCCACAGCCTCTCTTGCTCGAGGCTCTCCCTGGATCTGACTGTCCGTAGCTCGGGCAGCAGGGTAATGAGAGGGAGGTAAGTAGCATTCAACCTCACAATCATGCCGAACTCTATGATGGGACCTGTAAGGTCGATAAAGAGCTCGACCATTCGGGGACACCGACATATCTCTTGGCACAAATTCGCCTGACAGAGGATGTGGAGATCTCGGTATTTCAGGGGAGGCCCTCCCCTATCTTTGCAAACTCAGGATTGAGAGGCGAAGGGCAGCCATCGGGCTCCTGCCCATTCGGAGTGTCCATGAAAACATCGCGGTCTTGAGGCGGCTCCTCAAGCGTTGCGGGCTGGAGGACTAGTCCACCTTGAAAAGGGGGCGGTGGCAATCGCGCGAGGAGGAATGGTATACTTGACTTGAACTCTTGTATTTCGTGTTCAAGGAGATCAACCTGAGATGTCTCCACAGCTCCTGAGGTCTGTCCCGCAGCCCCAGGTGGCAGAGTGGATAGTCCTACCTGACCATTGGGGAGGGCAGTTATCCTCGTTGGTGGGAGCTGGGGGGTATGTGCTTGGATTTTTCAACATATCTTATTATTCTTCTGTTTTGTGTCTATCTAACTGGACCTTGTAATTACTCAAGCTCAGTTGAGCAGAGAGTAGTGATTAGGGAAAGGATTTTTGCTTGGTTTCCATAGATGGCGCCAAACTGTTGGTGCATAAAACTGGTACACACCTCAAGTATGGTTCAGTCGGATAACATGTGGGTTTTCTTGCTGAGGTGGAGTCATCGGTTGAAAATTCTTAGGGTGAGCTATACTGGGTCTTGGGAGGATTGACCTGCTTTATCCAGAGTCCTGCTCCTCAGGGAGTGTACCTGGAAAAGGCTCAGACTGGGGTTTGTTCTGGTGAAGCCCCTCCGGCGTGGTAATCAGTGCTCAAAGAGAAAAAGGTACAGAATATAGTGAGTAAACAAATGAACTAGCGCGTAATCTAATTGTATTCAAGTGTACCTCGGGCATACATAGCCTCCGATATATATAGGAGTTAGAGATGATTAGTCGGACCTAAACACAGTTAATTAGTCAAAAATCTGTGTTTTGCCGATAATCCGGGGTGTTTAGGAGATAATCGTTGGGCTTGGGCTTTTGGGCCCATTTGGCAAAGCCCACGGGCCTTTACCAGGCATGTGATGGTGAGTCGGTGGTGGAGGACGGAGATCTGTAAAGTCTCTGAGAGGAAACGAGCCGAAAAGGGGAGCCGGTCGAGGTGAACGGTTGAGTCCCTGAAATTGATTATCCAGGGCACGGCACAGAGCTCAGAATGGCACGCCCCTGTGGGGCTCATCGCTCTTCCCTAGGTGCGAATAAGATTCTAGGGAGGAGCCGTGGTCAGCGAATGCGCCCCGTCACCACGAGGACGGACACGTAGCTGGATCCCAAGTGCTAACCTAGATATGCCTAAAAATACCCTCATCAATATATATATATATATATATATATATATATCCCTTGCTTTTCAAAACGGTTAGTCAACCGACTATTAAAAGCAAATGGGTACGTAGCATAGAGGAGGGGGGGGGGGGCATAGGGCTATGTATATTTCTTATACTTACAATTTTTTATTTTTTAAAAACTTTTGGAGCTTTTGGTTTACTTTTTATTTTGCACCCTTACGAATTTTGAGCTCCACTTACCTTGCAACCATGAATTTTGTGAGAGGAATTTGAGATACTTAGAAATTTTTTGGCACACGGTATTCTCCGCTGCTACCCTCTTGTCGGGTGAGGCCTAAGGGGAAAACGTATTATGGAGAAGGCCCTCATCCGCGTCTTGCTAGATAGAGGTAGCACGGCAGGGCGATAGTTGCAGGATAAGATGACGCAAACCAGAGAGGATGAGGCAAAGTTTCTAGACGACATTCCTAGATGACCTCTTTTTGGGGAGGACACTCCTGAACGGTGTTTTTGGAAAAGATCGCTATCTAGACCCTGCCGGCTAGGAGTAGCGCGGCAGGGCGATGCCTATTGCCAAGAGAGAATAATATTGATATATGAAAAATGTACAAAATATAAAGATATACAAGAAAATCTACATATAAAAGGTGACTAGGTAACCCTGGTAGAGTTAGGGTTTGGTTTTCCTAGTGAGACTTGGGTAATCCTAGTAGGGTTAGGGTTTGGTTTTCTTAGTGAGACTAGGGTTTGATTTTTCTAGTGAGACTGGAATTTGATTTTCATAGTGAGACTAAAGTTTGACATAGTAAGTCAAGGCTCATTACATATATTAATATCCCCATTCAAACTCAAGGAGATAAATAAGATGTGAACTTGAATTTGGAAAGAAAAGTGTGAAAGTGTCAAGGTAGATGAGCCTTGATGAAAATATATGTTGTTCTGTTGGCAGAACTGACAAATTGAAGACAAATCATGTTCAGGAGAATGTGGTGACGTATGAAGTGACAATCAATCTCGACGTGTTCTGTACGCTTGTGGAAAACATCATTATGGGTGATCTAAATATCACTCACATTATCATAATGTAAAACAGTGGTAGTGGGGGAGGGGACTTGCATGTCAGCGAGGAGCCACCGAAGCCAAAGTAATTCTTACGTTGCATCAGTGATGTCATGGTATTCAGTTTCAATACTAGAGCGGGCAGCCATGGTTTGTTTTTTACTGTGCTAGAAAATAAGAGAGTTGCCCAGGAAATAACAGTAACTAGTGGTTGAATGTCTGTTGATAGGATCCCAACCCATTTGACATTAAAATAAGCCTATAAGGTAGGAATGGACTGGGTGAAGAAATGAAGTCCATGAAATAAGGTGTTCTTGACATACCAAAGAATGCGAAAAACAACTGAGTAATGAGTGGTTCGAGGAGCAAACAAGAACTGGATGACTTGATGGATAGCATAGGCGATGCCCGGGCGAGTAATTGTGAGATAAACCAAACTTCCACTGAGAAAGTTTTTTAGTTAAGAGTTTTCGCATAGATCATCTCTTGTAATGATTATGTCGTCCACATACAGTAGAAAGGGGATAATACCATTGTCAACTTGGTGAATAAACAAGGTAGAATCATGAGTGCTGGATGTGAACCTGAACTGGTGGATAGTAGCGTTTGAGGTGGTCGATGAGGAATAACCCTTAGACATCGTCGTTGAATCGGATCACCAATATACAATAAAGTATATTGTATCATATGAATCTGGAAAAACTATGGTCATAGATGGATTCAAAATGCTGAAAATATCCAAGAACCCATATATAATCGTGAAGAACTAATTGAGGAACCTTTGAACCGATTAAATTACCGCGATGAACCGAATCAATAATAGAAAGAAAACTATATTATATGATACAAATTTATGTAAATGGAGACTACATATGGATTCAGAATACCAAAATTAACCAAGAATTGGTCTATAATCATGAAGAATTGATTGATGAATCCTTGAACTGGTCAAACCACCGTGATGAACTGAATCAACAATATAAAAGAACTATACTATATAATATGAATTTAGGTAAACCGAGGCCACAAATGGATTCTAAATTCCAAAATTAGCCAAGACTATGTGTTAGATCTCCAAGAATTGGTCGTAAAACGGGTAAACCGGCCAAACAAAGTCCAACACTGAGCCGGTCAGTATCAGGTGTTGACCAGGACTAACATGGCAGATGAGTTGGCAGAGAATAATGGTGTGGCACTCATTGGAGGGTTTATGTGTCCTACACGTGGCGATGACGTGGAAGACACGTGGCGATGACGTGATGACGGAAGAACAATAGAAGTTGGCATGTTAGTTAACGTGGCGTGGGACGTGGCAGTTGATGTGGTAGCTGTTGTAATGCTGACTTGGCAGCACAGGGTCAACCATAGGGTTGACATGCCGTCTAACTTGGTCAAATACGTTGTGGATCGACAAAATCTTCTAAATGCGTGTGAGGGCTTGTATGATATCCGATTTTGTTGATTTTAATGGCGTTAGAATTGTCTTTTCAAGACAAAGGTGATGATGTGGTAGGTGTTGATATTGGATCGTTGGTGAGGCATGTAG
This sequence comes from Eucommia ulmoides, assembly GCA_016647705.1. Classification (NCBI taxonomy): domain Eukaryota; kingdom Viridiplantae; phylum Streptophyta; class Magnoliopsida; order Garryales; family Eucommiaceae; genus Eucommia; species Eucommia ulmoides. The sequence goes on along the minus strand of CM028340.1, from coordinate 51,902,034 downwards.
CAGTAAATGAAGGTGACAGCGACGACAAGAGTGTGATGGTACATCGAGGCTCCGATGGCGATGATTTTGGTAGCATTGGAATCGTCTTTTTAAGGCAAAATTGTGGTGGTGAGGCATGTAGCAGTCAATGAAGATGACGGTAACGACAAGACTATTGCTGGCGTGTGGAGGCGCGTTCATGCTTCGATGGCGGTGACTTCGGTGGTGTTGGAATTATCTCCTCAAGACAAAGTTGATGGTGGATTGTTGTTAATATTGGAACGACGGTGAGACCTATTACAACCAACAAATCTAACGACGACGGCGAGACTGTTGGTGGCGCGTGGAGGTGCATTGGAGCTCCAATGGCAGTGATTGTGCTGACATTGGAATCATCCCATGAAGACGAAGGTGGTGGTGTGATTGTTGTTGATATCGGAGTGACGGTAAGACCTGTAACAGTCAACAGATCCTACGACGACAACAATGATTTGGTTGGTTGCGCTTGAGAGCGTGTAAGAACCTTGCTGGCGGTGATGTTTGTGTTGTTGATCTCGTTTTGACAAAACGAGTCTGATCATGGGGTGTTGAATGATGAAAACGAGGTAAGCAGCGACACGGCGGAAGACTTGAAAAGATTAAAGTTGCAAAAAATTTAGTAGGAATAAGACCCAGAAGAATTGTCTATTGCTTTCATGTTAGAATAATTGAGAGGTAAGGTATTGAGAGAACATGAGAGAATAATATTGATATATAAAAAATGTACAAAATACAAAGATATACAGGAAAGTGTATATATAGGAGATGATTAGGGTAATCCTTGTGAGATTAGGGTTTGGTTTTCCTAGTAGGACTATGATTGACATAGTGGGCCAAGACCCATTACATATATTAACAAATTGCAATTTTAAGTTTATAAGCAGTTGACCAAGAATTAGCAGTAGCAATTCGTGTCACCTGGTCGTATTTCACGTTGTGTTATCAACTGACACGAACACGATAACACGAGATAAGAACACGACACGATAACATATCATGTCAAAATGTTAAGATAAGAACATGACACAATATCTTATCATGTCGACACGTCACAATAATTAATCGTGTCACACAACATAATGATACCACACGAAAATTAATCATTTCAATCCAAAACTTGTTTAATCTATTGCAAATTTTTAATAAATTGATCAATTAATTACATATTTGTTCTTTATAATGTCACTTGTTAACGAATGACCCAAAATACAATTCAAAATTTGTCATTTCGTGTCAATTGTTGAATTAGCAGGTAAACCTAAAAAACGAAATGTTTATTTTCGTGTTTATCGTGTCTAACACGGTAACACGGTAATGATCCCGAAACGTATTAAGTCTAAATCCATATGCAATAATTTCATGTTAGTTTAACGTGGTGTTTTCACACACACATATATATATATATATATATCAAATGACAGCCTACCAATAGCCCTACAAAGTTATTCTATTTTTCGATAGAGGTCTAATGTGAAAACTCAACGGTGTGACATCTAACCACAAACATAAATTTTTGAAACCCTTGTTGGCTTCCAAATAAATTGAGGTACGGTTTTAGCTGCAACACCAAACGTGGGTTTAATATTTTTTGTGCCCTTGCAATTATGGTAGAGCTACCCATTGCCATCTATTGCGTGTTACAGCACATAGCCACGTTACTATGCGTACTAATACAAAAAAGGCTGGGCCGTGAATTTAGACTTCTTTATTTTTTTTTATTTTTTATTTTTTAAGATTTAAAAATAAAAAGGAGGTTAAAGGACATGTTTTATTGTTTGGTTTTCTTCCCAAATATCCAGCAAAATATTTTTTATTTTTATAATTCGGGTGGTTACGTAGAATTTTACATAATTTTATCTTTATAATTCGGGCAATTATGTAGAATTTTTTCTTTACAAAAATATAAGAAAAATAATTAATTTTCAAAACATCGTAGGACTTGAGTCCTCTGGGCACCGTGCAATTCTGTTGCTATTCCTTATATTGTTTACAATAACTAATCAATTAGGAGACTGAAATTTATTATTTTTAATATTTATTATTATGGAAAAATTATGAGATTGTCCTTGAAAAAAGTCCTTTATTATATTTTATCATTTTTTTATTTTGTATTTTTTAATCTTTATCAATAACGTTATATTCCTTTCCATTAATATTAACTAGTCATTTATTTTTTTCTAATATCAACTAATTGTTAAATTAATATATTTAATATCAAGTAAAACTAAAAAACATATATGTTGAAAATGACTAGAAATAAATTGTTATTATTTCATTAAAATTATTAGATTGTCTCTAGAATAAGTCACTTATATTTTTTATCTTAAAGATATTATCGATTTTTAATTTATCAGTGTAGAAAGATAGTAAATAATAATAAAAAATGACCGTTTAAATACAAATGTTAAACTTAAAGAGTAAAAAATATAATTTAATTCAACCACTTGCGAGTGGGGGTGTGGAATATTTTATTGTGAAATGTTTCCTAAAAAATTATTTAAAAGTATCTTATTCTTTTATTTTTATCAAAATAACATTGATTAAATTCAATCCATGTACTTGATATCATTTTAATAGGGTTGTTTAAGAGCGTTTAAATTGGAGACACCTTTTTATTTTAACTAATATCAAGAATATCTTCTATTATTTTTATAATACTTGAGAGATCCTTTACCTTTTTATTTTTATTATCTAAGACACGCTTCATCACATTTTTTTTTTTGACAAAAATATCCTCGTGAATTTTCTATTTTTTTTTCTAATATCTCTCTTGTTTTTAATTTTTATTTAAATTTTTTAATCTATATTTTTTATTTCTTTTACTTTATTTTTTTTTAATTTTTTCGGTTTGGTATTTGTAGAAAAAAAAACAAATGCAAAAATCTAGAAAAGAAAAAAAAAAAAAAAAAAGCTATCAAAAAATTATTTTTTGTTTTAAAATTTAAACTTTTTTTTTTGCTTTATTTTATTTTAATTTTTTCCTTTTAATTTTTTATATAAACACCATGTACAAAAAATATAAAAGTAAAAATAAATAAAATAAAATAAGGAACAAAAACAAAAAATAAAAATAGAAAACAAGGGGAAAAAATAGAGTGAAAAATTAAAAAATTAAAACAAAAATAAAAGAGTAAAAAAATATGTTGGGAGGGTATTAATTTTTATGATCTGTATCAGATATTATGAAAATTATAAGAGATAATCTTAATACTTATCCAAATAAAAACGAATGTATCAAATATTAATTACTCTTTGTTTAAAAGGGTTCTAAGTGAAACAAATGAATCCATTCCCATATTCTCCCATATAAAGCCTTGCACCTCAAAACAAACCCAAGTTCCCCAAAGAGAGTTTGGTCCAAAATCATCTAAAGTGAAGTGTTTTCCCCCCGTGGGTTCTTTAAGTGTAGTTGATCACTTGAAAAAAATGGCTCCAAAACCTATAAGAGTCATAGCTCGAATGAAGGAAGAAGAAGGCAACGACGACCCCAAGTTGTTGAGTCCAGTGTCTCGTTTATTTCATGAAGCTAACTACAATATTTACATTATGGTGATCATTGGCGTTAAAAGGCAAGTCGATCTGAAAGTGATTAAGGCAAAATTGGGCGAGACTCTACTTAAACATTCTCGTTTTTCTAGTTTGCAAGTATGAACAAAAAACAAACGAAATTTTTTAGTTTTTTACTTGGAAAATAGTAATTTTTATGTATTACAATAATTTTGGACTTTTGTAACGTGTAGACTACTAAACTTATACATTTCTGTCGTTTAAATATGTTTAATTTTGATTAAAATAAAAAACAGGTTATGGAAGAAGATAGCAGTGGAAAAATGAAATGGGTTTCGACAACGATAAACTTGGACAACCACGTCATAGTACGGCCAGTGGATCCAGACATGGAATCACCAGACAAGTTCATCGAAGACTACGTGTCAAAACTCAGCAAAACAAACATTCCCTCTAGAAAACCTCTGTGGGAACTCCACATCCTCAATGTGAAGACCTCCGATGCTGCCGCCGTTGACGTCTTCTGGATCCACCACTCTCACGACGATGGAATCTCTCTCATCTCCCTCCTCCTCGCCTGCACCCGGAAGGCCTTTGACCCCGATGCACTGTCAATGATTCCCACCCAGAAAGCGTCCGGTCCGGGCAAATGGGCAGGGTTCTGGTAGTACTTGATCAGATTCTGGTTGTTTATTAGGGTCTTGGGCAATAGTTACGTCGACGTTTTGATGTTTTTGGCGACGATGATTTTCTTAAAGGATACGGAGACGCCGCTGAGAAGTCCGGCCAGGTCGATACCGACTCGATGGCGGTTTGCTCGTCGAATTGTTAGTTTGGATGACGTCAAGATGGTGAAGAGAATGATGAAATGTGTAAGTAGTAATCTTTTTGCTGCTTGCTGTGATACCTTCAGAACCCTAGCTATGGGGTTTTGACACTTTTTACCCCTGACGTTTGACCAGTATTTCACTTTGGTCCCCATAGTTGTAATTTGAACACATAACGCACTAAAGTTTCATAATCATCCCACCTCAGTTTAAATCAATAACTCGATTTAAATTTTCGAAAACAAATAGTCAAATATTGTGCACCAAACTACATTCAGAAGACTTTATTGACATTTTCAACCTCTTTCTTTCTCACTTAACAAATTTCTAAAATAAATCTCACGTGCGCGCACATGTATTATATGTTTGTTTCTGAGTATTTTGGCGAGGAGGAAAACGGGAGAGGAGGAGGAAGCTGGAATTGCACATAAAACCTCTTGAAAACAGTCTAGTGCATGGTAGGTGGCTCTAAATAATAATGGAATAATAATCAAGACTGTAGTGGGATAATTTTAAAAAAAAAAACTTTAGAGTGTTCAAATTGAAACCATAGGGACCAAAGTGAAATTTCTTTCACACTTCAAGCGTACAAAGTGTCAAAAAACCCTAAACTATTGTTGTATTTGCACTTTGATCCGTTAAATTATGGGTCAACAATTGGGCCAATTTGACATATTTATAGAGAGAAAATTCAAAAAGTAGACACTGTATGAATAAAAGTGCAAATTAACCAAAACTAGGGGGCCAAATCCGCTAACTTGGTGCGAATTTTGTTTCTTTCTCAGACAATTAATGATGTTATTTTGGGAGTAACACAAGCCGGTTTATCAAAGTATCTCAACAAGCGATACAGTAAGTTAAATTGCATTTTGCATCCCTAACTTTCAAAATGTAGAATGTTTTCAATTAATTAAACTCTTTTAGATACAATGATTAAATTTTGGGGTACAAAGTGTAATATTTCAAAGTTTAAATTAATCTTCATATACAGGTGAAAGCAAGAAAGAGGAGAAGACCAACAATCTTCCCAACAACATAAGACTTCGAGCCACCATTTTCATGAACATGAGACCTTCTCCTGGAATCCATGTAAGCGATTATGGTGACGTTTAGTTAGTGTTTTTATTTTGTTGTTTCTACTTCTAATAAATTAGGATGGTACAGAATAAAATTTTTGTTTCCGTTATGAAGTATTCTAAAAATAATATGTTTCATAAATACCATTTTCATGAAATTGTCTCTTTTAATTTATGAGAACATAAACAAAAAATATGTTTGGTTAATTGCAATATTTGTTTTTTTTTTTTCCTACTTTAAATGTATGGTGGTAGACGGAGTGGTGGCAACAGTAGTTTTATGGGAGTGAATACGAATTGTTAGATTAAATGAAAGGTGGAATATTGGGAGAACATGTAGCGATCATATTAATATGTAAGAAAAATATATTTATAGAGATATATATACGAGGAATCTATATATATGAAGTGACTAGAAAAACCTGGTAGAATTAAAGTTTAGTTTTCCTAATGAGATTTTCCATTTCTCAGATTTTTAAGGAATTCAGGAAATAGTACGAAATTATTCTCCAAATTTTGGGAACAGAAATGTGTGTTACCAAATGCATTTCTACATGAAAATCCCAAAAATTTTGGAGCGAGAACAGAAACAGTAACCAAATGGGACCTACATTAAGAAAAACGAAATTTCAGTGACCTATTTGCAATTATACTAAAATATTGATATGAATGACAGGCTTTGGCAGAAATGATGGAGAAGGATACAAAAGCAAAGTGGGGGAATTGTTTTGGGCTGGTGCTCCTTCCATTTAGCATTGGATTGTATAAAGACCAATTCGATCCAAAGTCTCTCATTAAATTGCTCATTCACCGTATTATGTCCGGAAGAGAACTCGAATTTTCATGCTCTTTAGTATGAGATTTTTACCTACCCTCACCCCCACCTCCATGTTGTGCGGAAGCGTGTCGGGTAAACCCAACACAGAACAAATATTATGGGAGATGAAAAGAAAAATACACACACTCACAAACAAGAATACAAGTTTTAACGAGGCTCAGCAATTTCGCCTACTCCTCGGGAGCAACTATGGAACTTCTTTATTTGACAATAAAAATACAAATAAAGAATACAAAATAAGGTCTTAAAACAATTTAAGACACTTGTGCAAAAATTCACTCAATTGTGGCTATTGAGGAATTGAACTCTCTCTTTTAATGTACTTCTTCAATTGAGAGATATTGTTTTCATCAATTGTGAGATATTTTTTCTTCAAAGCTCATAGCCTCTATTTATAGTAGAGGTTTGAGCTTTGTTTTCAATCTGAACCAAAAAACATGAACCTTCAATAATTTCTGCAGTCCAAAATTGCAGTTCCTTCTTTTAACAAAAATGGTCACTTTCACATGCTGATTTTCTCTTCAAAAAAATCTGCTGCTGCTTTCATATTGTCAGAAACAAAAGTTTTCATTTTTCAAACCCAAAAAGTGTTGCCAACTGGAATTGAAGCTGCTGAAATTTTGTTCAATTCAAATAAGGCTGCATTTGAAAAGAGAGCCACCAACCCAACAATCTCCACCTTGATGAGATTTTCAAATGCCACCATCACCACAATGTTAATATGAATTCTCATACTACACATCCAATAGAACCAATAGTTGCTCCTCCAAAAATCATACTTATGTATGAACAATATTGGCCAAGTTTAGGCAGTACTGAAACTTGGCGCTTCCAACGACTTTCGTCAACATATCTGCAAGGTTATCAACTGCCCCAATCTTCGTAAGAAGAATAACACCTGCATCAATAATTTCTCGAACAAAATGGAATCGAACATCAATATGTTTGGTCCGAGCATGATGAACTTGGTTCTTCGCTAGATGTATTGCGCTTTGACTGTCGCAATATATCTTCACCTGTTTCTGATGAATACCCAAGTCTGAAATCAGTCCATGTAACCAAATGGCTTCCTTCATGGCTTCTCCAGCAGCCATATATTCAGCCTCCGTGGTAGACAATGCTACAGTGGACTGCAAAGTAGACCTCCAACTGACTGGACCACTAGCCATGGTAAATAAATACCCGGTAGTAGACCGTCGCTTATCCAAATCACCAGCATAGTCTGAATCCACATATCCAATGAGAAATCTTTCGACTTCCATTTGATTTCTCACAAATTTCAAACCCACATCCTCAGTACCTTTGATATACTTCAAAATCCATTTTGCAGCTTCCCAATGCTTCTTTCCTGGATCATGCATGTATCTGCTAACTATACTAACAGCTTGAGAAATATCAGGTCTTGTGCATACCATTGCGTACATAAGGCTTCCAATCAAACTTGCATACGGTACTTGAGCCATATACATTCTTTCTTCATTTGTACTCGGTGACAGTTTCGCACTTAATTTAAAGAGAGGAGCCAAAGGTGTACTAACCGGTTTGGTATTTTCATCTATACCAAATCGATTTAGTACATTTTTCAAATACTGTTTTGTGTCAGCCACACAGTCCCAGCCGTTTTGTCACGAGTAATTTCCATGCCCAAAATTTTCTTGGCTTCGCCAAGATCTTTCATTTCGAATTCCTTCCGACATTGGGCTTTCAACTTTTCAATCTCCACCAAACTCTTAGATGCAATTAACATATCATCAACATATAAGAGCAAATAAATAAATGTACCATTTTTCAATTTACGGAAGTACACACAATGATCGTATTGACTTCGCGTAAAGTTATGTACCTTAATAAATTTGTCAAATCTCAAATACCACTGTCGTGGAGATTGCTTCAAACCATAAAGGGACCTCTGCAACTTGCACACCATTTGTTCTTTGCCAGCAGCTTTGAAACCATCAGGTTGCGACATATAAATTTCCTCATCCAAATCTCCATGTAGAAAAGCAGTTTTCACATCAAGCTGCGCCAACTCCAAGCCAAATTGTGCGACCATGGCAAGTAAAATTCGAATGGAGGAATGCTTTACTACTGGTGAAAAGACTTCATTGTAGTCAATCCCTTCCTTTTGAACATACCCCTTTGCAACCAGTCTTGCCTTGAATCTCACACTGTTTTTCCCATGAGAGTCCTCCTTCTTTGCATATACCCATTTACACCCAATTGCTTTTTTTCTTTTTGGTAACTCTACGAGTTCCCAAGTTATATTCTTATGGAGAGAATCCAATTCTTCATTCATGGCCTTATTCCATTCCACACTTTCAGAATTTTGCACAACTTTTTTATATGTGGTTGGAATATCTTCACTGACAATTGGTAGGGCATAAGCAACCATATCCGCAAACTTTGCTGGTTTTCGAATTGTTCTTTTTGGTTTTCTAGCTGCTATCGATTCTTCAATTTGTGGAGGCCTTTGAGGAGAGGGCTCCACCTCAATTCTATTTTCCGTATCCCCGTCATTTTCTTCATCTGAAGAAGTGTCTTCTGAAGGAGAATCTACTGGACTTTGAATCTCCACCTGCTGCACTAGAATGCCTTTTTTATTCTCTTCATTAGACACTTTCTTCTTCATAAATTTACTTTCATCGAAAGTAACATCCCTGCTCAAGATCATTTTCTTCAATGCAGGGCACCATAATCTGAACCCTTTCACTCCACTGCTGAAGCCCAGAAATATGGCCTCCTTTGCCCTTGGATCAAGTTTGCTATCTTCGGTCACGTGAAAGAACGCTGAGCAACCGAAGATACGCAAAGAATCATAATCTGATGCAGGTGATCCTGACCACACTTCAATAGGAGTTTTTCCATCAATTGCAGTAGAAGGCAGACGGTTAATTAGATGACATGCATAAGTAACCGCTTCTGCCCAAAAACTCTTCGTCAAACCGGAATTGGATAGCATGCACCTTACTTTTTCAAGTAAAGTCCGATTCATACGTTCCGCTACACCATTCTGTTGTGGAGTCTTTTTCACAGAAAAATGCCTCACTATTCCTTCTTGTTTGCACAAGAAATAAAATGGATCGGACGTGTATTCACCACCGTTGTCCGATCTCAACACCTTGATCTTCCTTCCGGTTTGATTCTCCACCCTCTTCTTCCAAGCCAAGAAAATCTCTAGGACTTGATTCTTGTGTTTCATAATATACACCCAGAGTTTTCTTGAGAAGTCATCTACAAATGTAACAAACCAGTGCCTTCCACTCAAAGATGCAGTCTTCGTTGGACCCCAAACATCAGTATGCACATAGTCTAGGATCCCTTTTGTTTTGTAGATGGCCGTGCCAAATTTAACTCTAGTTTGCTTGCCCAACACACAGTGCTCACAGAAGTCCATCTTACAAGTCTTGGCACCCTTCAAAAGATCCTGCTTTACTAGGCCTTGCATGGCCTTCTCTCCAGCATGCCCAAGCCTCATGTGCTAAAGCTTGGTTGTATCAATAGCAGTTTCTACGGTAGCAGCTCCACCGATAACAGTCTTTTCTTGTAAGAAATACAAATTATTTCTCCATAGGCCTTTCAAGACAACCATAGCACCTCGTGTGACTTTCAACGATCCAGCTTCCATGATGACTTTGAAACCATTTGATTCCAAAGCACCCAAAGAAATTAGATTCCTCTTCAAATCTGGTACATACCAGACATTGGTCAGATCCCTCGTGGTTCCGTCGTGCAGCTTCAATCGGATCATGCCAACCCCTTTCCTTTCATACGTATGATCATTTCCCATAAGAACTGATCCACCACTACCGAGATCCAAACTGGTGAAACAATCCGTATCAGGACACATATGATAGGAGCACGCGGAGTCAAGAATCCACTCGTCTGAGCTAACTCCAGCTGTAGTAGCCAGAGCAAAATTTGAATCATCATCTTCAATTTGGGCCACGTTTGCATTTGTATTACCCCTGTTTTTCAGCTTGGGGCAATCCTTCTTCCAATGACCCTTTTCACGGCAAAAAGCACATTCATCATTTGCCGGAATCTTCCTGGCATTTGATGAAACTCCTCTCGACTTGGAACGAGAGTTGTTTCTACCTTTGTTGTGCTTTTTGGTCTCCGATCTGCCCCTCATCATCAAAGCAGTAGATGTATCAGTTTGAGACACCTTGTCACGTTTACAAACTTCGTTATTCATCAACGCATCTGATACATTCTTGAATTTCACCGAGTCTTTTCCGTAGATCAAAGTGGTTGCCAAGTGTTCGTATGAATCTGGTAAGGAATTCAACAACACAAGGGCTTTGTCCTCATCCTTGATCTCTTCATCCAGGTTCAATAGATCGGCAATCAACTTGTTGAAGTCATTCAAATGATCCATCATAAATGTACTTTCTTGGTATTGAAATCGGAAAAGCTTTCACTTCAGATACAACCGATTCTCAATACTCTTTGTCATGTACTTTTCTTCAAGTACTCTCCATAAGTTCTTCGCCATCGTCTCTCTTATTACAAAGTATTTGACGTTCTTTGCAAGACAGAGACGAATAGAACCGCACGCCATTTTGTTGATCTTCAACCACTCTGCTTTCTCCATAAAATCTGGTTTTTCCTCCAAGGTTATTTTCAAACCCTGTTGAACCAGCATATCCATCATCTCACATTGCCACATGCCAAAACTGTTTGTTCCATCAAATTTTTCAATATCAAATTTGCCATTTGATATTGACAGTTTTGTTTGTGAACTGGAAGAGGTTGATGGCGATTCAATCTCTTCCGTTTTCGATTCGATCTCCACCATAATCCCAAGCTCTCAACCGGAGCTCCGATACCACTTGTTGTGCGGAAGCGTGTCGGGTAGACCCAACACAGAACAAATATTATGGGAGATGAAAAGAAAAACACACACACTCATAAACAAGAACACAAGTTTTAACGAGGTTCGGCAATTTCGCCTACTCCTCGGGAGCAACTATGGAACTTCTTTATTTGACAATAAAAATACAAATAAAGAATACAAAACAAGGTCTTAAAACAACTTAAGACACTTGTGCAAAAATTCACTCAATTGTGGCTATTGAGGAATTGAACTCTCTCTCTTAATGTACTTCTTCAATTGAGAGATATTGTTTTCATCAATTGTGAGATATTTTTTCTTCAAAGCTCATAGCCTCTATTTATAGTAGAAGTTTGAGCTTTGTTTTCAATCTGAACCAAAAAACATGAACCTTCAACAATTTCTGCAGTCCAAAATTGTAGCTCATTCTTTCAACAAAAATGGCCACTTTCACATGCTGATTTTCTCTTCAAAAACATCTGCTGCTGCTTTCATATTGTCAGAAACAAAAGTTTTCATTTTTCAAACCCAAAAAGTGTTGCCAACTGGAATTGAAGCTGCTGAAATTTTGTTCAATTCAAATAAGGCTGCATTTGAAAAGAGAGCCACCAACCCAACACTCCACCCTACCCTACCCACATTCTCCACCCACCTATGCCCCCTACCCTACCACCCTACCTACCTACCGTACCCTACCCCACCACCTACCCACCCCAACCCACCTCCCCCACACCTACCCTACCCTAGCTACCCCCTATCCCCCCCCTCCCCCCCCTCTTCCCCCCCAAATCTTCGTTACCCCACGGTCACCCTCCTCCCCTACCTCTTCATCTTTTTCTTTTCTCTCTATTTCTCACTCTGATATTCCCTCTCTCTATATATATGTGTGTGTGTTTGTTTGTTTGTGTGGAGGCTAGGGCGGAGCCATCTTAGGCATGAAGTTCAAGACTCTCCTCAACTTTTAAATTTTTTTTACCCTTATATTTTTTGAAAATGTCAATTAAAACCTTTAAACTTTTACATAAGCTCCTCCTATTTATATAAATATCTAGTAAACATTTTTTTTTTATTGATCACTTACCCACTCTGTCATTTTATTTAAAACCACAAACTTTCATTGACATTAATTAAATACCAGTTAACCCCTTATTATTTTCAATTGAAAACCATTTACTTCCCCTATAAGTTAAAAGTTTACTGAATTTTTTATTGTAATGACAATTTAACCCTTAAAAATTATTAAAAAATTAAAAAATAAACTACATAAATATTTCTTTAAGTTTTTTCATATATTTTTTCCATTTACCTTTTTACAGTAACATTCCTATAATTATATATATATATATATATATATATATATATATATATTATTTCACCCTTTTCTTTTTTAACAAATTAAAAAGAGAAGAAGAAAATAAACCAGTAGTGGTAGGGGCGGTGGCAGGGGGTGGAGTGCGGTGGTGGGGTGGGGAATAAATGTATTTTTAAAAAATTTAGGAGTAAAATGTATTTTTTTTTTAAATTGGGGTGTTATTGAATTTTGGGAAAAAAATAAAAGAATATTTTTTTTTAAATAACAAAAAGGTATTTATGTCTTTTTGGTAAAAAAAAAATAGGTCAAAAGAGTTGACTAATATTTAGTAAATGACAGGAAAAATTTATGTTTTTAAGCAAACTGACAAGAACGGAAAGTGATAAATATTCAAAATAAAAAAAAAAAAAAAAAATAGCCCCCTCAATATATTTTCACTTTATTTTTATTTTTTTAATATTAACCATAAAAAAATTAAATTTAAAATTTATTGCAGGGTTTATTGATTCATGTAGCAAGTTATGCAAACAAATTAATATTTGTCCTATCAGCTGATGAAGAAACAATTCCTGATCCACACACACTATGTGATGATCTTGTTCACTCTCTCAGCCTCATCAAAGATGCTACTTTATCAAGAGAAAGCAAAGCTAAGGATGACTGATTAAGCCCAAGATTAGGCCTAAATTACTCTTAAAGCCCCCAAAGATGGGGTCTTGTTTCTAGTAAGTCCTTATGTTTTAATTTGTCTAATTAATGTGGCTCGATCGGAAAGCACCCGTCACTCATTTAGATATTAGGAGTTTGGGATGAGTAGTCCACAAAATTGAAATTTTAGACCATTCAGCCTATACGCTATAGTAATTTTTCTAGAAATATAAAATTACTGTAATATATAAAAGTTAATATAATTTTTTCATGTAAAACATTGTAGTTACTTTTATGGCGTACAGTGACTTTTAGATTTTTAGAAAAATTATTATAGTGCTTGGACTGCATATGGACTAAAATTTTAGCTTCGTGGAATATTCACCAAAAAATCTACATGCTATTGCGTAAACAATTATTTATGTTATTAGTCCTTGATGTTTATATGGGATTTCAATTTGGTCCCTTTATTATAACATTGCTCAATTATGACCTTATTATGTTTGTGTCAATATATTTTTTTTTTGTATACCCACGAGTGTCCCCACACCCACGCAGGGTGTTAGACAAATCTCGTTCGGGATGCGTGACTACCATTTCCAATAAGTGTTTTTCCGTTGGTTCGAACCCCTAACCATGTAAATGTCTCTCAACTGCTTTAATTCAAGCAAGCCTTACCATTTGAGCTACGCTGCGTTGGTATGTTTGTGTCAATATATATTGATTGGTTTCTCGGATATGCAATCGCTTTTGGATAAATTTCACTTGGATACCTTGTTCTTTGTGGAAATTAACATGAGACCCCTAATGTTTGGAAAAATAGCATGATGACATTTTTGTCATTGTAGAATGATCAAATTAATTCTTGATTTTTTAATTCATAGAAAGACAATTATACCCTTCTTCCTTGTATTCTCTATTTTTTGTAAAGAAAGAAATGTATGCTCTATAATTTTATTTTAAAATATTTTAAAAGATAATTTGTTGAGAATAAGGGGTACAAAGTATAATTAATCCATATAGGCTGAATTGTAGAAATTGGATTTGAAAGCAAAATGACCAAAATACCGTTTGACCGTTGTCATTGATCTTAATAGACTTGTAATTGGGACAAAATTGAAACAAAATTGAAATATCAAAGCAACCAATGTGTTTATTTCTCCATACGGAGTCCAATTGAACGCCGACTGTATTTATAAAAGATAAAAAAAATCATTATTCCGTTTTCATGCTTTGAACCAAATATAACCTAACCAAACGCCACCTTACTTTCTGCAAAATAATGCATTTGCCGACATTGCACAATAGTCAATAAATGCCAAAAATCCGAAAATAAATTGATGGTTAATTATGGAGATTTGATTGAAACCTTTTTACACATTAATTCTTGAAATATTTTTTCAAAATAATCGAATTTTGATTGAAAAGAAAATGATGCATCTCAACCAAATTAATACCTGTTGAATAGTGATTCCCATAATGTATTAAAGTTTTTTCTTTTTTCTTTTTTTTATAAAGTAAAAATATTATTTTATATTAATTTTGAAATTATTTCACTAATTTCAATTATTTAAATCATATTTTAAGCATCATTATTAGCACTCCTAAAACTCACACTTTTTTTTCCTTCCCTTTTTTGAGGTAAAATTACAAAACATATAAATTAATATCTAGTCATATGTTTATTTTTTCGTTTTATTGAATGTTAAAATTACCAAAAAATCATGTCAACTTTAAACTTATGTTTCAAATTACGATGATATTTTTTTAATGAAATAATAAAATTATCAATAAATCTTTGGAAATCATTTTAATTAATATAAATAACAAAATAAAAATAATTCATAAATTTTGATTATATTGAGATAGTTCTTGAATGAGGACTTAAATTAAAATCTCAAATTTTCTTGATTCTCTAGTGTTTTAAAATTTTACTCTCTTAGACTGTGTCTTTTCGTTTATAAATTTGGTTTAAAAAAATAGTTAAATTTTTATTCTAAATAAATTTTTAGTTTTCAATGAATTTGGGAAGAATTATTAAAATATGACTTCTTTAATTTTGCTCTAATTTTTTTTCAAAAAGTATTTAATAAAATTTAGATGTTTTGAGCACCATGTAAAGTTTTCAAAATATGTTTTTTTTTTTTTTTTTTTTTTTAAGTATACCCACCAGTGTCCCCTTATCCACACAGAGTAAAAGACTAGCTCGTTTGGGATGCATGACTGTCCCTCCTAATTAGTGTTTTTCCGCAGGTTCGAACTCCTGACCTTGTAGAGGTCCTTCAATTGTTTTAGCTCATGTATTCTTTGCCATTTGATTTACAACTTGTTGGTAAATTTGGTTTTGTTCTTGTTTTATTATTTTATATTAGTTAAAATATAATTTACAAAAATTATTAAGAATTTAATTTATAAGAAAAATAAATGATTGGCGCTTGAGATATAATTCTAAAGTTAATATGTATTTTTGGTAATTTAAAAAAGGAAAAATGAGGTTATTAGTTGATAACGGGAATGCAGATACGGTAACCATAAAAATATTTTTGTTAAAAAAAAAAAAAAAACAAAAACAAAAAACTTTGACATAAAAATGAGTGTATTAGTTTATTTATTTATTTATTTTATTTTATTGGCATGAAGGAAAAATAGGAGAAAAAGGAAAATAGGAAGGAAAATACAAAAAAAATTTAAGTAATTTTTTATCCCACCAAAGAAATTGAAAAAAAAATGAGGGAGGTTTTTAAAAAAGTAAAATTACATCCTTAATAATAGAATATTTAATTTATTTTTTTAATATACGAGAACAAAATAATAAATTCAATAAGTGAATTATTTTTATTTCTCTCATTTTTTTCCTACCCAAATATTAAATCTTATATTATCCTTTTTTTTACATCCTTCTAACCAAAAAAACACTAAAAGAATATTATTATTTTTTTAGAATGGATAAAATATAATTCTTTCAGTTATCTTTTCGACCAAACATACCGAAAAACTATTAGATCTAGAAATATAGATTGAGAAAACTTAATTAGAAAAATCCGGGTCAGACACAACTCATCGCCATGTGCTAGTCTGGCACATGCCATGCACAAAAAATTACAAAACGTGCCATGCTGATTAAAAATACTACACCCGCAGAGACCATAATCTCAGAATACACCGTCATGGACTTCCCGTTCCAGGGCGCAATAATAACACCTCTCGGTCATTAAGGAGTGAGCCATTGTTACTTCCTGAATAACAACCCATAACTCCACCAAACTCGCCATATTAACGACAATGGACAAAATTTGGGGAAGACTTGCTAAACAAAGTTTTCCCCGGTCTAAAAAAACCAAAAGGGTGGGGGTCGAGCCAAGTATACACATTCACTCAAATCTACAAAAATAAAATAAAATTCTAATTAATACTTTGCAAATTTTTTCTCAAACCACCCAACTAATTCTTACACCGGAGATACTGTAAGACCCCGATTTCTAATATACGAATAATTTAAGTCGCATTTTAAAATATTTTAAAAATATCGGGGTGAACTACGATATTAATTATGTGAATTAAAATTTTAGGGGTTAAATTGAAATTTTACATAAACATTTAAAACTTAAGAAGGGGTCTAATTACTATCCTAACTAAAAATAAAAGGGGGTGTAGTGCAAATTATATATATATATATATATATTAGAAAGAGAGAGAGGGAGTTGGTAAAAATGTAGGGAGGAGAGAGAGGCCACTTGGCCAGCCTTTGATCATTCACTTTTCAATGTATATATATATATATATATATATTTATACTTACGGGAGAAGGATCGAGAGAGAGAAAGAGAGCCGGGGGAAGTGTGGATCGTCAAAGGTTTGGGTTCGGCCGTCGGTGGCGGGTTCTCGTGTTCGTCAGGTGTGTGTGTGGGCTGTTATGTCTCTGTGTGGGTGTGGTTAGTGTTCTGCCCAACTGTTCCGATGTGTGTGAGTGTCGCCGTCGATTAGTTGGCCGGCGGTGAGTTAGTGTATTCTGTTGACGGTGGGGGTGATGATCGTATGTGTTCCCTGTTTTCTGTTATAGCAGGGTGTGGCTGCGTGTATGTGTCCCGGCGGTAATGGCGGTGCCTTGTTCGTTTGAGTATGGGTGTGTTCTTCCAGTGGGGTGTCACCGGCGGTGGGTTAGAGAGAGAGAACTCGCTGGTGATGTGAGTTTTGGTTGGCGGGGTGTGTGTGTGTCTGCTCATTTGTGGTGTATGCGTGGAAACAGGGTGTGTATGTGTGTGTGGTGAATTCGGTCGGAGTTGGGTCCAACGGTGGTGTGCCATAGGGGGGTATGTGTGTGTCTAATGCTGCATGTGTGTGTGATTGTTTCTGATGTGTGTGTTGTATATGCTGTGGGAGTGTGGTTGTGAGGTTTGAGTGTGTTGTATTGTGTGGGTGTGAGCCGATGGTGAGAAGAGAGGAAGAGAGGTGGCTGAGATCTCAAAACAGAGCAGGAGGAGGAAGACGATTACCGCCTAAGTGGTGGATTTTCGCCCAGGCGGTGAAACTGCAGTGTGCAGTTGAGAGAAAGGGAGAAGCAGTCACTCGTTCGCCTAGACGGTGGGACGTCGTTTAGACGGTGGGGAGCAGAATAAAAAATACATGGAATTTTAGGGAGATCCACGATCGGTTCGGAACGGGTAACATTTTCTAATTTATTTTATGAATTCTAAATTTAGTTTCTAACCTTAGAATATCAAAATAAGAATAATAAACAATAAGATCGTTTATATGAATTAGGTGTAAATCGTAAATTTTAACGACGCTAAACTAGTCGAATAACATTTTCATATATCAAAACGTGGGGAATGGGAGATTTATGAACGTAGGGCTTGCATTGTACGATTAAGTTATTTTCTCTATAATATTAATTTAGATCTTGTTACAAATAGATTCAAAATTGTCAAAAGTTCAGTAGCGGATATTTGGTGAAGCTTTTGAGAGCAGAATATCAGATGAGTGTACTGTCTTCTTACCAAATTATTTTTATATCTATATATGATAGAAAATAGTTATATTTAAATTAGATACTTTTATAAATGATATGGATCAATCCAGTTATGGG
The DNA here is from genome assembly GCA_016647705.1 of Eucommia ulmoides. Classification (NCBI taxonomy): domain Eukaryota; kingdom Viridiplantae; phylum Streptophyta; class Magnoliopsida; order Garryales; family Eucommiaceae; genus Eucommia; species Eucommia ulmoides. The sequence goes on along the minus strand of CM028340.1, from coordinate 51,883,888 downwards.
TGAGTTGGTAAAATGGATTTCCATCGAATTGTTTGGGTTTTAAAAAAAAAAAAAAGACTTTATAAATAATCTGTTAGATTTGGTGGTTTTAATAAAAGGTGGGAAAAACATGATTTTGAATTAAATTGGTATTTTGGAAATGAGGTGGATGTTGGTAATTTGACGGTGTCATGGATTTGACGGTGGTGATTATCTGCTTGGGCAGAATGGTGATTTTGTTTGTAGCTTTACGATGACGTTTTTGTTTTGACGATATTGTTGGTTGGTCTGTCCGGAGGGTGGTTTGGCAGATGGGTATTGATTTGTGATCTGATGATGATATTATTGAGTTGACTATGCCATAGTTTATGTCATGTCCGGAGGGTGGTCCGGCAGGTGGTGATATATATTATGTCCTGTCCGGAGGGTGGTCCGGCAGGTGGTGATTCATATTATGTGGTGATTTATATTATGGCCTCCGGAGACATCTAGTAGGCGGTGATCTACTTAGTTAGGTCCGCTAGGAAGGCATATCCTACGGATGGTTACGGTACCGTTGCAACTCCCGATCGTGAGGTTAAAACGATCACTATGACTTAGCTGGTGGGTATGGGATTGAGATGTGTGCTTGAGATATGGTGTTTATATATTTACGCTTGATCCATTTAAATGTTGTATTATTTAGAATGTATTATTATTATTATGTTAAAAATAGTTTTTACTAAGAAGACAGTACACTCGCAGGTGAATCTTTTAGGAGACGGTCCCCTACTGGCATTAGGTGGAGTTATCTGGGAATTTTTGAGTTGAGCTGTCAAAGGTGAACCATATGAAATAAAAAAATTATGTATGTCTTGTATAATGAATTGTATAGTAATGTATGCATTTTTTTATGTATAAGAAGTAGAAATGTAATAGGTGATGCCATGTTGTCGTCACGCCGGTCCTGCGATGATGGGTGTCCGGGGCGGGTCATGACAGATACAATGCCTACAAATCTATCTGTTGTGTATTATTTTGCAGTAACTCGAATTAGGAGAAATTCCATATTCCGAATCTCAAAGTCTCATATCTGACGAATCGATTTTTGCCTTCATCAATATATATATATATATATATATATATATATATATATATATATATAATCGGTTGACTAATCGTTTTGAAAAGCAATGGATATATATATTGCTTTTCAAAATGATTAGTCAACCGATTATTAAAAACAAATGGGTACGTAGCTCGACCATGACTGCATGGACGCAATAAATAATCGGCTGACTAACCGTTTTGAAAAGCAACCGATACAACTGAAGGCTCATGGTCCAATAGTAGCCTCGTCCTTATATTTTCAAGCAATACAAAACTAAACACGTGGCCACGATACCATAGATTCACAAACATGAAGTATGACATCAAACATTTATTTATGCTTATTTTATATATACATTACTACTTATACTATTTTGGCAAAAGTAAATGAAAAAGAAAGATTATAATGATATTAGTTCCGAGAGGAGGTGTCATTTTTTTTTTCCCTTTCCATACGGGTATAACTCTCTCCAAAAACTCACCAAAAATCAAATCTTGAATTTAATTCAAAATATACTATGTCGATGTAGGAGAGTGTCTTTAAAATCGCTCAGTGAGGTAATTAGTCGAAGTGCACGTTAGTTGATCTAGACACACCTTATCGGAAAAATTAATTTTTGTTTTATGTAATTTGCACTATTAAAATTAAATAATTAAATATTGTACAAATGACATTTTGCCCTCTGTAGTTTCATCAAAGAGTACTTTATCCCCATGTAATATTTCATAAGCACTTTTGTTTCATACTAAAATTTTACGGATAAATTTTTTATTAAAATTAACAACCAAATTTCAAAAAGTCAAAATTAATAAATTACTTAATATTAATTGACATTTATATCTTGTGTCTGGTTGGGTAATACCCATTTATTCTATATTTGTTTTCTTTACTTTATTTTGCAGGTCAGGGTTAGGGTCGTCGGAGTCAACTTAAGGTTAAGTTTATTATTTTATGTTATTTATTTAACCGTTAGCGTATAACTCAATCAAAGTATATGGAGATAAAGTACCATTAATACTTACAATCACAATATTAAAAGGTTCATTATTGCATTTTAATTTTAGAATTATATTCTCAATTTCAATAATATCCTTCTTATAAAGTGTTGCAAAATAATAATAAATTTTAATATATATTTTATATTTCGAAGAAAGCATCTATTAGATTTTCTTGAGAATAATTTGAAAAACTAAAAAAAATATTAATGAGAACAGAAATTAAATTAGAAATTTTATTTTCATGAATATAAAATAAGAAAACAAGGACAAGTATCATTAAATTTACATAAATTAAACAATAAGTTATTATTTTAACAATTAACAGTGGCAAAAAATTGTAAAAATAAAAATCTAAGAGCCTAATACTATAAAGAGATCCATATATAGTAACAAAAACTATTAGGTTAACAATATTTTTTAGTTATCATTAATGGAAAATGAGATGATGTTACATTGTTTATATTTTTTAATGAAAGGACATTATTGTTTATATTTTTTAATGAAAGGACATTAATTGTTGAAAATTTTAGAAGTATAGTGATTTTTTTTTATAATTTTATTTTAAATTATATATATATATTAACTTTCGAGAGCACAAATAACATTTCTTTTCAAAAATCTATAAAATAAAAAAATTCAGCTATCCCTGAGACATTGCACACTATTAGATAAAATTTAAGATCCAGTAATTGAGATCAAACAATATTGTAACATTACGATTACTCGACGACTCAGATTTCTTCAATTTCCTATATGTGTGTCTCTGTCTAACACACATAGACTACACATTTTAAGATCCAGTTGCATATAAATCACTAGATTTATGCAGCGAAATATAAAACATCAAACCGCATTTAATGTCATATTCCTTTAATTCGGATATATATGTATTAACATTAAAGTAATAAAAGAGATACAATTGAATTGCATTTAAAAGTTCGATTACCTCTTTCGGTGCTTTAGCCTCAAAGTTGGTAGTTCCCAATGTATGATTTGAGTAAGCTCTTTTGAGAGCGTCTGAACACGATTAGGAACCGGGAAATGAGTACAATTCTTTTACAAGTAACACAAGCATATTACCTTTAACAATATCCACTTAGAAAACTTGGAAAAAAAAAATATTCTTGGGATTTCTAAGAGTGAATCTAATCCCAAGAATGTGGAGTAACTTTGATTTGAATCTAGAAGATAGTAAGATCTAAATCAATAAGTGAAAAAATAGAAAACAAAATCTCACAGACACAATAACAAGATTATGGCCAGAAAACATAAGGGGGACCAATTATTGATTAAGGTGGGTGACCATGTTGTCTCTCACCTTATAAAATCTATCCAGGATTCAAAACTCCAAACCCCTTTTCTTCTATATTTGCACTTTGACCTCTGATTTTCTAAAATTCAATACTACTATCTGTTTCTTTTTTAAGGACTTCTCTAACTTCAAATTCCATTGTGTGTGATCCATTGAGGTCATACTAAAAGCTGGATGGTGAAAATAATTAAGTAATTAATTTACTAATCAATTAAAATTCAAACAATTTCAATTTTGTCATTCCAAAAGAAAACACTTTTATCTTTAATGCATTTCTTCGGATTATGAGACACGTCTACCCATATATCGCAATCATTTTCATTTGGAAAGAATTTAACGAAGAGAATTTCCTTAGGTATGATTACAATATTATACGATTTCTCTATCTGTGTACCCAAAAGAACCAACATGGTATGTATATGTCAAAAATCCTTAATTCAATCATATGTATTTTGATTGATAATATAATTAATTGTAACACTAATTGAAATCTCATTCCAATCGTCACACTGCTCTGGCTAGAGGCTCATGTGAATTATATTAAATTAAATCACATATGACACGTCTGTGTTTGCTGAGAGGGATAAATTATATTTTACATGCTCTTATGTTCACATGTATATTCCACTATTCCTAGTGAATAATTTTGAAGTCTTGTGGTTAGTGACAACCACTTGGTATTATCAAAATATAATAACCCATACATGCAACATATCACACCTCCAGTTAGAAGATCATAAATACAACCACACCTCAGATATGACATTAAGAAAAACTACCATGTAGGATATTAGGGTGTGTTTGGTTGGAAGAAAAATGAAATGGAAAATGAAAAAAAAAAAAATTATGTTTGGTTGGATGGAAAATAGAAAGAAAAAAAAAATAGGATGAATAAAACACAATTTTCGAGAAAAAAATTTTGCCTTACAAATTTGGAAAAAATGGTTAAAGGTATCAAAATTACAATTATACCTTTAATAATAGTTTTTTTAATTTATTTTTGTAATATATGAGGGCAAAATAGTAAATTATATTAAAGTGAATTATTTTCCCTCTTTTTATTTTCTTTTCCAACCAAATAATACTAAGAAAAATAATTTTTCTTTAACAATAGATAAAAATATTATCATCTCATTGCCTTTTTCCTTTTGTGATCTTTTTTGGTTGTTCTAGTATCTCATCCTAATTGTTTAAGTCTCTCAACTCTCAAAGAGAAAAGAACAAAACAATTTAGTCTTGATTTTTGAAGACCAATTTTCAACCTCCAATTTCGACTAGGAACATATAAGTTATCAATGGCTTCGGTCTCTGCCTTTTAATCATACTAGTTTTAGACCCGTACAATGTGCGAGTTTTTAAAAATTAAACTAAAATTTATATTAATAGTATTTAAAATTTGACTGTTAGCATTCAGTGTGTTGTTTATTTTAATTTCATATTTAATAATTTTTTTAAAAAAAAAATAATATATTTAGGAGAAAAAAAACTTTAGATCACTCTCATTTATTTTTACACCTAAAAATAAAACAATAAAAAACTAAAAAAAAATTAAGTGTAAAGTTCCAAGAGGACAACACTTTTTAAATTAACACTTTTATAAATTAGTAATCTTTTTGTTGCTTACTGCGATACCTTCAAAACCCTAGCTATGGGGTTTTGACACTTTTGACCCCTGACGTTTGACCAGTATTTCAATTTGGTCCCCATAGTTATAATTTGAATTTGAACACATAACACAGTGAACTTTCATATTCGTCCCACTTCAGTTTAAATCAATAACTTCATTTAAAGTTTTGAGAACGAGTAGTCAACTACGGTGCACTCAACTACTTTTAGGAGGTTGGAATTGCCCATAAAATTTTTTAAAAACAGTCAGGTGTATGGTACTATTTTTTTTTCCCTAAAATTATAATGGAAAACTGACCTAGATTGTAGTGGGATGATTAAGAAACGTTAAGGTGTTATATGTTCAAATTGAAACCATAGGGACAAAAGTCAAATTTTGTTCAAACTTCAAGTGTGCCAAGTATCAAAAAAATCCCTAAACTATTGATGTATTTGCACTTTGATCCGTTAAACTATGGGTCAACACTTGGGCCAATTTGACATATTTATAGAGACAAAATTCAAAAAACTAGACAATTTATGAATCAGAGTGCAAATTAACCTAAACTAGGGGGCCATATCTGTTAACTTGGTGCAAATTTTGTTTCCCTTTCAGACAATTAATGATGTTATTTTGGGAGTAACACAAGCCGGTTTATCAAAGTATCTCAACAAACGATACAGTAAGTTAAATTGCATTTTGCATCGCTAACTTTCAAAATGTAGCACGTTTTCAATTAATTAAACTCTTTTAGATACAATGATTAAATTTTGGGGTATAAAGTGTGTTCTATACATATATTGGATAACTTATTATTGATTTTGGTGTTTAGAAACTGAATTATACTACTTTACTTTCATTGCTTATTTGATACTGGAGATTTTATCAACTGTGTGGTGATATATTTATTTACGCTTGATCCATTTAAATGTTGTATTATTTAAAAAGTATTGTTGTTATGTTAAAAATGGCTTTTACTAAGAAGGCTGTACACTCGCAAGTAAATCCTTTAGGAGATGGTCCCCTATTGGCATTAGGTGGAGTCATCTGAGAATAATTTGAGTTGAGCTGTCAGAGAGGAACAATAAGAAAGTGAAAGATTATGTATATGTTGTATATTGAAATAGTATAGAAATTTTAAGGAATTTTGTAATGTATAAGAAGATATAAATGAAATAGATGATGTCATGTTGTCGTCACGCCGGTCCTAGGATGACAGGTGTCCTGGACAGGTCGTGACAACATCTGGGAATAATTTGAGTTGAGCTGTCAGAGAGGAACAATAAGAAAGTGAAAGATTATGTATATGTTGTATATTGAAATAGTATAGAAATTTTAAGGAATTTTGTAATGTATAAGAAGATATAAATGAAATAGATGATGTCATGTTGTCGTCACGCCGGTCCTAGGATGACAGGTGTCCTGGACAGGTCGTGACAACAACAGGGCTTGAAAACACGCTGGTGTCCAGAGAAAGCAAACAATAAAATAGATTTTATTCAAGTGAATGTTGCATTCAACATTCAATTGGATGTTGAATGTAACCATGACTTTGTCGATGTTACAATCAACCATCATTTGTTGATTGGTGCGTTAACTTTGTGTTTATGTTACATTTAACATTCAATTGAAGGGGGTATGCACATTCAAAAGGGGGAGAAAACAATAAAATAGATCTTATTCAAGTGAATGTTACATTCAACATTCACTTGGATGTTGAATGTAAACCATGACTTTGTCGATGTTACAATCAACCATCATTTGTTGACTGCATGTTAACTTTGTGTTGATATTACATTCAACATTCACTTAAAGGGTATATGTACATTCAAAAGGAGATGGTTGATTAGCGTATTGAATGTATCATTTATTGTATGTTGGTATGGCTACCTTCCATGTATGTTACATTCAGCATTCACTTGCATGTGGCTGTAACACGACTTTTCGTTGATGTTACATTCAACATCATTATTGATGTTGAATGTAATATGCACATAACAATTCTTGAAACATGTTGGTATGTAAGTATAATACAACATATGAGATTGTGATAATAACCAAACGAATGAAAAAATTGACTGTTTCATTCATGTAAAGGAAAATCTACGAGAAGTAGATTTTATCGAGTAGGAAAGAAAAATCTATTAAAAAATCAAAGTACACAATCCCCCCTATTCGAGTGGTGCTTTGCAAGATTTCCTGTTGTGTCTCCCCATTTGATCGCATCTTTCGCATCGTCTTTCTTTTACCTCTCCACGAGACGCAATCCGAACTTTTCTTAGTCGTCCCGGTTGTTTCCTTGATAATGGAGGTAGAATCATTGCTTCACTCTCGATCGATATTGGTCGTTCCATCATTGGTATTGCGTATATACCTCTCAAATACGTCTCCCGATAAAAACAAATCTGAAAATAATCCTCTATGTATATGAATGTTGGAAGTCCACTCTTGTTTATAGCTACAAATGCATATGCGCATGGAAACCCTTTTATCTGTTATTGCCGGCATAAGCATGACTGTCCCTTGGTATCAACTAAGACAGAATGCATTGAATGAACTTCGAACACTCCATTGCCTGATGAGCTGACGTTCCAGGTTTACCCTTCGTTCATCAATTCATAGATTTTGTTCTCCCAGTAAGGCGTCATCTCGCCTTGTAACTTGTTTGCTTCATCCTTTCTTTCTGCCATTAAGTCCATCCACTTTATTCTTATCATGTCGATCAGCAAAATTGCAGGTAAGTGGCAAAATTCGTTTATCCAAGAATTAAAACACTTAGTCAAATTAGACATCATCTCACCATATCGTTTTCCTCTGAAAAATGCGTTACTATACTTCATGGCTGACAATTCATGGATGAATCTCTGCACTTTTGTGCCCCCCTCATACATCATTTGATCGTACAACCATTTGTACATTTTCGACATGTGTGCATATGCCAATCTATTCAATTTTTGGATCATTATCTCCTTGAATGTCGTGTTTGTGTCAGTCATCGCAACCCTAAAATTTATTTTCAGGTGATACAGGCAATATGCGTGGTGGCAGTGTAGGAATAATTTTTGGATCATCATCCCCTTGTACCTACCAGTCAAAAATATGCCATAGAGGAACAACATGGGGCGGCAGAAATGAGTTTCGTGTGTGCACGCTTGGAATGCAATGAATATCATTTTGGAATGTTTTGTGTCCTCGTCATATTCTAGCGCGACATGACTGCTCGGGTTTGTCTCTCTGCATTTCTCAACATACCACCTTAGTTGATCGTACGATGACGAGTAATCATCGAATACACTATTTCTGGCTTTTTCTACCCCCATCCATGCAATTCGATATGATATGTCTAGCCCATATTGTTTTATAAAACTGTCAACAACATCTACTGGGCAAGTTTTTGGATTTGCACGCACCCCGTCAACCAAGCACGACGATATAATGTATGAGCTCAAACGTTTATTCTTGGTTGTCCGAAATACAGCACCACATGTGTGTTCTTTTACTAGGTTGCGAATATAGAATATGTCGTTTTCACTCCTCACACGTCCATGCACAAACCACAGACAACTTTTTTTCTCTTGCATTGCGCATGCGGCCGTGACACGTATATTGTCATTTTTAAGGTACCGAAAATTAAACCCCAACTCTACTGCGTATTTCTGCAACGCCATGCAAAATTCATTTGTCCCCCCTAAATTTTTGCCCCTCCTCTTATATTCCATCAGCCCATTTTTCTTATAGCAGCGTTTTGTCGTTCGGGGTTTGTAAAATATTACCATAGCTACCTATATAGTCTATTTTAGCTTTACTATTGCCATTGCCACGATTGGTGACGGGAACTAACGCAAATGAGGAGGCCCCAGTTGATCCGCTTGAATCATTGACTCGCCTTTCTACACATACTTCAATAAGCTCGATCTTCATGATCCCCGCTAGGAAAAACATTTCCTCGAAGTCATTTTGGTCGTCTAGCACACATTTTGGGTGCCCGGGGAGTGAATACGACAACTCAAGCTTCCCGCTGCTTAATTCTGACCATTTGTTCTCAATTTTTTGACCCAACCCAGCAATATCACAATCATCTCTCATCCTCAGCACTGTTGTGACATTCTCATATTTGCACAGTAGTGGGATTGATGAAGTCATCCTGATCAAACCAAAAAAACATATCCCGCCGTCAGTGCAAAAAAATGCAAAAATGAACACAAATCTGAACGTATAATATCATTGTTTTATTCAAAAAAACAGCCCAGCAGTTAAACATCCATGGATTTATGTGGTGTTCATGTGGAATGTAAACATTCTATATTTATATTACGAGGATGACATCGAGTAAAATGTGTTATCTATGTGGAATGTAACATTAACGTGCACATCCCAGATCGTGTGTATGTGTTGAGTGTAACATCCATGCATTGTGTCGTGTTTGTTTTAAACACACTAATCATTGTTTATTTTTTTTTAAAAAGGGCAGCAGTAACCAAATAAGTATTTATGTGGTGTTCATGTAGAATGTAACATTCTCTGTTTATATTCCGGAAATGACATCGAGTAAAATGTGTTGTCTGCGTGTGGAATGTAATATCGACATGCACACATCAGATTGTTTGTGTGTGTGTGTGTGTTGAATACCAAAACAAAAAGAGAAGAAGAAATTAAGTAGAATGCTTAATATTGATATAAAAATAAAACAAAAATAAAAAGAAATATCAGAACTCACCAAAATGCTTAAAAGTGACATTGTCCATCCTAATTAATTTATATTGTATCTAATTTATTTTTTGTAGGAAATATTTTTTTCAATCATAATTTTTTTTAATTAATTAAAAATATGCAGAAAGAAAATTAATCATATATTTGTGCATTGATTAAAAAATAAATATAACAGGAAAAAAAAAAAAAAAAAAAAAAGAAATTGAGTAAGACACTCATTATTTGATATATATAAAAAGAAAAAAAAATAACAACTCACAAAAATGCTTGAAATAGTCATTTTTCAATCTCATTAAAACCTTATCTATCTTTCCACTTTTAAGTATTAGATATTAGATTGAACAAAATCATACCTTGAATTGGTAAGAAACCTTCTCCGTTTAGGTATGTATACATCGCAAATTTTGTTTTGGTCGAACGGAATTTCATTATATTTCACTATTCCATTCATTATCTCATTCTATGACAACCAAACAAAATAATGAAATAGTGATTCCATTGACAAATACATTATATTCCTTCTCTTATTTCATTCTTTCTCCAATTTCATTCCACCTTAATTTTATTTCATCCAACCAAACGAGTCATAATTTTTCCTTTGAATTACCAAATTACCTCTAACTTCTTTATTTTGGCCTACCCATTAAACCAATTTGGGAAAGCTAACCTTAGAGAAAAGAGGATACACACTCAATCAATGTTCTATTTTTGTGAACGAAAGAGAGATCTTTACCCAGTTTGTCACTAAAATCATCTCAAATGGGCCACTGGTTGGAAAGAGATCTGAATAGCAAGAAATGCAGAGAATACCACCAAAATCATCACAGAGACAGCCCGAGAATATAGATCTGAGCTAGATTATTGCTAGATTACTCGCGAAGTAGCGAATGCCACCAAAATCATCTCCGACACGAACAAGATAACAAATGACACGAACACAACACGATAACATATCATGCCAAAATGTTAAAATAAGAACATGACACGATATCTTATCATGTCGACATGACACAATAATTAATCTTGTCACATAATATAATGACACAACACGAAAATTAATCATGTCATCCGAAACTTATTTAACCTATTACACATTAATTTATATATATATATATATATATATATATATATATATATATATATATATATATATATATAAATTATTCATTAAAAATTCTAATAAATTGATTAATTAATTACATGTTAGTCACTTAGAATGTCACTTGTTAATGAATAATTCATAATACAATTAAAAAATTTTGTGTTATTTTGTGTCAATTATCAAATTAGTAGGTAAACCTGAAATATGACATGTTTATTTTTGTGTTTTCGTGTCTGACACGGTATCGACCCGAAATCTATTAAGTCTAAATCCATATACAATAATTTCGTCTTAATTTTTCATGGTGTTTTCATATCAGATGACAGTTTACCAATAACCCTACAAAATTATTTTTATTTTTCGATAGAGATCGATGATCCCTTCAAGAAGATACATTTAACCCTACAAACAGAAATTTTTGAAACCCTTGGTACCTTCCAAATAAATTGAGGTAGGGTTTTAACTGCAATGCAAAACATGTCTTTAATATTTTTGGTGCCCTTGCAATTACGGTAGAGCTACCCATTACCACCATATGCATGTTACAGGATATAGCCACGTCACTATTATTAATAAAAGACGTGGCCATGAATTTAATGTTCATTGACCTTCTTCTTTTTTCTTTTTTCCTTTTTTTAGATTGGAAAAGGAAAAGGAGGTTAAAGCCATAAAGGATATGTTTAGTGTTTGATTTTCTTCCCAAATATCTTTTTATTTTGTTTTTTTAACTATATAAAAACAAAAATTCTTCCGCCAAAATATTTTTTTATTTTTATAATTTGGGCGGTTATGTAGAATTTTGAGGAATTTAAATTGATTTTTTCTTCACAAAAATATAAGAGAATAATTAATTTTCAAAACATCAGGAAGACTTGAATCCTCTGAATACCATGCAGTTTTGTCGTGATTCCTTATATTGTTTACAATAACAAATCAATTACGAGATTGAAATTTATTATTTTTAATATTTATTATTATCGAAAAATTATGAGATTGTCCTCGAAAAAATACGTTTATCATATTTTATCATTTTTTTTATTTTGTACTTTTTTAATCTTTATCAATAAGGTTATATTCCTTTCAATTGTTACATTAATATAGTTAATATCAAGTAAAACTAAAAAAACAATTATTTTGAAAATGACAAGAAATAAATTGTTATTATTTCATTAAAATTATTAGATTGTCTCTAGAATAAGTCACCTATATTTCTTATCTTCGCTTTTTCTTAGTACAACTAGATTTTCCCATGTCCAATACTATTCTTTAATGTTTTATTTCATGGTTACGCATTTGTTCAAGAGAGTTTAAATTTGAGACACCTTTTATTTTTACTAATATCAAGAATATATTCTATTGTTTTTATAATACTTGAGAGATCTTTTATCTTTTTATTTTTATTAACCAAGACATGCTCCATCACATTTTGTTGACAAAAATACTCTCGTAATATAATATTTTTATTGTTTATTTCAATTTTTCTATTTTTTTTTTCTAATCTCTCTCTTGTTTTTAATATATATTTATTTACTCTATTTTTTATTTTATTTTTGGTTTGGTAATTGTAGAAAAAAAAAACACAAAAGAAAAAAATTAGAAAAGAAAAAAAAAACAACAAAACTATCGAAAAAATATTTTTTGTATTAAAATTTAAACTTTTCTTTTTGCTTTATTTTATTTTATTTTTTGCTTTTAATTTTTTATATAAACACCATGTACAAAAAATTAAAAAAGTAAAAATAAATAAAATAAAATAAGGAACGAAAATAAAACATAGAAATAGAAAACAAGGGGAAAAAATTAAAACAAAAATAAAAGAGTAAAAACTTATGTTGGAAGGATATTTTTATTAACTGTATTAGATATTATGAAAATTATAAGAGATAATTTTAATATTTATCGAAATAACAAAGAAGTTCTCAAATATTAACTCTTTGTTTAAAAGGGTTCTAAGTGAAACAAATGAATCCATTCCCATATTCTCCCATATAAAGCCTTGCACCACAAAACAAACCCAAGTCCTCCAAAGAGAGCTTGGTCCAAAATCATCTAAATTGTGTTTTCCCCCATGGGTTCTTTAGAAGTAGTTGATCACTTGAAAGAAATGGCTCCAAAACCTATAAGAATCATAGCTCCAATGAAAGAAGAAGACGTCGACGACCACGAGTTGTTGAGTTCAGTGTCTCGTTTGTTTCACGAACCTGACTACAATATTTACGTCATGGTGATCATTGACGCTAAAACGCAAGTTGATCTAAAAGTGATTAAGGCTAAATTGGGCGAGACTCTACTTAAACATTCGCGTTTTTCTAGTCTGCAGGTATGAACAAAAAACAAATGAAATTTTTTAGACCTTTACACGGAAAATAGTAATTTTTATGTATTACAATAAATTTAGACTTTTGTAACGCGTAGACTACTAAACTTATACATTTCTGTCGTTTAAATATGTTGAATTTTGATTTAAACAAAAAAAAAAATACACAAGTTATGGAAGAAGATGGCAGTGGAAAAATGAAATGGGTTCCGACAACGGTAAACTTGGACAACCACGTCATAGTACCAGCGGTGGATCCAGACATGGAATCGCCAGACAAATTCGTGGAAGACTACATGTCGGAACTCAGCAAAACAAGCATTCCCTCTACAAAACCTATGTGGGAACTCCACATCCTCAACGTGAAGACCTCCGACGCTGCCGCCGTCGGCGTCTTCCGGATCCACGACTCCCACGGCGATGGAATCTCTCTCATCTCCCTCCTCCTCGCCTGCACCCGGAAGGCCTCCGACCCCAACGCACTGCCGACGATACCCACCCAGAAAGCGCCGGGACTGGGAAAACGGGTCGGGTTCTGGCAGTACTTGATCAGATTCTGGTTGTTTTTTAGGGTCTTGGGCAATAGTTTCATCGATGTTATGATGTTTTTGGCGACGGCGATTTTCTTGAGGGATACCGAGACGCCACTGAGAAGTCCGGCCGGGTCGAAACCGACTCGACGGCGGTTTGCTCATCGGATCGTCAACTTGGATGACGTCAAGATGGTGAAGAGAGAGATGAAATGTGTAAGTAGTAATCTTTTTGCTGCTTACTGCGATACTTTCATATTCCTAGCTATGGGGTTATGACACTTTTGACCCCTGACGTTTGACCAGTATTTCACTTTGATCCCCATAGTTGTAATTTGAACACATAACACACCGAAGTTTCATATTCATCCCACTTCAGTTTAAATCAATAACTTCATTTAAAGTTTTGAAAACGAGTAGTCAACTACGGTGCACTCAACTACTTTTAGGAGATTGGAATTGCCCATAAAATTTCATAAAAACAGTCAGGTGCATGGTACTATTTTTTTTCCCTAAAATTATAATGGAAAATGACCTGGATTGTAGTGGGATGATTAAGAAACGTTAAGGGGTTATATGTTCAAATTGAAACCGTAGGGACAAAAGTCAAATTTTGTTCAAACTTCAAGCGTGCAAAGTGTCAAAAAATCCTTAAACTATTGATGTATTTGCACTTTGATCCGTTAAATTATGGGTCAACAATTGGGCCAATTTGACATATTCATAGAGATAAAATTCAAAAAAGTTGACATTTTATGAATCAAAGTGCAAATTAAACTAAACTAGGGGGCCATATCCGTTAACTTGGTGCAAATTTTGTTTCTCTTTCAGACAATTAATGATGTTATTTTGGGAGTAACACAAGCTGGTTTATCAAAGTATCTCAACAAGCGATACAGTAAGTTAAATTGCATTTTGCATCACTAACTTTCAAAATGTAGCATGTTTTCAATTAATTAAACTCTTTTAGATACAATGATTAAATTTTGGGGTGTAAAGTGTCATATTTCAAAGTTCAAATTAATCTTCATATACAGGTGAAAGCAAGAAAGAGGAGACGACCAACAATCTTCCCAACAACATAAGACTTCGAGCCACCATTCTCATGAACATGAGACCTTCTCCAGGGATCCATGTAAGCTATCATGGTGATCGTTTGGTTAGTGTTTTTTTGTTTCTAGTTCTAATAAATTGGGATGGGACAGAATGAAAATTTTCTTTCCCTTATGAAGTATTCCAAAAATAGTAACACGTTTCATAATGATCATTGTCAAGAAATTGTTTCTTTTAATTTATGAGAACAGAAACAAGAAATACGTTTGGTTGCAACATTTGTGCTCTTTTTTTCTTTAAATATATGACGGCCGGCAAAGTGGTGGCAACAATAATTTTGAGGGAGTGAATAGGAATTGTTAGAATAAACAAGAGGTGGAATATGTAAGAAAAATATATTTACAAAAATATACAAGGAGTCTATACATAGGAGATGAGTAGCATAACCCTGACAAAGTTAGAGTTTAGTTTTCTTAGAAAGATGAGGATTTAACATAGTGGGCTAAGATTCATATACTTATATTAACAAGAATCATTTTTTTGAAGAAATAGTACCAAATTATTTTTAAAATTTTGGAAACAAAAAGTGTTTACTAAATGCATTTATGTACAATAATCCCAAAATTTTAGGAGCGAGAACAAGAATCAGGGAACAGAAACAGTAACTAAACGAGACCTACATTGAGAAAAACAAAATATCAGGGACCTATTTGCAATTATTCTAAAATATTGATATGATTGACAGGCTTTAGCAGAAATGATGGAGAATGATACAAAAGCAAAGTGGGGGAATTGTTTTGGGCTGGTGCTCCTTCCATTTAGCATTGGATTGTATAAAGACCCCTTGGATTATGTGCGCAGTGCAAAGGCCACCATTGATAGGAAGAAGCAATCACTTGAAGCTTGGTTTTCTCTCTTCATTGCCAATTTAGTCCTCACCTTGTTTGGCTTCAAGGTATATATATATTTAACGGATACTAATATTCCAATTAAAATTGCATCAACAACTGCCTCCGGTCGTCATATTCTGCCACCGTCGGTTGTCGAAACTTTGACAACCGGTCATTGGAATTATTTTAGTTACATTCAACTATTTTTTAATAGCATTTTTTTAATATACATTTTAGTTAAAAAAAAATAAATAAAAAAAATAAAAAAAATAAAAAAAATAAAATAAAATTGGTCACATTCAACTAATTTTTCAATTATTGTTTGCCGGAAAATTACGTGAACGTAACCGAAATATATACTAATATGTAACTAAAAAGTAAATTACAAAATAGTTACATTTAACTAAATAATACACTAAAAAAATAGATACATGTAACTAAAAACAAAAAAACAAATTCGGTGGCCAGTGGCCAGACTTTGGCGAGGCGGATGATGACGGAAAGTGGTGCTCACGGCAGATAATGCAAACCTTAAATGGAAGTATTTGATTGGAAATATAAGAGATCATTGATCACGAGACTCAAACGCAAGTCAAAATATAATTAAGAGATTTATGCCCAAGTCAAAATTAAAATAAAATAAATTATGAATTAAACTCTCTATTCATGACTATTGACCAATTATCCCTGTATTTAATCAAATTGATAGTTTTGAAATGGAAATGAAAAATAATTGATGTTTGAGGGGTTCAAAGTGTAATTACTTTGTATTGCAGGCTGCAAGTGCATTGTCAAGCAGAGTACCCTCTCAAACCACAATGGTGTACTCAAATGTAGTGGGTCCATTGGAGGAGATCACTTTCTTTGGCCATCCAATTGCTTACATTGCTCCTACATGTTATGGTCAACCAGCTGTGAGTATCTTTTAGGGTAATTTTATCCCCCCCCCCCCCCCAAAAAAAAAAATCCAAGAGCTCGAATCAAATAGACCGATTCGATTTAGCACGAGATTTTTAGCCACACCCACACCCGACCCTACCCCACCTCTCCACTCACCTATCCCCCCTACCCTACCACCCCACCTACCTAACCTGCCACCCCTCATCCACCTCCCCCCTCCCTACCCTACCACTCCACCCATCTCCACCCCACCTACCCTACCCTAGCTACCCCCCCCCCCCCCTCCCCCCCAAATCCTCGTTCGCCCACGGTCACTCTCCTCCCCAACCTCCTCTTCTTCTTCTTTTCTCTCTATCTCTCACTCTGATATTCTCTCCCTCTATAAAAGGATATATATATGTGTGTGTGGAGGCTGGGGCGAAGCCAATCTTAGACATGAAGTTCAAGATTTTCCTCAACTTTTAAAAAAAAAATTATCCTTATATTTTTTGAAAAAGTCGATTAAAACCTATAAAATTTTACATAAGCTTCTTTGATTTATATAAATATCCAATACACATTTTTTTTTTATTTATCTCTTACCCACTTTGTCATTTTATTTAAAACCACAAACTTTCATTGTCATTGAATAAATACCAGTTAGCCTTTTATAATTTTCGATCGAAAACCATTTACTTTCTCTATAGGTTAAAAACTTACTGAATTTTTTATTATAATGATAATTTTACCCTCAATAATTTAAAAATAATTAAATAATTAAAAAGTAAACTACATAAATATTTCTTTAAGTTTTTTCATATATTTTTTTTCATTTACTTTTTGACAGTAACATTCCTATAAAAATGGTTTGTTTTTTTTTTATTTAACCCTTTTCTTTTTTAACAATTAAAAAATAAAATAAAATAAAATAAACCGGCGGTGGTAGAGGCGATGGCAGGGGTAGAGTGCTGTGGTGAGGTGGAGAATAAATGTATTTTTAAAATGTATTTTTTTTTTTAAATGGGGTGTTAATGAATTTTGGAAAAAAATAAAAGAATAAAAAATAATTTTTTTAAATAGCAAAAAGATATTTATCTCTTTTTGCAAAAAAAAAAAAAAAAAAAAAAAAAAAAAAAAGAAGAAGAAGAAGATTAAAATAGTTGACTGATTTTTAGTAAATGATGAAAAAAAATTATGTTTTTAAGCAAAATGACAAGAGCGGAAAGTGATAAATATTCAAAAATAAAATAAAAAAATAGCCCCATCAATCTATTTTTACTTTATTATTTTTTTTTTAATATTAACCATAAAAAAAAATTAAAATTTTATTTCAGGGTTTAATGATTCATGTAGCAAGTTATGCAAACAAATTAATATTTGTGCTATCAGCTGATGAAGAAACAATTCCTGATCCACACACACTATGTGATGATCTTGTTCACTCTCTCAGCCTCATCAAAGATGCTACTTTATCAAGAGAAAGCAAAGCTAAGGATGACTGATTAAGCCCAAGAATAGGCCTAAATTACTCTTAAAGCCCCCAAAGATGGGGTCTTGTTTCTAGTAAGTCCTTATGTTTCAATGTATAATGATTCATTTCTGGTACTGTGTTCTTTGTGGAAATTAATGTGAGACCCCTCAGTTGTGTTTGGATAAGAGATTTAATAAATCCATGAAATCTGTAAATAATGTGATTTCAAAAATCTGGATATCAAAATCTCATCACTTACAAATTTCTTATTTGAATAATTTATTTAGATTACGTAGTCAGTTTGTTGAAGAACAAATTTTGTTTAATCTTTTCTAAAATAGCTGCACATCTAAATTTAGTTAGAGAGTTGGAGATACTAGAAGTGTAGTAAATGCATCAACACCAATTCCCGACAAGTTCAATCCCAATTCACCCCATAAACTTTCACTACAAGAAATAACACTATAAATGGTAATTTCAACTAGATTTAAGTGCCAGATTTATTACATACGATTTGATTTTTTTTAAGGAATCATCTTTATATGCTCTTTAAGTATTGGTTTGTGTTATGTATGACGGTTAACATGAATCGACATATATATAGTGACAATGAACAACGTGCTAGAATTGTCGTTTATAATACCATTGTACAAAATTATGTTTCTTTTAGTGCCCTCACCTAACAGGCTTTGTCTAATTCGGGCCTTGTATCTACACTAACGGTATGTTTGGATCAAAGGAAGGGGGGAGGGGGAGGGGGGGGACTGTTTTATGCATTCCGATGGATGGAAAGATGATAAGAGGATGTATTAAGAGAGAAGATTTAAAATAAAAGTGAATCCTTCCAAATTGGAATGATTTACTTTTTCCTTCAAATCTTTTCTTAATTTTACTATTTCATCTTATTTATTTTGTTAATCTTATACATATAAAGGGTTTAATACTGCAATACAAATTATATTCACACATTTTTTAAAAATAACCTTTTGCATGAAAAGCTAGTGCACTGAAAAATTTACTGTTATACATAGTAAAAATCACAAAAAAAAATGCCGTTAATACTGCAACAAATTAAATTATACTAAAAATACCCTTCTTCATGAAAAATCATTACACTGAAAAATCATTATAATACTCTTTTTCATGTCATACATAGTAATAATCACTGTAAACTCATTTACGACTACAATACAAATTAAAGATACACATATCTTAAAAATCCTTTTGCATGAAAAATCATTGCATGGAGAAATCACTGTAATACTCTTTACAATGTCGTTCATAATGAAAATCACTACAAACTCATTTTAGTACCACATTATGAATTAAATTTACACATTTTCGAAAAATACCATTGTGCAATACAATTTATAGTCACATTTTCTAAAAACTATTTTGCATGATATGTCACTACAATAGAAAATCACTATAATACTATTTTCAATGTCATCCTCAATAAAAATTTCTGCAAACTCATTTTAATACTACAATATAAATTAGATGCACATATTTCCCAAAAGTACCATCATGCATGAAAATTCATTGCAACGAAACTCTTTTTAATATCATACATGATAAAAAATCATTGCAAACTCTCTTAGAACCGCAAAACAAATTAAATTCATTGTTCACTTTTTATACTATAATATAAACTTATTGTCATACAAAATTAATTACATTCTTCTTTTACCCACCACTAAAGAGTTTATAAGAAAAAAATAGCGTTACAGTCTAAAAGATAAAATTCACTATGACTACTACTAATGAATTCATAAAATTGAGTGCAAAAGAAAAAGCTCGAGTTGTTTACGAAACTTGAGTAATCTTCAAGCTTCAAAGTGAAAATTAGCATTTCTCATGGGTCTTTCTCCCATATTCCCAAATCGAAATAGTAGACTATTGAATCGTGTGAAGAAAGAAATGCATGCTTTACATAAAAAGAAACTCAGGACCTTGTCTCGCTTCCGCATAGAAAATGGTCGTTGGATGCAAATGGATATACACAGTAAAAATTCTTTCGAATGAAACCATTGAATACTCTTAACTGATGGATCTGGTTTGTGATAATCAAGCAACTCTTCATATTGCATCCAATCCAGTCTTTCATGAGATAACAAAATGCATAGAAGTCGATTGTCACTTTATACGGAAACAACTATTGCACAAGGTGATGGAGACTACACACGTGAATTCAGTGGATCAGTTAACTGATTTATTTACTAAACCATTAAGCAGTTTAATGATAAAAAATAAAAACGTATGAGAAAACAAAAAATCAGAACATATATAATCTTTGAGTGCAATTGTAATAAATATCTTACATGGAGTGACAATGGATCTAGAAAATTAACAAGAGGGAGAGACTAATTTTTTAATTATTTAATTGTATAAAGCGGCAGGGGTTCATGTAAATTTTTCAAGGTTTTTTTAATTGAAATTTTATAAAATTGTAAGGGTAAAAAAAAATTAAAACCGGAGGGGAGGAAAGGGCGGGGTGGAGGGAAGCTTCAATCCCCCCTCGGCCTTATGTGGCTCTGCCACTGGTACAAAATGTTAGAATTTTTTACTACTTTAATTGATTAATTTAAGTGAGACTCATTAATTAAATTAATCGGGTTATTATTCTGTTGCGTTCCTCGTTATTTGAGGATCAACATAGTATATTTATATGCCAAAAATAATTAAATTTTGAATGAGATTTTAATTCTCAAAAAAACACATTTGAGATTGATTGAAGATATAAATGAATGAATTATCCCACATTACTTGGAAGGGGATGAGTTATCCCAAATTGCTTGAAAAATGAGAACTTGAGTTGTAAGGTGTAGATATCCCACATTGGTTGTAGAAAAAAAACTCAAACTTGTATCAACTTATAAATTGAGAACAAAGGCAAGCCACTAACAATTAAACCTTCAAACTCGAATTAGGTCGGGTTGAGTTTGGGTTTGGACAAATCAATCCATATTTGGATTTGGTTTGGACCAGATCCGAGTTGGGTTGGGTTGGGTCTGGATCGGGTCGGATTTTGACCCAACGGAATAGTTTAAAATTTAATTAGTGGCAATTAAGTAGTTAATTAACTACTTAATCGTTAATTTTGAATTAGCACCAATGAACAGACATAAAGGTTCATTAGGTGACTATTCACATTAACATTAACACGAACGGGTGTCTCTCCAAAGTTAGTGATGGTTCGCGTTAACGTTAACGTTAACGCGAATGTATTTCCAAAATTACATCCATTCGATGGTGGCTTTTGGTCTTCTATAAATAAGAGACTTATCATTCATTACTTCATATCACCACAAAAGCACAGAACATTTAGAGTTTTGTGAGAGTTCAAGCACAAGTCTAGTTCGCCGAAATTTTTTGTTTCAAGTGTTTGTACCAAAAATTTGAAGATCGTTGTACCTTGGGAGTCAGATGTTCATTCAACCATTAGCACCAGTGTGGGGGCGTGAATCAGCTTTAAGGGCATAGAGTCAAACTCTAACCTCAAGCTACTTCAATCCAATTCGTCGTTTGAACATCTGGGTAAGTTTTTATATAATATTTAAAACACTATTTCTGTTACGTTAATATTAACACATTTTGCTACTGTTCTTCTTTATTTCTATTACGTTAACGTTAACACATTCTGCTCTCTTCTTCTTTGTTTCTGTTATGTTAACATTAATACATTTTGTCACTGTTACTTTTTACTTTCTGTTACATTAACGTTAACGTTACGTTTCTGGTTTAGTATACACTTAATTTGCTTCACAGAATTTTCATAATTTGCTTTTAATGTCCATACATGATTAATTAATATTCACATTAATATTGTTTAATAATTATTAGTTTTATTTTATGGTTATTTATTTTTTTTATCTTGAAATTTTAGCAATTTCCACCAACAGCATACGCATACGTAAGTTTGTATTTTCTTTTAATTCTTTTATTTGAAAATCTACTTTTCTACTCTTGACTAAGGAGAGAAATAAAGGTAATAAGATGAAAAAATTAGCATTCTCTCTCTAGCTCCTTTCCATCTCTAATTGTGTTTTTATTTTTTAATAAAAACAAAAATAAAAATAAAAATAAAGTAAAAGACAATTTTGTTAATTTTATGTAAAAATATACCAAAATTTTAATTTCATCCATATTTTTATCTTAAAAGTTAAAAAAATAAAAAATTGTTAGTTTTCAATTTTGTTATGGGCCCAATCATATCTGTTGATTTTAATTATAAAATGGGCAATTGTATAAAAGCCCAAAATACATGGGTTTGTATGAAAAAAAAAAAATACATGGGTTTGTGTTCTGCATTGCCCCCATCACATGGTTTTTCCTTAAAATTTAGATGCTCCTTGGCTTTTTCTTACCAGAAGGAGTAACTGCTCATGAAAATACCACAAAACTGCAAAAGTATAATTAATCTAAAGGAAAAAAATAAGATTTTATTATTATTATTATTTTTTAATCGTGACCCTAAATTTTGTAATTTACTATTCATCAAATCCACTCGATACAGTTATTTTTATAAGCGGTATAGTAATTCTGTCAAAATTCTAAAGTTACTGCACGATATAAAAGTTATTAAACTGTTTTGTACAGAATTTATAGAGACTTTTATGTATTACAATAATTTTGAACTTTTAAAAAAATTATTGTAATACATGAACTTATGAACGAACGGTTTTAGACGGTTATAAAAGATAAAACAAGATAATAATTAAAAAAAGTGAGAGATAAGAAATAAAAGATAAGGAGAGAATGAAGATGAAGATCATGTGGACATTGAAAATTCTCAAATTTAATTTCGCGTATATATATATATATATATATATATATATATATATTTGTTTTGTTTTTTTCCATTGATAAAATTCAACTAAACTTTATGGGAGTGCATCAAATAATGGAGAAATAAGAAATTCTAACACTAATCAACATGTAAACAGCCACCCTATACAGTAGAGGCCCAAAGAAAATTTTTAAAATGGGCCTTCAATGTTTATTTTCTTTTTAAAATATCCATAATTCTTTTATAAAATTAAAATATCAAAAAAAAAAAATCAATATAATAATTGAACTAAAATTGAGATTCTTTTTATTTAACTAAATATATTAATAAAAATATTTTGAAATAAAAAATATAAGAGTCAATTTAACAGACACCTAGAATTTGAGGTCCCATAGCAAACACTTTGATCGCTTCGAGGAAGGGCCGACTCTGCATATAAGAAGTGCATAAGAAATGCATACAATTAAACATAGGTTAAACAATAATTCTTACTGGTGAGGTTAAATTAGTCTTTTTATTTTCAAATTACCAACCGGCGATGTCACTTATATTTTCAAAATAAGAGGGGATGTCTTTGTAGGTGCAGTTGAAATTTTTCCGTTATTCCAATCTCTTCCTGATTTTATTCTTTTACTCTTATTTAATTTATTTTATTATAAATGTTTTTTTTATTAATCTTCTATACACACAAAAATACACATAAAGGATATAATAATTATATTACATAATAAAAAGTTGCACAGTTCCATAGGGAGAGGTCTCGTAGTAATTATATTACATAATCTTGATCCTAGCCAAAATTCCTGAGAAAATAAAAAAAGTGGATCTCATATTTGGAGGGGCATTTGGACTGCGAGATATATTCTCCGTAAAGGCTTAAAAAGGACCATAGGAAATATAACCTCTATTTGCCTATGGACAGATTGGTAGTGTAGAAATGGCCACTTAAGAAATATTTTGTTACAAAAAGTTCTAGACTGTTGACATCATTGATGATTCAGGTAGTTTATATTTGTTGCCAATCATATATTTGTTGTCGGAAGATCAAGTGAATGATATATTTGATTCTAATCCACCGGATTTGTCCAAGGAAGATAGAACTTCCTGGAACCATGAAATTTCGGGGAAATTCACTATGGTCTTTGCCTATGGTATTGCCCATGAAATTAAGAAAGATAACAAAATGTCTAATCGAGAATGGATCTAGAAATTAGAAGGTCCACAGAATATAAAAAATTTCAACTAGACCATTTTCCATAGAAAATTATTGACAAATGATCAGAGGGCCAAGTGATCCGATGATGATACATCTTTCTGCAAAAGATGCTCAAGATCACAGGAAATGAAGGACCACGCCTTAAGGAAATGGCCAAAGGCTTTTGCGGTTTGATCCCTTTTCCTGGACAAAGAAACTTTGTAGAAGGACTTCAATCTGGATGTTCGGGAATGAATCACTAAGAACATAAAAGAGAGTTCTCTTAATAACAAAAAAACAAATCTTTGTTTTATTGCTATCATCTAAGAGATTTAGAAAGATTGAAATAAAGAAATAATTAAGGAATGTGTAAAGGAGCCTTTTCAGGTTGCTTCCAAAATATCTCTATTTTTCAATGATCTTTTGGAAGCATACCAACCTTCTAAACCTCCAGTTGATAACATTTGTTTAGGTCCTACTAATTGGATTTACCCTTTGACATGATATTATAAACTCCACAGATAGAAACGCTAGAGGAGATCTAAGAAATTGAGGCATTGGAGGAGTCTTAAGGGATCATCAAGGAGCCTAGCACGTAGGATACTACGAGCAACTTCTATCATGCACTGCTCTAGAAGTTGAGCTTAGAAGCATTCACACAAGAATTATGATTGTTGCTTCCATAGATTATCCAGGAGTAATTGTTGAGATAAACTCTGTCGAAGCAATGACACTTATCTTAGAAGACTGTCCAGAAACTTACCGTTACAAACCATGGGTTGAAGACTACAAAAAGTTCATTGTGAACAATGACTACAAACTACAGTTCACTCGAAGAAAGAAAAAATAAGTGCACTGACTTTCTAGCTAAGAAGGGGATGGATAGAGGACTTGACCTAAAATACCTTGAATCGCCTCTTGAAACAATGATGATGCAGCCAGAAATTCCCAGCACGTGTAACAATTCCTCACGTGCCGAAAACCTCTTCACTTTCCTCTGTAAACCTACAAAACCGTTTAGTTCTTGGGAGGGGGGGACATCGGTGCGATATCAGCCAAAGAACCTCCAGTGTAAGAAGAAGTTAATCTGATAATGGAGAGAGTTAATGTGCAGATTGAATCATAAGTAAAATAACAGTGATACCTGCCCTTTATATAGGCTTAGTGATACTCCTTCGTTTTATTGGAGAGGTCGCCTGTTACGTGATACGCTCTTAACGACTTGAAAAATAACCATGATCTTCTCCTCATATCGTGGGAGAGATCTTCTGTAACGTATCTCATTATTCATAGGTCGTCACAGTCTACCAATTATAACGTTCTTCAAGTATAGAGGAAACGGTCACAATAGGCTAACATGTTCAATCCTTAGCCCTGAATACCGTGGGCTTTTGAGCTGCCCATTAATGGGCTTCTTCATGAGGCTGTTTGACTGGTTCAATGGACTGCTGAAGTCCTTACCCAGATGGGCTCATTATTCTCGGCCCAAACCACACAATAGGTTTGTTTGTTCTGAGTCAGGTTACTAATCCAACTCGATCCGTTAAAGTTCTACGCCTATGTCAGTTGTAAGCGGAAGTTTTCTCATATCAAATGACAAAACTGGTGATGGAGAAAATGAAACCGGAGACTTTTGATTGTTGCTTTTAGATTTATTTATTTATTTATTTTAATTTCCTTCCATAAAAAAAAAGGTAAGTTGATCTTCCTCCTTTTATCCAAACACATCAAAGGAAAAACGAAAGGCAATGTCTCTTTCCTCCCACAAAGTCTAATAAACACGTAACCCCACACTTTGTGGGTCAAGGCCTGACGCTGAGGGTCCTCGAAAGTCACAACTCAATTTGGTCAAATTGGATGTGCGTTTTATTTTTTATTTTTTTAAACAATAAAATGATAATTAGGTTTGTGACCTCAGTTGGAATACAAGCACCCATACGGGCAATATTTTTTCATAGGATCCCTATAGTTTTACCGAATTATACTTTATCCCTAAACACTTATTCACTTGTAGTTCAAACGAAAGTGCAACGGTTATATATTTCGTTAAAATTAACAGTCAAATCTTAAAAAGTCAAAATTAATAAATTATTTAATATTAATTGGTATTTATATTTACAAGTTGGGTCGGGTTGGGTAGGATAATCCGTTTCATAGGATCCCTATAGTTTTACCGAATTATACTTTATCCCTAAACACTTATTCTCTTGTAGTTCAAACAAAAGTGCAACGGTTATATATTTCGTTAAAATTAACAGTCAAATCTCAAAAAGTCAAAATTAATAAATTATTTAATATTAATTGGTATTTATATTTACAAGTTGGGTCGGGTTGGGTAGGATAATCCGTTTGTCCTTTTTTCTATACCCCTGTGTCGAATCGGATTAGGTAAGATATAAGGGTCAATTTGTCGGTTTAAGCAAATTTGTTAATTATTTAACCATTTCATTTTAGTGTAAACCACAAAGATAAATGCTTACCAGAATATGAGAAGAGGTAAAGTGTAATTTGATCAAACTACAAGAAATAAAAAATTATTTAACCCCCTTTTTTTATAATTATTATATACTATTTTTTGAAATTGGGTTAATTACACTTTGCATTCCTATGATTAGACCAAATTCCACTTTGTGCCCCCTATGTTATTTTTGTCTGTACTTACACCCCATGTGCTTAAGATTTAGGTGCAACGGTTAAAAATTTAATGCAACTAAAGATTTTTTTTTTCGTTTCACTTAAAAATAAGGGTAATTTTGTTATTCTCTTCTAACTAATTTAGTGAGATCTATTTCAAAATTTATCAAAAGTTTAAGGATCAAAATGTTTTTTTCTTTCGTTCCCTCCTTTTCTTCTCATCTCTTATAATTCGCAGCAGGCCCCCTCTTGTTGGTTCATTTCTAGTGACGGCGAGAGCAACCCACACCCCTCACTTCTTGGTTCTTATCCAGTGAACACTACAACAACTCTCTCTATCGACCCACATCCCCACTACGTTGCACTTTAGTATTAAGTACAAAGAATGTAAGTGTTGATGAAAATATAATAAGAGTACAAAATGCAATTCGATTTAACTACAGCAGTACAAAGTATAATTAACTGTTTTGGAATATGAATTATTGTCTTTAACCCTCTAGTACTTGATTTAATATCATTTAACTCCTCTCTACTTCAAAAATCTATATTTTTTCTTTTTAAATGAACATTGATATTCTGTTATGTAAAATTGGGGGGGGGGGGGGGGGGGGGGGGGGGAGTGTATTTTATTTTTATTTTTCCAAAAAAAAAAGAGTTTTGGAAACAAAAAATTGTTCTTTAATATTTCAATCTAATGAAATAATGGAGAAACATAAAATAAAAAAGAGAATTTGGTTTTCTCCATATTTGAACCTAAAAAGATAATGGAGAAGGAAAAAAAAAAAAGATTAAAAAAAAAAAAAGGAAATTTGTCACATTTCGAATCAATGAGATGTTGGAGGAATACAAATAAAAACCCTCAAATTATCTTCTCATTTGACATGTTTGACAAGTGATGCTATTGGGGGACATTCTAATTGTAAAAAATTCTTTTTTTTTTAACTTTGGTAATTAAATTAGATTAATTGTGGATATTAGATAACTAATTTTAATTGAATGATTTGGGGTGCCTTATACCTTCCACGTGCATAACCAAACCCCTGAACCATTTTGAACTATTGGTTTTAACTAGTTTATTTAGGAGTCATTTTTAAAAAAATTGGGTCGATAAAAAATAAAAAATATATTTTCAATAAAACTAGGTGATGTGATACACTTATTTAAATCCTATGTTGGGTGGCGATCCCGATTTCTTTTTATAGAAATTCAATCAGAATATTCTTAAGAAAATTGGTGCATTTCAGCCCTTTTAGAAAAATCCACACATATTTATAAAAATTTCATTCATTTCCAAAAATAAAAAATATTGTTTTGGATTTTTTGAGTTGTGTCAATCCCAACGCCCATACTGTATATCGATGTATCTCCATCCACTGTTTTTCTTAAACTCTATGTTATTATTAGATAATATTTTCTACCAAAATTGCGCCTCAAATTGTTCCTATCATGGCAAAAATTCATCAATCCAACAAACATTCACCAACTTTGCCACCGTCACCAAACATTACTGTTGTCACATAAAAAATTATCGTCATCGTAACCATTAGATGTAAGTCCAATTGTCAATTTGTATTCATATATTCTGTGGATTTTATATGTAAATGTTACAATCTCAACTATTAACAAAAATGTACTTTGATATTATTCTTGAATTATATCAATGTTATTGTGGACACTAGATATAAAGTTAAAATATCTTAACTTTTTAATGGGATTAAAAGGCAAAGACCAAAAACATTTGGTAACTTGTATTCTAAATCATTCATAATTGGTATTACATTGTTAAAACATGTCTTTAACAATCTAATAAGCTAGCTTGCTGGGGTGTTTTTCATTTTAAGAATGGTGAGTCTCAAACCATTAGTATGAGATACTAGAACAACCACAAACAGACTTTTAGTGCAATAAGTATTAGGAATATTTCCTATTTCTATTCCTACAAAAGAATGTTTCCTATTATTGTCCTCTCTTAGTAATCATTATGTTGTTTCCTTATTTATTCTTGTATTTTCTTTCTCTTGATCTTCTCTCCATTATATAAATATTGAATATTTCTATTAATAAACATGTAGATTTTCCTTCCTCTGTAATATTTCATATACATCCATATACATACAGACAATAGCTTTCTCTTCCTCTATAATCTTTCATGATATTAAGAGCTTAGATCCAAAGCATTTTTTTTTCCAGATCTGTGCGTTGTTCTTCTTCCATTACTTTTGCTGTTCATTTGTGTTTTTTTTTTCAATTTTTGGTGCTCCATTTCATTTTCTGACCTTATATCTAGAAACCCTTTTTTTCCCAAAATGATTATAAGGCCACAAAAATCATCTCCATCCCACGCCCACCTCTCTATTCCATCCCCGAGGGCCCCGATCCTCTTTCTCTCTCTCTCTTTCTCTTTCAGTCGATCTCGACCTCAAGATTCACTCTTTCGATCACCTCTCTTATCTTCTTTAAAGCTGAATTGAATAGAGGTTATGCACACAATAAACCTAAATAGACCCAAGCTTCTGGTCGAGTGAGCCTTAACTTGTTCTCGACAATTTTAATTTTTAGAATTTTCGGTTGCTTTATTATTACTTGGATCCAACAATAAAGCGAAAATGGCAACTGATTCGAAGGTGGAGACAATCTCGAGATTGGCTTAATAGAAGATCGAAAACTTTGGGCCTTGCACTTACAAATGATCTTATTCTTTCAAGGTCGAAATTTGGAACTGCAAGCCTCCCAGCATCCCCAGCTTTAATTGCACTCCCTGATTCGCGCTCCAGCACACCCAGGGCCCACTCCAGTACGCCTCCCAGAATCCCCAACTCCCATTGCACCTCTGGACTCCACCGAATCGACCGTCAATGATTCTTCCTTCTCTGGCGCGCGGATCATAATCACGCGACTTGCCGACCTAATTACAAAACCTCTCTCTCGCTATGACTTCAAATGGTTGTGGACAAAGATTGGTGTTTCGAATCGACTACCATCTTGAGGGGGCGTATTAGGAATATTTCTTATTCCTACAAATGAATGTTTCATATTGTTGTCCTATCTTAATTATCATTATGTTGTTTTCTTATTTACTCTTGTATTTTCTTTCTCTTGCTCATATCTCCATTGTATAAATATTAAATATATCTATTAATAAACATGTAGCTTTTCCATCCTCTCTAATCTTTCATATAAATCCATATACATACAGACAATAGCTTTCCTTTCCTTTGTAATCTTTCAGTAAGGGATTAAATGTAATCATCCTTGATATCCTACATGGTAGCTTTACGCAATGTCAAAATATGATATCTGAGTTGCGATTGTATTTGTAATATTTTAACTTGAGGTATCGTCAAATACATGTATGAGTTGCTATACTTTGATAATAATGAATGTGTTTTTCTAACCATGAAACCTCAAAAGTATTCATTTGATATAATGGGACAGATATGTAAATATATTGGTATGGAATATAGGAATTATCACTTTCAGGAAAGAGAAATGTGTCATGTTTAATTTGATCTAATATAATTCATTCAATCCTCTATTCAAGCAGTGTGATGAGATTTCAATTAATGTTACCAAGGGTTATATTATCAATCAATATACATATGATTGGATTAGGAATTTTGTACTTTATCCATACTCTATTGATCCTTTCGAGAGCACCAAATAAAAAGATTGTATAGTATGCAAATTATAACTGAGGGGGTTCTCTTGATAAAACTTCTCTCAACTAGATATGTTGTGATTTGTGGGTAGATATGAGTCACAGTCGGAGGAGATACCTAAGAGAAATTATTTCTGGTTAAAAGGCAAAATTAGAATTATTCCAATTTTAATTAATTAATTAATTGTTTCTTTTGTTCATAAAGTCCTTTAAAAAGAAGGGGCAACCATGCTAAACTATTGAGAAATTAGATGGACAAAATATAATTAAGAAAAACCCTAGACAATGTCTACAAATAGAGAAGGCCATTATGGCTACCCCCTACCTGTGGGTTTCGAGCAAGTTGTTTTAGCCTCCCTCATTTCCTCTCCTATTGTTCTACTGTTTTGTTTCTTGCTACCAAATAGATCAAAATACATCTACCTTAGATTCTTGAGATTATAATTGGATTCTTAGAGATCTCAAGAACACTATCCTTACAGAGTTGCTAGCGTAGAAATTGTTAGAGGCAACATGTTTTTGTGCTTCTAGGAGAACTATTCTGAGAAGCCGATTCGAAATTATATCAAGCCGCTCTTGTAAGATCTTATTAAGATAAATCTGAATATATAATTAGATCGTAAAAAAATATGTAAACACAATAGTTATTTTGATTTTAATAAAACAATTTTAAATCTCTATTTTTTAGTAAGTTATATATCAAGTAAGTAGTTGAAAGGATAAATCTGACCAAATAATTATATTGGACTATTTGGTAACCCACTTAAAAAATAGTTTGTTTGGCTATTTTACTCTCTTATGAGGAGTGACGGGTGATTGGCCCTAAAACAAAGGACTTTAATATTTCAAATTGTCAAAATATAATTACACAATAGATACATACATATAACACATAAAAATATGATATTTGATCAATAATAATCTTATAGACAATAATAATTTAATGCATCACATAAATATAAATTATTCATTGTAAATTATCAACATGAAATACTTACCACTACATGTACGAACAAGGCACATATGCCACCTACATATGTATCAATTAGTAATAACACCAAGAAATAATTTTTTAAGATTGTTAGAAATAATGGAATTTTAATTAATATAATCAAATATTGATTAATATTATTTTCAGTACAGATTTCTAAATATTTCGCAAATATAAAATAAAATAGTTCTCGTAAACAATAAAAAATTAACTCTTAATGAAATTTATTATTGAATGTAACTTATAGTAAATATTATAAAATGTATAACAATTCACAAATATAATCAAATATTGATTAATAAAATATTATTTTTAGTACAAATTTCTAAATATGTTACAAATATATACAATAAAACAATACTCATAAACAATAAAAATTCAACTCTTAGTGATATTTGTTGTTGAATGTAACTTATAATAAATATTATAAAATGTATAACAATTCACAAGAAATATTCCAGAAACTCGTACATGCGACAGTAAATATTTCATAACATAAAATATACGACAACGAATATCCTAGAGCATTAACAAACACTACAAAAATTATATTTTTCAACAAGAAATTAAAATACAAGAAATATATAAATAACAAAAATTACACACCCAGTATTTTGTCGATGATAATCTCAAAAATTTATATAGAACAAAACTATTGTTTAACAATATTTTCTTAAAGTAAATTTTAGCTCTGCTCAGGTGCTTACAGTTATTCAAGTGTTTACTACCTAGGATATAATGATCATAATTCTCCGATACTAGCACTCGAAATCAATGGATCTCGCGAAAAAAAAAAAAATAAGGGTTGAACTCTTTCTCAAAAATAAATTAACATAGACTCAAAGTACATGTGTAATACAAGATGTCCTAAGTTATTATATCTAAATGGTAATGCAAAATTTTTCTATTTATACAAAAAAAAACAAATGAGTACTTTAACACACCGAATGTCTCACTTAAAGCCACTAACTTTTAACCATAAGTCCTTATTAAAAATGAATTACAAATATGAAAAGACAAATCTTGTTTGATTAGGAAAATTGTTAAAATCAATTAAAAATAAATAAAAAATCTAGAAAGAATTATCTCCACTTAGATTAACTCAAGTCCAAACCCAAATTCACGACTTACTACCCAACCCGGGTTCGCAATCCAAAATGAATTATAAATGTGGTATAAGTATTTTTCATTAACCAATGTAAAATTACTTATTTTACATATTTCAATTAATTTTATGAGACTAATTTTAAAGACAATTCTCATTCATATCTTAATAATTTGACAAATCAATAATCTACGTTCGTCTTCTCACTAAGAGTAACATATTGATATAAGAACATATGACAATCCAAAATTAAATCAAAAAAAATAATTAGATTTAAAAAAGTCGAAAAAACATTTTTGTCTAACGGTTTAAAGTGGAGGGCAGTTAAGTGACGATAAGTCAAAGTATAGAACGAAAAGAAAATCTCCATTCTTACTCAAATGTTTTGAAAATTAAGAAGAAGAAAATCCAAGTCCATTTCAAGGTGTAAAAAAGTCTCAAGCAAAGGTATCCTTCCAATCCTTCAACTAGTACGTCAACACATATCATTTTTCCCAATGGACTTCTTTTTACCCCCAAAATAGTTAAAAGTTTATTCAATAAAGATCTTCCACTGGACTTTTTTTGTCCTATTCTTTTTGTAATTTTGTGTGAAACCCTTTCTAAACCCTTTTGATTATAACACTCCACTCACACATTAATTGTGGTCACGGAGGGTGGGGGGAGGGGGGACAAGCCTTTTTTTTTTTTTTTTTTTTTTTTTTTTTTTTTTTTTTTTTTTTTTTTTTTTAAGAATGAAAGATACAACAAACAGAAACAACACAACACAAAACAAATTAGAACAATTCAGATTCCGGGGATAGATCAAACACCCTTTTGTCCATCTCTTAAAAGAGAATAACTTCAATATCCGTAATTGGAGTGTTAAGAATCTTTAGGTTGCAATTTTCCTTTGCACCTCTCTTAACCAAAATATCATACAACGGTTAGTTTTCCGAGGAGTAAAATGAAGGTTGTAGTTATAAAGCTGAAGAAGATTTTTACACTCCTCAATCAAATCTCAAAATCGGTGATTTTCGGGACAAGTGTTTTGAATCAGGGTAACCACCTCCGCTGAATCCGTTTAAATTAGAACTATAGGATAGTCTCTTTCCCAAAATTTTAATACATATGGCTAAACTTTTGAGTTCGGCTTCTAAAGTCGTGCAACTGTCAATAGTAGCATAATAGTCCACCTTCCAAGCTCCCAGATTATCTCTAAGAAGACCTCCCATACCCCCTTTCCCAAGATTATCTTTAGTGCTACCATCCGTGTTAAGCTTTAGGCATCCTATTTTAGGAGGAAACCAGAAAATGGTGAGTTCTTTAAAATCATTTAAGAAGTTTGGTTCTAAGATAGATTTTGAGAGATCATTTGTGTAATTTATAATTTTTACAAGTGTAAAACTTGGAGAATTACAAACTCCTTCAATAACCTTTTTATTTCTATCTTTCCAAATTTTCCAAGTAGTGGCAACAAAGGTAAAGTAAGAAGGATCAAGGATAAATTTTTGTTTCAACCACGCCCAAAAATCCATAGAGAATTGGTTATACCTGAAATTAGAGCAACTAACTTGATCCCAAATATGGTTAGCTTTAGGACAAATACAAATAACATGTTCAATAGTCTCCACTACGTTAATACATCTTTAACAAATACTAGAAACATTTCCACCACGAGTCGCACGAAAATAATTGATAACAAGTCTTTTATGAAAAATAGACTAGTAAAAAAATTTAAGATTTTGCGGGATCTTTAATTTTCAAATACAACTCCATCTATTATTAGAAGCTCTATCATCATAATCCGATATACTTTACTCATGTGGTTAGGCCGTTTTGCACTTTGTCTTCCTATAATATTTTCATCACTACTGTACCCTTGTAGATAGGCTTTGTTGCACTTTACCTCATAATATAGGCTTAACTACAAGGGTAAAATGCTGATGAGGGGGGTAAAGTGCCACAAAGGCCTAACCATATGAGGCAGTGATGGGAATATCTTAGGGACAAAATGCAAAACGACCAAACTACAAGGAGTAAAGTGTGAGTAACCCAAACTAATTTTAGGTGGAATTAATAAAAAAAATATATAATCAGTCAAATTATTATTAACGATATTTTTTTAATTTTACAACTTTTAGTGGAAAAGTTAAAAAAAAAATTATGTGGAAAGTAAGTTAAGTGTCGATTATATGTATTTGACTATTTTTTTTTTATTTTTTTATAATTAGATACCATTAGAATTATTTTTTTATATTTTAAAATTTTGAGTGAAATGTTACGAAAATAAATGACACTACATAACAACACTTAGAACACTAAATTCACTCAAGATCATGTGGTGTGTTGTTGGAGACACACAATGCAAGGTTCAAAGTTGAAGTTGAGAGAGAATAGAATAGGGGAGCATGGCATATTTACCTATTGAATTATGTGTGCTAAAATGTCTGTATTTATTGAAAACTGATTAAGAATCGAATGCAAATATAATGCAAATATGAAAGAGTAGTAGAGCATAGATCGATCGAATGCATATATTGAACAAAAAAATTGGTCACACGTGTGGTGTGAAGTGGAGGACATACAACACAAGGTACATAGTTTAGAGATAAAGGAATATGGTGTTGAGAGAAAAAAAAAAAAAAAAAAAAAAAAACTTATGTAAGATAATAGAAAAGATTTGAATGGGTATAACTTTACGCTCGGTAGTCCGTGTTGGACGATTTTATTTTTTTTTTTGGGTATTTTTTCGAGATCCAGGTGTAGCAAACCACCAAAGTTGGTTTGGTCAAGCATTTTTTTTCAAATAAAGTCCGTTTTCATCTTCAATTTTGGATTTAAAGTGTTAGGTGACTAAATTTATAATCTTGTCGCGAGTAGGGCTGGTAAAACAGGTATTTACACGATGACACGACACGAGACCGATACGAAATTATCAGATTTAGGTTTTGCTTATCAGGTATCGGGTCGTTATCATGTCAGACCCGATAACCCGATAAGAAATAGTGCAGGTTATCAGATTGACCTAATAACCCAATAGATTACACGATAAGACACGATAAGAATTTCGTATACTCAAGTTGCACGATAACCTGAGATCTAATAGGTTACCCATTAATTTAATAAATTATTTTTACACCCCCAAATTATCAAATATTATAATTTAGTACTTAATATATATATTCATATTTCCCTAACCCTACTCATTTAGTCAACTTAACAGGTTAACAGGTCATTAACGTGTAATGGGTTAACGTATAATGGGTAGGTTAATGTATAATGGAAACCTATCAGGTCTTATAATGTCGTGTTTACCTGATAGGTTTGGTGAAAAATTATCGTGTCGTATCGTGTTGACACAATAATTTTCGTATCGTGTTCGTGTTTGGGTAGTCTAACACGATATGCTTATCGTGTCGTGTTCGTGTTTGAATCTTATCGTGTTTCGTGTTATCGTGTAATGACCTGTTACACGACTTGTTACCTATTTTGCCGGCCCTAGTCGTGAGCGTGCGTCTTGTTCTGTTGGTAAAATTAAAAACTTCGAAAACCAAAGTGGTGACTCAGATCAGACCCAACTTTTAAATTAGCATTGACGGACAAACTGATTATTCAAGAGATTTTTCTTGGTTATTTATTTCTTAAATATTATGCTTTATTCAATTAATTTTTTACTATTATTTAAAAATTATTCACTAGTCCATTTTTAGTGTTCTAAATTTTGTTATGTAGTGTTATCAATGCAATTTATATTAAAAAAAAAAAAAATAGGTTCATTTCTGTTACGGATAGGCCATCTTTTATTAACACAAAATTTCCAAAAAAACAGCATCGTCATTGAAACAACTCATTCGACCAACTTTGACGATTATTTAAAAATTATTCACTAGTCCGTTTTTAGTGTTCTAAGTTTTGTTATATAGTGTTATAAACATAGTTTATATACAAAAAAAAATTGATTCATTTCTGTTACGAATATGCCATCTTTTGTTAATTCCAAATTGCCGAAAAAAAATTATTGTCATCGAAACAGCTCATCTGACCGACTTTAGCAATTTTTTAAAATTCATTCACTTATCCGTTTTTAGTGTTCTAAGTTTTTTTTATGTAGTGTTATGAATACATATATATATATATATATATATATATATATATATATATATATATATATATAATGGTTCATTTCTATTACGGATATGTAATCTTTTGTTAATTCCAAAAAATTATGCCGCCATCGAAACAGCTCATTTGGCCGAATTTGGCGATTTTTTAAAATCCATTCACTTGTCCATTTTTAGTGTTATAAAAAGTATTATGTAGTGTTTTGAACGTAATTTATGTGCAAAAAACTTAGATTTATTTAAAATACCGATAGACCACCGTTAATCAACTCAAAGTTGCCGAAAACTTTAAAAATTCATTCGGCCCTAATTTATTTATTTTTGCTAAACCCGTGGTTGCGAACCCTGGGTATACATTGTACCTCGGGTTGAGAACCCCGGGTTTTAATTCCCGAGGATATTTTGGTAAATAAGTTAAAAGCAACTCTTTTTCAATATTTTTTTTTTTAAAAATATAATAAAGTGGTAAACAACTCAATTTTGTTGGTCCTTAGATTATTTTTTTTGGGATCCAACTCAAATCTTGTCTCGAAAACTATTAGCTATGGGACTGAAGTATAGGAAAGGGTATGAAATTTTTTATTAGATTCTATTATATTTTTATTAAATTTTAAATTAATAAACGTAAATATAAAGCACAGAGAAATGTATTAAAATTTGAAAAAGATATCAAATCTAATTTAATGAGATTTTCAAGGATATTTTGAAAAAGATACACAATCTAATTCTGGCATAATTTAAACATAATTTAAATTTTAAATCTGATGAATAAGTGAACTTTTGACTTTCCTTCCAAAACATCTAAAAGACCAAATCTTGTAAAATCCGAACAGAATTGCAAGTAGCCGAAGATCATCGAAAAATAAACACTGAACCACCCCGAGGGCCATTGCCCTTCGACCGTCGTAGGCCACCATGGCAACCTCTGTTGTTGCTGGTAGGCTTTGCCATGGCAGCATCGGGCACCGCCGCATGCGATTGGGTGCGACATTAGTTGTTTAAGTGCCTTTTGACTCTTATCGGTGTCATATTTTTGCCGTAACGTAGTTTTCTCGAACTCCCTAATTTTTAATTTTAATTTTAATTTTGATTAAAATAATTTTTATAATAAATTAAAGCTCTTCGTATCTACATGTTTTTTTTTTTTATTGTTTCGGGAAAAATAAAAAATAATAATTTTCGTCAATATTACTCCAATCCAATATTTCATTAGACATAACCAAAATAGGATGGGATTTCAATTGGAGATTTAATGGGATTGATTCCCTCACTGGATCCATACATCCACACTCGATTAGCATACATGGAACTAATTTCAGGTTTCATTGTTATTGTCACTTGTTGTCGATGTCTAACATCGCTTCTCAGTAGTTAGTGATGTCATTACCTCCCACTAGCAGTATGTACGCCACGAATTTAATCGCTCACGTATGACTACTCACAAGTGTACGAGGTCAAATTTTAATATAGATGGGGAGAGTAGGGCTATCGTGTCCACAGAGATTGGTTGTCATTATTATCGAGTACCGTGTTTATCATAACCTAATTTTATCTAGGCGAAAAAGAATGATTTTAAAATTAATATAAACTAAACTAATATAACCTAATTTAATCTATACTCATATGAGATGGTTTAGGGAAAAGAATTGTCTAGGGATTAACGTTGTTTACAAATACGTGTTCGATCTCGTTTGACTTACGTTATGGTGTTCAACCTATTTAACAATCTCAGTTCGTAAACTCCCTCACCACCTCTCCCGAGTGTAAGACGGGGGAATACATGATTTCGTGACAACGAAAAAGTCACCCTCAACATCTTAACGACCCTAGGTCACATGAGTCTCGCCCCAACGTCTTTGATTGCACACTCTCCAACTCTCTCCCGGATTATTGGATCGTCGCGTTGTGTTTAACTTAATCTGAATCCGGGGTTACCTCTCCCGAGTGTTAAACCCCGTATTCTCTATATATCTAAACAACCATACATGCATAAAATAACAGTAAACACAATCAAACTTCGAAGAACAATCATAAACGAAACACCGAAATCATATGAATCACATATTTATAAATATATATTGTTAATCTCTAAACAATTCACGTTTAGCTAACGGCCATTACCGTATTTACAATAAAGCACGAGCCAAACATGCTCACAAATTCCAAAGTTAAAGAAATAAAGGAAAAAACTGAAGAACTTAGCCTATATCCGAAGATTCACCGCTACAACCGTTGAACGATAGCTCACAAATTCCAAAGTTAAAGAAATAAAGGAAAAAACTGAAGAACTTAGCCTATATCCGAAGATTCACCGCTACAACCGTTGAACGATCGTTTCTCCTTCTTCTTCTCTTTCGGGATGTGATCTCTCTCTCTAAAACTCCTCAACCTAGCCCTAAGTATATCCCAAGGGTGGTATCATGCAAGAGAGCTCAAAAATAAGGGAAGAGACTGGCTTAAATAGGAAAAATATCCAAAAAAACATATCTAATCTGGTGAAGAGCTGACCGCCACGGCAGTGGGTATGTCGGTTAA
Organism: Eucommia ulmoides; assembly: GCA_016647705.1. Classification (NCBI taxonomy): domain Eukaryota; kingdom Viridiplantae; phylum Streptophyta; class Magnoliopsida; order Garryales; family Eucommiaceae; genus Eucommia; species Eucommia ulmoides. The sequence goes on along the minus strand of CM028340.1, from coordinate 51,844,941 downwards.
GCCACGACCTAGGCGGTGAAGTCAACGGTGGAATCATGGACCATCTTGTTATTTTACCGCTGCGACGGTGGAACGTCAGTAACATTTTGGTCCATCCTACATATTAACCGTCGCGGCGGTGGTCTGGACGTCGCGACGATGGGCTAGTTTTTAGAATTATGCCTCTATGTTTGTTTTTACACCGTTCTTGGTCCGAATTGATTGTTTATGATCCGTTTTCAGGCCTTTTCACCCCCACACACCTGATTTATAGCAAAAAGAATAAAAATATATTAAAACATATAAAAATGCTATAAAAAAATACTCTAAAAACTAACAAAACCGGTTTAAAAATATATAGGTAAATCACACCTATCAGTAGCTCTTATTTATCATTTTGTCCAAGATATCCTAGATATTTATCAAGAAGAGCAAAGGTTCTACTTGAGGAGCTTGTGTACTAGAAGCATTTACTATTGTCGGCTCCACATTTCTAGTTTGTTCGGATTGCTTGGTGTCCAATACCTCCGTTAATTCTATCTTTTGCTCAATGTGGTATTTTGTATAAACAATTCCTCCAAGAATACAATATAGTTAGAAACACACATGGTTTGTTCTTATGGGTGATAGAAGTAGTATCCTAAAGTTTTACTAGGATACCCCATAAACTTGCAAATGTGAAAGATTTTAACTTGTCTACTTCAAGTCTTTTCACACTAGCCCGACAATCCCAATTCTTAACATACTTAAGACTTGGATTTCACTCATACCACATCTCATGTGGTGCAACTAGCATGGATTTAGTTGGATCCTTACTCAAAAAATGAGTTGTGGTCATTAAAACATATCCCCAAAATGAAGTGGATAAATTTGTGAGACTCATTATCGACTAGACCATATATAAATAGGCTTGATTTCTTCTTTTTGATACCCCATTTAATTTTGTTGTAGCAAAATGAGTCCACTGACAAAGTATATCATTTAGTGAGATAATCCAAAAACTGCAGATAAGTATTCCCTCTCTCAATCTAATCAAAGTGTCTTAATACTTTTCCTAGTTTATTTCTCTACTTCATGTATGACTTTAAACATTTCAAAAAAAAAAAAATCAGACTTGTGTTTCATAAAATACACAAAATCATACCTAGAATAATCATCTACAACGGTAATGGAGCTCATGGGTCCATATACGTCAGTATGTGCCAGGCCTAGTATGTCGATAGTCCTTTTTAAATGTCCAACAAAGGGTGACTTGGTCACCTATAAAACAAGATTCACAAGTAAGTAAGCATAATGGGCCAAAATCCATCTTTTACCATCTTGTTAATCATCTTCTCATTAATATGACCTAATTTGAGATGCTACAAGTACGTTTAATTTTCATCTCTAATTCGAAATTGATATAAATAATACAAATATTATTTTCAAAAACAATTGAATAACCATTCTTTATTAAACAAGGAATATAAATAATATCTTAATTTTAAAACATATGATAACAACAATTCAAGTGAAGGTCTCTCACGGCTAATATAGCAACTCTTGCTCCATTTTTCACATGTAGTGAGATTTTTCCTTTACTCAGCCTTTTTGTTTCCTTTTAGACCTTGCATTGTATTACATATATGTTAACTAGTACTAAAGTTTAAAACTTAATCAAAATAAAATAGATTGTCCAATAACCAACAACGACAAGTAAGTTCGACATACCTTTCGAAAGTTTGTCCTTGGAAGCTCGGGACTCAAGACAGTTCATTTTCTAATCCCATTGTTGACCGCAATGAAAATATTTTTCTTTTTTAGGTCTTTTCTATTTCTTTGGCTTGTTGTTCATTTTCAAAGAGGAGTTGAGTTTGCTCTTCTTTTTCTTCTTCCCTTTGGAGGTCGAAGGCCAATCAACTACGAGTAACAAACCCTTGGGTTTATCCAAGGCCCTTTCGACAATCCCAACATATCAAGAAGCCCAAGAAGAAATAGTTTTAGCTTGTTGTGATTCGCCACGATTCTTTCGTACGAAGAGTTTTAGCTTGTTGTGATTCGCCACGATTCTTTCGTACACATCAAGGTGGGAAGTCAAAATTAACTTAAGAATTCTCAGCCAATTAGAGAAAGGAGGTCCAGTTAAATTATTTTTCTCAAGAACATTTTCAATGGTCTCATCATTATGATATCTATAAAAAGAAAATAAATGCAATGTATAAGTTAAGCAGAAAAATAGTGTACATTAATTTTAGATTAAAGTTTTTTTTATGAGTCTTAGTGCACTCCTACTAAATTTTATGAATCTCACATCCCTTTTGAGAAACAGGTACGTTGCAAGTGTTCTTGGTGGGGAATTGGATAATCCTGACATCGTCAGCAACTTATATCATTAGCATATTGGTCAGTCGAATCTTGAGGTTAAGTAACTCTTGTTGGTGATAATTACTGAAATTTTAAAATAAATACTTAAATAATTATAGAATAAGACTAATAATTTTAAAACAATATTAATGGAACATTAACTAATCATGTATGGGCATCAATATCAAAATATGAAAATTTTGTGAAAAAATTTAAAATGTATATATAACAAAAAAACATGGCGTCAACATGTACATAACAGAAACAGAGGTAACAACAGAGAAGGGGAGTAAATGTTTACAAAACAGAAACATATGACAAAGTAGGGACGGGACGTGAACATTTACGTAACAATAACAGTGTATTAAATTTTAAATAAAGATTTACTTGGATATTCAAACAATGAATAAAATTGAAGTAGATCAATGATAGAATTTGACTTTATACCCTTAAAACAGATTCACACCCCCATGGTATAACTCTCTTCAAGTTTCTAGTACAAGCACTTGAAACCAAAAATTTTGGCGAGCTAAACTTGTGCTTGAAGTCTCCTATTTATAGAAGACCAAAAAACACCATTGAATGGATGCAACTTCACGAAAGTATCTGTTCGCGTGAACATTCACTCGAACCGCCACCAATGTACCTTCGTGCTAATCCAAAATTAACTATTAAGCAGTTAATTAACCACTTAATTGTCACTTAATTAAAGTTTAAACTGTTCTAGAGAGTCAAGATCCAACCTAACTCGATTCTAACCCAAACACGACCCGAATCAGGACCAAACCCGGTGCAAATTTGGATAGGATTGACCCAACCCAAACCCGACCCTACCTGATTCAAGTTTAAATATTTGTTACTTAGTGGCTTGTTTTTACTCCCAACTTATAAGTTGATACAAGCTTAAGTTTTTTCTTGACAACCAATGTGAGATAATTTACAACTTACAACTTAAATTATATCTTAGTAAGGTGCTCAAGTTCTCTCTTCATAGGTGATGTGGGATAGCTCATTCATTATAGTCTTCAACTAATCTCAAGTGGGTTTCTTTGAGAATTAAAATCTCATTCAAAATTTAATAATTTTTTACATATAAATATACTAAGTCGATCCTTAAACGACGAGGAACACAAAAGAATAATAACCCGATTAATTTAATTAATATGTCTCACTTTAATTAAACAATTAAAGTAGCCAAAAATTCTAACTCCTCTTACTACCCACCTTCCAGGCAAAGATCCAATTCATATTCGGTCTGTAGTTTGACCATATCTCACATCATCATCATATTCGTATATCTCCCTAGTATCATCAGTATATTGGCTTGTAGAACCTTCAAGCATAAGTAACTCTTACTACTTGCCTTTCAGGCAAGATCCAATTCATATTCAGTCTGTAGTTTGATCATATCTCACATCATCAAAATCTTCGTATATTTCCCTTGTTAAGGTATACCCATCCAACATAAGCCGAGCCACTGAATTTTATTTTAATTAAAAAAAAAAAATCAAATGTGTTATTGACAATGTCAACCATACCAACATCATAACAAAATGTAGTCACAACTACATCAACTTTTCTATTGTGACCTATGATGAATTATTATCTCACTTCCTTTTCAATTTTTTTGAATATTATTTTTTATTGGAAAAATACTACTTTAAAAATTTGCTTATTTTTCATGATTTGAAAACTAGTTGTACAAAAATAAGGACCATTATTATTATGAAAGCCGATGCATGACTAGATTATTTGCACAAGTTGTTGGAGGCCCCAACTCATGTTCCACTCATGGTACCAAAGCTACTTGAAAGATTGTTATGTAGGGACATCAACTTGCAAATGGACTATAGGCATCCCTCTCAAACCAAGAGGACCACCAAAATAGCAATGAAAAAAAAAAAGGGAAATGTTTTGAGTTAAGAGAAAACAATACATAACATTAAAAGTGGACCGATCTAGGTACACTTGAGCAAAAAAACAAAGCAAAAAACAGTTGAGGGTCTCTGCAAGGTCAATAGTTCGAATTTGCAAAAAAAATACTTGTTGAGAGGGACAGCCATGCGCCCCAAACAAGATAATTTTTCGCCATGTGTGGGTAGTGAAGCACTCGTGGATACAAATACCCCTCCCAAAAAAAAAAAAAAGTGGACCTATTTGATCAATGAATGGAACCTCCTAGTGCAAATAGAGAATTTTGGAGTGTCAATAGATTTTATTTTTTTTTAAATTACTTTTCTCTCCTGTAGATAGATACATCAATAAATTATCCACCATTATAAATTAGTTATTTTTAAGTCTTACTTAATAATTGTTTAATTTTTAATCCTTTTTAAATGAATGTCCAACAAAAACTTATCGTATTGCCCTTTCTTTAAGTCAAACGTATTTTACATTGAATTCAATTGTTACCTCCCTTTATTTTTTCCATTTGTAGAAAAATGTCCTTCAATTATACATGCATCTTTCTCTCTCTCTCTCTCTTCTCTTGCATAACCAAAAAAAATCATGTGGTTTGTTTTCGATTTCGCTGAGTTTTGTTAATGATTTTTATTGCACTATTGGATATTTTATTAAATAATATGTTCTTGACTGTCACATATGCCTTAGTTCTTTCGACTGTATTGAATTGTTAATTTTTGTTCATCGTATCAGGGTTTACATTTATTATGTTGAACAATAGTGAACGTTCACTTTCCCATTAAAGTATGCAAGCAGTTAATTTATATATAGAGAATGTTTACTGAGTTGTAAGTTATTGAATATTCCTTGACGAGAACGACAATTGAGATTTTGATTTTATTGAATTTTCTTGATTTTTGTTTTTGGATTCGTGTACACAATTCAGTTTGACAAACTGCAATGGATGTTCACTTTTTAATTAGTATATGCACACAGTTAATTGAGTTGTAAGTTAGTGAACATTCACTAAACAAAAGTATTGTATTTGACTAGTGAACGTAAAAATTAGGAAATTCATGTATGGCATTTTATTAGTGAATGTTTAATAATGAGGAATCGTGTTTTTATTTATCTAGTGAATGTTAAAAAATTAATAAGTCAACTAAACAGTTACCATCCGTTTAACATAGAGTGTTATTTAATGTTATTGATTGTGTGTTCAAGATTTATTCAAGTATACAATAGGAAGTCGTGCAGTGTTAATATGCAAACTAATGAGCAATTTGTTTTGCAAAGTTGGCAAGGGTAGTAATAAAATTTTGTTTTGCATAGTGGATTTAAACTAATAACACCAATTTGTGCTTTCCAAACACGTGCATGAATGTTCACTGATAACTCAAATAGAAGAATTAAGTTTCTTTGATTTTCACAATGAACGAAATTTCACAATAGCAACGACTAATTAATGTCACTATTAATGAAAGTTTTAGACCAGTGAATTGCCCGAAATAAATTAATGTTCACTAATATTGAGTATTTCAACAAAAGAGAAACTAGCGAATGTTCATTAGTATTGAAATGTTGAGATGTTATATTTCAACTAGTTGTGCGATTTAGTATTAGTGAATTTTCACTCCCGTTAATTGAATAATAGATGTGCAAATTGAACTAGTAGTATAATGAGCAAAATGAATGTGAAACCAGTGAACGTTCACTATTACTGAAATTAAGAGAAGTTGTATTTGAATTAGTAGAGCAATTCAGTGTAATGAATGTTCAGTAACATTAAATGTTCACTCCTACTGAACGTTTATTACGTGACATTGCGATATAGTAGACTTTCTATAGTAGTAATAATTGTGTCAATGTTCACTGCTAACAATACTACTAGCCCTAAATTATAGCGAGTAATATAGCACAAAACATATGATTATTACATACATTGTGATTGAACAATAACCATTCAACTTGGCAAATGAACGTTCACTAATTTTTTAATGTAACGATTATAGATATCTCGAAGTGAAAATGAAGGAATTAGTGTAAGATACTACAGGATATTTGGAAAGTTTTAGGATTAATTATTTAGGGAAAATAGTTTTTGAGCATATATATGGAAAATGGTCAATACACAAAAATAATATTGTTTTGTATAGTGAACGTTTACTAGTTATTTATTTTTTACAAAAAAATATGACTCAATATGGATATCAAACTGAATATGGTGAAACATAGATTAAAATTATATAATTGTTAGGAATTTAATATATTGTTAACATTAACAGATCGTATGTTTTTTGTTGATGTTTATTTTCATATTTGATGGTTTATTAAAAAAAGTGATGGTTGTCATTTTCTACACAGAACGAAAAAAATTATATATTAACTATATATTTGGGGGTAACGTTAAGAAAATACAAAGACTAAATAGTGAACATTCTTGGTGGACTAGGAATTAATGTTTACTAAACTATGGATTATTTTATAGAATGTACTACTTTTAAGGAGTGTATAATAAAATTCCCAAAAAAAATCCATACAAGATGAGAAAATATTAAATACAACAGTTGTAAAAATGATGTGGTACAGCTATTTAATTACAACCCCGTGTATACAAGTGGAATCTCACTAATTATCAATAACCAGTCACTAAGTCGGGTAAAAATAAAATTGTGAGACTCTTCCGTGACATATTGACATAGTATAACAAATGTATTTAACATTTGGAATTCTTAGTGAACAGTTCACAAACTTAAATTTTTGTCTATACAATTAGCGCGTTGTACTAATTTTTTTTTAAGTCCATAGTTACTGAAAGTTATTATAATTTTTTCATATAAAATAGTAATTTTGAACTTTTAGTGAACAGTTCACAAACTTAAATTTTTGTCTATACAATTAGCGCGTTGTACTAATTTTTTTTTAAGTCCATAGTTACTGAAAGTTATTATAATTTTTTCATATAAAATAGTAATTTTGAACTTTTAATAGAATTATTAAATTTTTTAAAAATTACTGTATTGGGTGAATAATTAATTATAAAATTTAGGCACATCACAAAATACCCTTAATATTTTATTTTATAAGATAGTCACATAGAATGTGTGGATCAAGAATTGTTTAAGTGGCTGACAGCACAAATATCAAGTTTGTTTGCATATACACGAACCATCAAACCAAGCAATACAATGAAAAGGAAATTTTTTATTCTTAATACAATAAAATACCATTTGGTAATTTTTTATTTTTTATTTAAAACAAAAAGAGTTAATATGACAAAAATAGTATTTTTCCTTAAAATAGAAGTAAAAAAAATTAGTATAGAAATAATAAATGAATATATGCCCATACTTCCTTTACAAATATCAAGAACACCGTAAATTAGTAATATGCCATTTTACCTTTCCAGTTTGGATACCAAATAAGTAGAAATACTACCAAAATTTCCAACTTTCTCTTTTTCTTTTTTTTGAATTTTTTATTTTGTTCTTTATTTTTTATTTTATTTGTTTTATTATTTTATTTTTTGTTTAGGTATCAAAAATAGAAACAAAAGAATTTAAAAAATAAAAATTCAAAAAAAAGTAAAATATTTAAATTTCGAAATTAAAAAGAAAAAAAAAAAGGAAAATAACATACACAAAATATAAAAACTAGAAATTGAAAACAAAAAAAAAATGAAATAGGAAAAAAAAATTGTAAACAAAAAATAAATGAAGAACAAAAAATAAAAAGTATAAAAAAATAGAAAACGTATGTAAAAAAACTAAAAACTACACTCAAAAGTGAACACTAGAAATAAAAAAGAAAAAGAGATAAAGGAGGGATAATATGATAATTTTATAATAAAAAAATTTATACAGAGATATAAAACATTATTTAAATAAATTTTTGTATAAGTCCAAATTACAGGGAGTTGATTAGGTGTAAACTCCATAATTTCATAATATATAAAAGAATAAAAATATATATTTTATTTATTTATTTATTTATTGTTAAGAAAATACTTAAAATAATATTTTGATATTTTTTTATTTTTTTAAAGTGCATAACAAAAATTATTTTCAACAGAGATAGCTATAAATTTATTCGATTTCCTTAATTGGTAAATAATTGATGTCTGGAATTTGTATTTTTGTGATAATATAAAAACAAGAAATATGATATCTTACAAAGATACTAGTACTACTATAAAAATAGTATTATGAATACGAAATTTAAAATATATATATATATATATATATATATATATATATATATATATATATATATATTAGTGTCTGTTTTTAAAATAAGAAGTTGAGAAAATTACATTTTCAATCTCTAAAATATAGGGTGAGTGTCTATGTGGACCATAAAGTTTACTAAATTGGACATTTGATTCTTTAAATTTTAAATTTATTTCAATTCCGCAAAATTAAAAATGTTGATAATGATTTTTGACGAAAAATGGGATGTATTCCGTACCTAAATTTTCTAATGAGAATATTTTTGTCATTTCATCACTTCACAAAATCTAACTTGTTTTTTCTTTAGAAACGATTCAATCTTTTTTATTTCTCAATTTTCAAAGGGATCATTGTTTAGAAAAATGTAAAAGAAAACCTTAAGTTTTGTGGAATAATAAAATGATAAAAAAAAATATCTTCATTAGAACGCCACATGATGGACATAATTAATTTTTCATCCAAAATCAATAACACTGTTTTTAATTTTAAGAGATTACAATAAATATAAAACTTAAGGCCCCGTGTGGTTACTGTTTTCGTTCCCCGATATTTGTTCTTGTTCCCAAATTTTTGGGATTAATATACAGAAATGCAGTTAGTTAACACTTTTTTGTTCCAAAAATTTAAGAGTAATTCTTGATTTCCTTAAGTATCTGAAAAATAAAAAATTATTGATTCTTATTCACTCCATCAAAACTATTCCCACTATTACCATTCGAGTCAACACTAGCACGCCTGCCACCATAACTTTAAAGGGAAAAAAAAAATGCTACAAGTAAAAAAAAACCAACAAAATTTTTTTGTTCATGTTCTCATAAATTAAAATAAACAATTTCGGGACAATAGTCGTTACTAAACATATTTCTAATCCCGAAATACTCCACATCAGAAACAGAATTATCATCCTAGTTTATTCAAAGTCAAAACAGAAAAGCAGAAACACTAACCAAACGCAATCAAATGTGTGATTCGACAAATCTCAGGGTTTTACATAAACACCGACTCCATACCTTAGGGAACAAAAATGTAATTTCTACTAAAAAGTTCAGCTAATTTGTATTTATACTAGGTTGTCACCATTACATGTTGGAGGCAAGATAAGTAATTTGATTCTCCTCTAGTGGGGCCTCTATTTTATATTTTATGAGAAATTGGCCCACTACTTTTGAGAACACTCCACTATGGTTCATCTGTATTTTCCATACCAAATTTTGGCGGTAGTTTAGAGTGGGGACTACTCTATGTCAGCTTGTCAGAAGAAGACAAAAGGTGGAGGGAGACTGATAAACACCAATAATAGACCGAATTACTCTAATGGCCCCTAAACTTAGGAATGTATTGCAAATAAGTCCTTGGGATTTTATTTATCTCAAATATGTCCCTCCATGTTCAATTGTAATCGGATCGTGATAATAAGACAATTTGAGAAATTTATTATTTTGGGTGCATATTTACGTAGATCCTGAGATTTCAAATTGAGTTTCACATTTGTTTTAATCTGTCAAAGTAAAAAATGTTGTTAATGATTTTGGATGAAAAATAGACTGTGTCCAGCACACAGTCTTCTAACAAAGATATTTTTGTTATTTTATTATTCTACTAAATTTAAGATGTTTTCTTCTAACATTTTCATAAGAACAGTTCATTTGAAAAATAAAAGAGATAAATATGAATTGTTGTTAGTTAGGGAAGACTTATTTAGTTTTAGTGAAATGACGAAGATATCTATTAGAGAATCACGTGTTGAAAACAATTCATTTTCCGTCTGAAATCATTAATAACGTTTTCAATTTTTCAAAATCAAAACAAATGTGAAATTTAAAAGATCAAATGTATAAATTGATAAATCTTAGGGCTCAAACAGACATTTATTCTACACGTCATGGGCCAAAAATATAATTTTTCCATACAATATGGGAATGCACCCGTTAGTCGTCACGCCTTATCTATTTTATAATTTTAGTTTGACTCGTAATGGGAGATACAAATTTCATTATTAACAGGGATCGACCCTTTTAGAAAATATTTTAAGGGTAAAATTATGAATGAATACACTAAGTTGATATGAGAGAGTGTGTCCCTAAAATAACTCGGGAAGGTGATAAGTCGAATTGTACGTAAAACTGGACTCGATACACGTTACTTTCTGACCAAATTTTTTTTTTTTTACAATTTTGGAAAATTTAATTACAATATTTTTGACGATGTAGACTAATGAATCGGTGTCCCAGGTGCATCTCCTTTGGGATACTTTTTCCTTTCAAAAAAATAACACGACTTCTAATGAAAATGACATGAAAATATTTTATCGTTATCTTTGTTTGGTATTATTTAAAAAAAAATTAAGAATTATGAAATTAATTAAAAATTAATTTTTTTTTTATTTAAAAATATAACGTTATTGACACTTTCAATATCAATTGATGCATCTAATACGCCAGTTTTTCCTTTTTACTCAATGTCAAATAGTCAAAAAGAATCGATGATGTCTCTTCCTTGAGGGATCATTAATGGAAGATGAGATCATCTACATTCGTGCTCACCGTTTATCAATCTGCACAAATTCTTACACCGGTAGATTTTTTCTTGATAAAGGACACCGGGTGTGAGGATAAGTATAATTACCAGTGAGCACATGAGGACCTGGGTATAAGGCGGATCTCAAGGCTCCTTAATAGGATCAATGGGTGACCTTTAACATAGGACTCCATCCATGCACCCTTACTGCAACACAAAGTTATTATTATTATTTTTATATAAATTATATATAATTAGAATGAAATATGCTTTTAGAGTTATCATGGTCTTATGGTAATTTAACGTAAATTAAAAAAGAAAAAAAAAAGTGAATTAATTAAAATATTGGAAGTGCGAATGACTTTATTAGAATAAAATGATAAAATTATCCTTGTTCACGGGGATGGAAAAGGTAGAAAAAAATGGAAAAATAAAATAATATTTTATCTTGAGATAAAACAAATTTTAGGATTAAAAAAAATAATTTCAATACAATATTATTATTGCTTTTCTAGAAAATACAATATTAATTAATTTTGAAAAAGTTATATTTTTGGTCTAGTTTGGAGTGGACATCAATGTCAATCTTGAAATTTTATCAAATTATACATTTGATATCTCAAATTTTACATTTTTTTCAGTCGTGCAAATTTTGTAATTGATTTTAGATGGAAAATGAACTATGAGAGCATACCTTTTAATATGAATATTTTAGTTATTTCATCACTTCAATAAATATAAGACGTTTTTTCTAAAAAAAAAAATCAGATAATAATTCTTTTGAAAAATGAAAGAAAGCAATCTGAATGATTGTTAGGAAAAAAAAAAAAATTAAGTTAAGTGAAGTAATGAAATAATAAAAATATCCTTATTATTAAAAAATTAAGTTTTGAGAACAACTCATTTTTCGCCCAAAATTATTAATATCGCTTCTAATTTTGTAGGATTCAAAGAAATGCGAAATTTCATGAATCAAATCTGCGATTTGATTATCTTAGGTTCCACATAGACACTCGCACTATACTTTTGGGACCAAAAACATATACTTTAGGGACTAAAAATATAATTTTCCCATTTATTTTTATTCTTTTTATGTTTTAAAATCTGAGTTCTTGATGAATATTCCATAAACTTAAAATTTTTGACCTATATAATCTACGGACTATAATATTCTTTTTCAGAAGTACAAAGTTACTATATTACACGAAATCACTGTATTTTTTCTATGTAAAAAATTATAATAATTTTTATAACTACAATGATTTTCAATTTTTGACAAAAGTAATACATCTATCAAAAAATTACTCTATCCAATAGACTGGAATATTGAATAGACCGGAAGAATACTGAATTACGAGAAAATAAACCCTTGATTTTTTTGATTTTTTTAAGCCTTAATAATTAAAGTGTAGAGATAAAATAAGTATTATTATTCCAATAATCTTGGTCCTTAGTCCTCGCACGTGAAAATTGACCACCATTAATTCTCGAAAAATGGAAAAGACCATCAATCAATTTCCTCCAACCAAATATTTGCGTGGATTGCACCAAAAGATAGGATTCAATGATTTGGAAAGAGAATTATTATTTAAATATTTTAATTCAAATTATTACAATCCATTATGGTGGCCATTTGACATTGTTGTTGAAAATAAGGCCACATACATTTTGGCTTCTAGATTATTTTATTTTTTTAATTTAAAAAAAAAAAATTCCTTTTAACATAACTCAAATATAAGTTAATGATAATTTAAGTTTAGCATTATAATTTAAATATTTTATAAAATTTTTTTTTTATTAAAAAAAAAAAAAACTAAATATCCACTCGACAAATATTATTTTTATATATTTTTTATATCGTATTTTATTTAATCATGTAACTTTATTTTTTTAATTTTTTAACTAAACGTTCACTCGACAAATATTATTTTTATCAAATTTTTATATCATATTTTACTTAATCACGTCACTTTTATTTTTAAATTTTTTTTAATATATTATTAGACTAGATTCTCGGAGACGTTATACTAATTTTTTAATTTATAATTGTTAAAAATAATAAATAATAAAAAAGGGGATTTTGAAACTTTGTACTCCTATAGTTTGCCCAAAATCTCACTTTTGTCCCCATAATTTCAATTTGGATATATCACACCTTACATGACTGTTTCCTAATTATTCCACTACAGTTTAAGTCATTACCCTTGTTACGATTTTAGACATAAAAGAGTAATTTGGTAGGCATGACTATTTTTTAGGGGTTTTGTGGGATGTTTGTGTGTGTGTGTATATATATATATATATATAATTTTTTATATAGAAAATTGCCAAAGAAGATGATGAAATTCCCTTAAAGTCTTGTTAAAAATAATTGGGTGAACGGTAGGTGACAATTTGTCATCCAAAATTATAATGGAGCTATTGATGTGGATTAGAGTGGGATCATTACGAAAAATTGAAGGTGTCATGTGTTCAAATTGAAACTACAAGGGTCAAAATGAAAATGGTCAAACTTCAAGGGTGCGAAGTGTCAAATTCCCTACTAAAAAATTGGCCTACTAAACACAAATGTAAAATTTAAAGGAACAAAATATAATTTCGGGGCATTAGCTAGGAGGTCCCTTATTTTACCCTTAATTTTAAAAAAATCCCAAAGGCGGAATAAACTTTTGTTTTAGTTCCGTCTATTTTAAAAAGGTGGAAACCCTGCACACGCACTTGCAAACGCACGGTTACATGTAACAATTTTGTATGTAAAATTTTGTTACATATTACAAATATTACTGTATTTTGTAACATGTAATAACTTTGGGTGTAAAATTTTATTAGATGTAACAAAAATCACACAAAATACATGTAATTAGTAACATGTAACTAAATGTACACAAATACATATAACTAATGTTAAACTAATTTTTATATCCAATATTTGTTAAATGTCACAAATATTATACAGATATATATAATTGTAACATGTAACTAATATTACATAAGTACATGTAACAAAAAATACACAGATATATGTAAAAAATAATAATTATTAAATTGTAACTAATATTCGTTACATGTAACTAATATTCACTATAAATCGAATTTACTCAGCATGTTATCCCTACAATCTCTATAATGCCCCTACAATCCCTACAATACATGACTAAAACTCAAGTGAAATCTAACTTAAGAGACTAATTCTAAACATAATAATAAGAAATGACTAATTACGGATTAGACCCTAAAAATAGGACTAATCACCGATTATTTAACCATAACGGAAATAGAGGTGTGAAAATTTTAGATGAAAATTGTCCCCCAAAAGATTTCGATAATCGAATCTCATCTATCTATTTCACTCAAATTAATCTAAGCCCTTCAAAAATATTAAAAAAAAAATCATAATTTATTAATAGAGTAGCATATAACCCGTATCTGAATACATGATTTTAAAAAAATAACCCCAATACGAAACAATCCTAAGTTTTAAAAAAAAAAAAAAAAAAATTGTGACTTTAAGTACGGGTTACGTGCTAGTAAAAAAATATATTAAAAAAATAAAATAAATAAAAAACATAATTCATGCAGGTATACTCAAGAAGTAAAAAAAACAATTCCAAAAATAGTTTAATTGAAAAATTCAAAGAAATTACTCAATTATCTCATTCTAGTGTGTACATGTGCCTAAAGGTACCATTTTTAAGTACAGTCATAATCCTAAACTGAAATTACCAAACAATAAATTTTATCTATAAAAGATAATGATATTTGTATTTGTATTCAGTCTATAAATACTATTAGTGTCTCGAATATAAAGACACTAATATCATTATATATATATATATGCAGCTCAGAAAACAAAGATTTGGATTGAAATAGAAACATAAATTAAAAAAGAACGCTCTAAATTTTAAAACATATTTGGTCTAAAAAAGATAAAATTGAATAGCAACTAAAATAAAATAAAAATAATTTTTATTGATTCTTCAACATATGTTTCCAATCTATCGTAGCTTAGAAATACCAATGTATTATGACAGCAACAAAATAAAAGTAAATTATATGATATTAGTGTTGTTGATTAGTGAAATTTCAAAATAATCACGAAATAAAACTAATAATAGTTAAACAACATCAATGTGAACATTAACTAAGCATGTATATATAGTAAAATGAAATTTTGGAAATTATGTAAAAGATTATTATGTGCATATCTAACCAATTTCGTGATATGAACATTCACAATCTAAAAAGAGAAGCAAATTGTGAGTGTGAATATTAATAAAACAAAAACAGAAATAGAACTAGAAACAGGATGTAAAATAAACTTTAAATAAATAATTACCCGGATTATTCAAATGATAAAAGAAAAACCATAGTAGATCGAATGTAGAGTTTGACTTTATGCCGTTAAAGTAGATTTGCACCCTCACATTGGTGCTAATGGTTGAATGGACATCTGTCTCCCAAGATAAAACGATCTTTAAGTTTTTTATACAAGTACATGAAATCAAAAATTTAGGCGAACTAAACTTGTGTTTGAACTCCACAAATTTCTGTATGTTATGTGTTTTGGTGGTGATATGAACTGATAAATATTGTGAATCACACAATCTCAATATGAAGATGAAGTCTCCTATTTATAGAAGACCAACAGATATCAACGAATGAATGCAATTTGGAAAGGCATATGTTCGATGTGAATGTTCATACCAAACCGTCACCAATAAATAGATGGGAACGTTCACCGGCACTGGTTCAATTTCAACCGCCCAATAATTGCCCAATAGTTATAATTGCCACCTTTATTTAAATATTTATATTTAATATTAAATAAATTTTGCCCAAAAAGAATATCTGGCGGGTCAAGATCCAACTTGACTTAGACTTGAATCCAACCCTAAGTCAGGATTGGATCATTTGCATCGGATCGACTCGACCCAAACCCGAACCCAACCTAGTTCAGTTTGGTCAGACGGATGACGACGACGTGCGCATGTGGTTAAATACAGAACTTTCAAAACGCATAAAGATTGTATGTCCAAAGGGCTTGCCTTTTACTTCCAACTTAAAACTTGATATAGTGCTCAAGTTCTTCACCCACAATCAATGTGAGATTGATTATCAATTCTAGCCTTTAACCAACCTCAAGTGTCTATTTTGAGAGTTAATATCTCATCCAAATTGTAATCATTTTTGACATATAAATATACTATATTGATCCCAAAACGACGAGAAATGCATTGCAATACTACCCGATTAATTTAATTAACGAGTCTCACTTTAATTAATTAATTAAAGTAACTAAAAAAATCTCCCACATGAATGAGATTGGTCAGATATACATGCATATCCAATCTGACACCCTATCGAGAGTTCAAATAGTAAATAACTGCATCGAGTAAGGTAGTTTTTTATTTTGAATTTTTTTCTGTGAAAAAATATTTAATTTATGAAAAAAATTCAATACATCTATGTATCGATACATTCTTTAAGGAATTGCAAGTTCTTAGATGAACTTACAATTTTTTGAAATGAATTTGTAACTTATATTGAATGAACTTACAACTTCTTTGGGGATCTTTGGGGAAAACTTATAGCAGGAGAAATGTATCCATACATAGATGTATTGTAATTTATCCCTTAATTTATTTGGTTAACCAATAAATATGATGTTTTGAACTGCCCAGTCAAATCAACACATTAATCAATAAATATGACATAAATCAAGACAATACAATGCACACAAACACTTGTACATTCAATGCAAAAAGTGCATTTTATTTCTACCACACAAACTCGATGCATGTAAGAATGGTAGTATTAATTGTCCTTGACACATCATTTCACGTTCTTAGGTGAACTTGCAACTAATCCGTCATAAGTTATTAAATAAACTTGTAATTTTTTTAGAGAAAATTTGTAATGAGAGAGATGCATTGATATATAAATGTATTATATTCTATCTCTTAATTTATTTGATTGACTAATAAATATGATGTCTTGAACAACAGTCAGTCAAATCAAGACAATACAATGCAGACGGACACTTACACATTCAATGCAAAATGCCTTTTATTTCTACCACACAAAAACCATGCATTTTAGAATGGTAGTATTAATTGTCCCTGACACATAATCCCATGTAATACATCGTACTAATTATTAATTGGATTTTTTTTTTTTTTGTAATACAATGTTAAAAGGTGGCCATGTTCACCTGTTTTTAAACTATTTGTGTGTTAATTTTTAATTTTTATTTTTCGAGTTGGGCAACCAATCATTTTAAAATAGATTATAAGAAATGAATAAAATTTATCAAGTTATAAATATGCATAAAAATAAAATAAAATTGGATAGTCATTGAATATCCACTCAATTAGAATAATGTAATCGACATAAGATGGGTACTCTTACTCTAAGAATTCGACCATGAGATACGAGATAAAAATGGAATAGAGAATATCGTTGTTGATAACCTGTCGAGAATAGTTATATAGGGATGTAGAAATGAGGAATCTATTCGATATACTTTTTAGGACGAGCAGCTGTATCACACACGCAGACACCATGGTATGCTAACATAGTGAATTATCTCATTATCGCAAGGATACCATCTTATTAATCAAAGCAAGATAAATATCTTCTTCTTCTTCTTCTTTTTTCGTCGTGTGGGAGCTTTCTATTCGGAAGACCCTCACCTCTTTAAGTATTTCTCAGATCGAATCATTAGACGGTGTGTACCAGAGAGTGAAGTAGAGTATCTTGAATTTTTGTCACTCTCAAATGTATGGGGGCCACTTCAGAAGGAAAGAAAATCACATTGAAAGTATTACAATGCGGTTTCTATAGGCCAATGCCATTCAAGGATGCCCAAAATTACTATTGTGCGTGTCTCTGATATCAACGGTTAGGGTCCATGTATCAATGGGATGTGATATCCCTTTAACCCATTTTAATCGTATAGTTGTTCGATGTTAGGGGAATTGACTTCCTGGGACTCTTTTCACAATCGTATGGTAATTTATACATTTTGTTAGCTATCAATTATGTTTCTAAGTGAGTGGAAGCGATATCAACAAAAACAAATGACCAAATAGTTGTGCTTCATTTCTTAAAAAATATATTTTGTCGTTTTGGATCTTGCAAGCAATAATCAGTGATGAGGGAATGTGTAACGATCCAATTTTTCAAGGCTGCTACTCGGTTTCTCCCTTTTATTTTTACGGAGAAATAGAGACAAAAGACAAACTACTCTACAGTCACGCTTCCACTGAGCCACTCTAATAAAATTAATAATAATATATTTTCCAATTTAAAATTTTAGTTTTTATACAAAACGTCTATTTTGTAACAAAATTACAAAAATATTTCAACCACACTCCCAACAACTGTCCTGACAGCCTCCAAAATAAAACTCACTACCTCCTCTGACTCTACCTAATGCCAGTAGTGGACCCGTCACTGACTGCAGTATCTAAAACCAAATATTTTATCAGTGTACTATCTTCATAATATAAAAATAATTTATAGATCAAGTATAATTATCAAATACCACTTTTGAGAACATAAAATAAATATAACCGCACATTGAACCGAAATAAACTCCACAGCTATCATTGCAATTAAATAATGCGCTTAAATCAACCAATCAGATTATTGTGATATATAAAAAAAATATCGCACACACATTTTCCTATTAGTCATAAGATCGTTTTACCTCACGATCGAGAGTTACGACCGTACCGTAACCTATACAACTGTGTCATCTAAGGTGGCTATTAGTGTTAGGGTCATTTATTATCTCTAATGGTAGAAGCCAACACGTGGTATAAACCACCATATCATGATGATAATTATTATCGTTTACAACAACAATAACAGATATCAACCACCTGCAAGATTTGCCATCATGTCAGGTCAGAATACAACTTCCTACAAGATATGCCCTCATGTTAGGACCAATAACATCCCTCAGGACATGTCTTCCTGTTAGGGTCACACTATAACGTATAGGTATAATAATAAAAATCAATTTTCTACGATCAACTTTTTACTTGATCCGTCTACAGTTATAAAACCGTCCAATTTAATAAATCTTTTCTTTTCACAATTTAATACAAAAATATAATTTGGTAATTTATTTAGAA
This sequence comes from Eucommia ulmoides, assembly GCA_016647705.1. Taxonomy (NCBI): domain Eukaryota; kingdom Viridiplantae; phylum Streptophyta; class Magnoliopsida; order Garryales; family Eucommiaceae; genus Eucommia; species Eucommia ulmoides. The sequence continues at coordinate 51,825,830 of CM028340.1, read as the reverse complement.
GACAGTACATTTAACTCGATGATCGCACTGCTACTTTGCTATTGCCGAAATACTGACAGGATCGGCCTCGCTTTTGAACATAACAATGACACTACCTAAACTAAGAATTTATCTAAATAAATCTAATATACACTGCGTGAAATGCGTGATACTAAAATGAAATTTTCTCATTCCCAAATTTTTCCTAGTTATATAAAATTATTAAATGCCCAGTTTCATAAGTCAATATTAACTGTACAAACGAAAATAGTATTACTACAATTATAAATTTATCAATTAATAATTTAGTTTGTAGAAAAATATTAACTAACTATTAATAAAATCTACTAGTAAAAATACTAAAAATATCATTCTAACCAAATTGACAATATTTTATATAAAATATATATATATATATATATATATATATATAAAAAATTGAACCCAACATTTTTTTTTTCAAACCGATATATATATATATATATACATGTATGTATATATATATACATGTATGTATATATATATATATACATGTATGTTATTTGAAAATCAAACAAATAAAAAGAAATAAATAAATAATAAAAAAAGAAGGAAAAATTACCTTAAGTTCAAGTGGTCAATATCCAAAAGAGAAGGGAAATAGAGAGTTTGAAAAGTAAAAAATAAAAATAGTAAATTGCCATCAACATTAAGATTTATTTACTTCTTTTTGCCAAGTGTTGCCATGTGTCTATTCCTTATCATAATTTTGTCAACGAATTCAATAGATTTTACATATACCTCCCAACTTGAATCTTAAGTATCAATTTAAGCCCAATAATTAAAATTAACACTTTAAAATAACACTTACCCACCCCAAATTTTTTAAAACTAAATTTTTTAAATATCATAATAACCCCTAAGAATCTTTAGTTGAAATTAAAATAACATATTAAACTCAAATATTTTCGAAATGTTATAAAAATACAAATAAAAGTATGCACATATAAGATCGGGTCTTACAAAATTCATTTTTTTAACCGTTCGTTTGAGGCGCTTATGCAAAGATATTTTGTAACCCATAAAGTAGCCACTCTTTATCATCACCAAACCAGTGGGTAAGCTAAAGTATCTAATAGGGAGATCAAAGCATATATTAGAAAAAAAATATTAGGTCAGATAGAAATGATTGGTCATTAAGATTAAACAATGAACAATGGGCCTATCAAACAACATACAAGACTCCGATTGAAATGTCTCCACGCCTATTAGCATACGGTAAACCATGTCATCTCCCAATTAAATTAGAATACCGAGCAATGTAGGCAATTAAGGGTTTTAACTTCGACTTAAAAGATGTGAGTGAGCTTAGGAAACTTCAACTAACTAGTTGGAAGAATTGAGGAATGATGTGTATGAGAGTTCTCAAGTGTACAAAGCTAAGACTAAAATTTTTCATGACAAAAACATTCGTAAGAAGTTCATTGAGCCTAGTCAACTATTGTTGCTCTTTAAGTCCAAATTGTGATTATTCCCCGGACAGTACGTTCAAAATGGGATGGACCGTTTGTGGTCACTGAAGTTTACCCTAATGGAGCATTGGAGATTTAGAATCCTAAAGATGGTTGAGAGCTAAAGGTTAATGGCCAACGTTTAAAATCGATGATCGAAGTTACCGATGAAAGAGATGCCATTGACGCATTCAACTTAATTGATCCAATTTATGTGTGACACTTTCTTCACACCCGACTGAAGACGTAAAAGTTAGTGTTAAGTGGGAGGCCCTCTGGACATAAAGTTAGTGTTAAGTGGGAGGCCCTCTGGCCGGTTCGAGGCCGTGATCGAATTTCTAAGAATATTTTTAAAAATAATTTTTCCAGAAAATGAATTGAACGTGACCTAAAAATCATAGATCTAAGTCAAGCAAAATTAATTAATGTATTCTATTCATATGACGACAAAAGTGTTATTGCCCTGTCTTGTCATCTCTAATAAATATGTTATAGTCCTCATATTTGATTTGTGCACCATTAATTAATCCTGTGACTGATTATTCTTATTTGCCAGTGAGACTTGGTATTACAGTAATCCAATACATTTAAGGGGAGGTGTACTATTTTCTTGTCAATTAGAGTTCGTCTTTCTTAATGAACACTTTAAAAATTAAATATTGAATTTAATCCTCAATACACTAAGTTGATATGGAGAATGCACTCTTAATATCGTGTGGAGACGTGATTAATCAAAGAGCGCATAAGCTGAACATGATACATCTCACGATAAAAAAAAAAAAATTAAAAAACTATGACTATGGTATTACTTTTCTTATTCTTGTTTCTAATTTTTATTTTGAGTATCAATTATATATAAATATGGGCAAAGTGCTACTTCTAAATTTGCTTACTTTTTATGCATCGAAAAACAAATGTTAAATAAATGAAGGGAAATTATTATTATTATTATTATTATTATACCTCAATAAATACACTTAAAATGGGTGTTGTTTTAAGCCTTACATTTTAATAATTTTCAATCTTGTTTCGAGAATAATGTTTATAAATTTTAATCGTATCAAAATTAAGACACATCTATAATTCAAAATAAGTTTTAGACCAGCATATTATGTGGGTCTAAAAAAAATATATATTGATATATATTTTTTCATTTGAATATTACATATAATCTACAATTGAACTTTTAATTTTATATATAATACATTTTATGATAGTATAACAAATATAAATTTTAATATCGAAAAAAAAAATTATAACCTAGAAAACAATTAATGCTAACCTCTTAGACTATTAATGTTCTCACTCATATTTATTTTCAAAAAATAGTAAATCAATAAGTAAATAAGTTCCTTCTAGGATTTTTCACTTTTTGTAAAAAAAAAAAAATCAAATAATAGACGTAAAACATCTAATATGTCATTTTTATGTTGTTCAATAGTTTATATTATTTGGTTAAGAATTATTAGAATACTCTTTGGAGCGTCTGAAATTGAATAAATTTTACATGTAATTAAAGATGAAGAGATAATTTTTTATTAAATTGTTAGGGAGAGAAAATATAAGGAAGAAATAATGTCACATATAATTAATTATAATGAAAACAATAATCAACCAAAATATGGATAAATTTCAGTGATGTCCCTTGTCATCTAAAAAACCTACAACGATATCCCTTATTATTTGAAAAAATATCTCGAACACCCATTTCCTTTTATGTTAAATATAAAAATTATTTATCTGTCCATGTTGCAAAGTCATTGTATGATTAAAAATTAATTAAAATTATTTGATAAAACTACTCTTATAACCCTCTTAAAAGAATTACAATTTTGATTAGTTTGATTTTTTTTAAATTTTTATTGTAATACAATTCCAATTCCAACTGTTTTCATTACTTTTGAGATCAAATGATGGTTGCTACATTTTTTTGAGTATTTAAAGAGTATTTGGTAATGAATTTATAAAATTAAAATTATTTTGAGAATTAAATATTTTTTTATTTGTGTAATACATTTTTAATTCTAATTTTTTATTATTTTTGGGATTTAAATGGTGGATTGTTGTATTTTTTTAACATTTAAAGAGTACTTGCTACTATTTTTTTTAAAAATTAAATTAAATTATTATAAGGATTAATTTTTTTTTTTTATTTATGAAATTTACAATTCATATATAAACTAATTCATTTTTATTTATTTTTTATTGTTTGATGAAGTCTTCAAATGAGACTTTATTTCGTAATAGTTTCAATCATGTTCAAATAGTAGGTTTGTGAATTTTTTAATTGTTACTTTTAACCATTTATTGTGTTTTTTCTTTTTAACTTGTTTAGTATATGAAACTTCTTGCATACAAAATAATATTTTTTTCATTGGTTCTATCAACACTTAAATGAGAAACAACTAATATAAAAATAGAGAAACAAAAGAATTATTTCTTAAAAGAAAAAAAAAATCGAAGGCCTAATAAGTGAAACATTTATAATTTTTTATTATATATTTATTTTTAAAATTATATTTTATTTAAAAGGAACATAATTATCATTTTATGTAAAGAATAAATTATAAAAGTGTAAATATTTCAAACAAAATTAGATGACATCTGTTCACAAAAGTTTTGAGGTGTCGTTGAGTTTCAAAAACGACAAGGGGAGCAAAAATATTTTTGTAAACGAAAGATGGTGTTTTTGTATGTTTTTCCAAATTACATGGAATGTCAGTGAAATTTGCCAATGAAAATATTGATTAAATTTAAAAAAAAAAATAACTCAACACACTATATTAATAATAAATAACAATTAAATTTATTAAATCATTAAATTAAAGATAAATAATATTTAAAATTTATTTAAATGTAAAAATATTAAAGAGAGATAAATTGAAGAAAATCAAGAGATATGATTTTTTTTTTAATCATGTAATGGGTTTGGAAATAGAAAATCAATGAGAGGACAAAGATTAAATTTGGTGAGTTCTCATTCTCCAAGACAAAGTTTTCCAATTTTAGGTATTAGTTTCAGATATGTTAATTTATTGAGTTTAAATTTAAAAATTAAATAGAATAACTCAAAATGTAATCAACTAGTGAAAATTAGGACGTCAATCAATGGAATCACAATGTTACAGTGTAGTTACATTTACTACCACAATATTCTAGTGCAACTTTGAAAATTAAGGCGCCATTTGATTACTTTTTTTTCCATGATTCTTGTTCTCGTTTCCAAAATTTTAAAATTAATTCATGTACAAAAACGCGTTTGGTAAATACGTTTCTATTTCTAAAATTTTGAGAGTAATTTAAAACTATTTTTTGAATGCCTTAAATATTTTAGAAACGAAAAAAAATATTAATTCATATTCATTCCCACAAAATTATTCTCGTTACCACACCGCTAGCCACTATCACCACGCCAGACACCATAGATTTAAAAAGAACAAAGATTGCAATCAAATGTGTTTCTTGTTTCTGTTCTCATAAATTAAGAGAAACAATTTCAAGATAATGATCGTTACCAAACATGTTTATATTTTTGGAATGTTTCAGGATGAAAACAAAATTTTTATTCTATCTCATCACAATTTATTGTGAGTAGAAACAGAAAAATAGAAACATTAGCCAAACACCAAGTAAGTGGATGAATATGAAATGTATTTGGCAACCCAAAAAATGTACTATACAAGAAAAATATGGTTTACAGCAATTAATAAAATATCAATCAATACCCTTTTTCAAAATAGCATTAAATGTTGTCTTATTTAGTTCTACATTAATAAACAACTCGTGAAACATCTGCACAACGTGTGCAAAATAATTTTGAGACACAAAAGAGTCTCTGAGAAAAAATCTATATTTTCAGTGTCCCATAAATACAACCATCTTAAGTCGTTGATTTAAATGAGGTGTTTTCAATATCTATCTTGGCTCATAAACAAATACAGCCAGACGTAACTACATGTTCTTTCTATCTAACTTATAGGGTTTTATCTTTAAGATCAACTGAATGCAGATGCCCCGGTGCTCGTGCTTTAGTAAAAAATAAAATATTCAAAATACATACTTCCACAAAAATAAATAAGGGAAAATTATCGTTAGACTCATATTAACCATTAATTTATCAATTAAACTCATTATAAGTAATAAACCGAGTAGTCTCTCTTCACAGGTTACATGCATAACACAGTCCTATATTCCAAATCCGTACACTTCTTATTAACAGATTTGCCCTCGCGTAAGATAAGGCAATGAAAAATTTATAATAAGGATTAAGAGTTTCCATATCAACAATATCATTTTATTAAAATGAAAATAATTATTATTGTACACATTTTTTATTATTATCTAATTATATATTCAAATTCATTTAAACACGATCTTCAAAATAATATCAAATTCACTATTTTTTTCATTAGTTTCAGTTTTCACATTTATGTTACATTTAACATAATACTTCCAGAATTTTTAGTTTTCTACGAACTATAAGATATTACATATAACATTTATATGAAATACGATTCAACACAGATAATGTTACATTCCACACGTAAAGTAACATGCAAATATAAATGAAAATATAATAATGTGACACTTAACATTGATGTTACAAAAATATTACATGCAATATGGTATAGTTACTAACCTTTTGGTTTTGGTTCTAATTTTGATTTTGATTTGATTTTAATGTTACATGTAACATACGTTTTGGTTTAGGTTTTGATTTTAGTTTGATTTTAATATTATATGTAACATTAATGTTACATATAATATGATACATGTAACATTTGTAGGTATAAATTGTTGAAATTTCAAGATAAATAAATAAATAACAATGAAATGAAACTAATAATTATTAAACAATATTAATGTGAATATTAATAATCATGTAAGGACATTAAAAAACAAATCATGAAAATTCTGTGAAGCAAATTAAGTGTATACTAAATTAGAAACGTGATGTTAACGTTAACGTAATAGAAAATTAAAAAATAGCAGAGATAAAATGTATTAACATCAATGTTACAAAAACAAAGTAGAATAACAATAGAATGTGTTAACGTTAACGTAACAGAAATAAAGAAGAACAGCAGCAGAATGTGTTAACGTTAACGTAACAAAAACAGTGTTTTAAAATTCTATAAAAACTTACTCGGATGTTCAAACGACGAATTTGAGTTAAAATAGATCGAGGCTAGAGTTTGACTCTATGCCCTTAAAATAGATTCACACCCCCACATTGGTGCTAATGGTTGAATGGACGTCTGTTTCCCAAACTACAGCAATCTTCAAGTTTTTGGTACAAACACTTGAAACCAAAAATTTTAGGGAATTAGACTTGTGTTTGAACTCTCACAAAACTCTAAATGTTCTGTGCTATTGTGGTGATATGAAGTGAAAATGTTGTGTATGAGACGAAATAAAATGAATGATAAGTCTCTTATTTATAGAAGACTAAAAATTACCATTGAATGGATGCAACTTTGAAAAGACATCTATTCATGTTAACGTTAACGTGAACCGTCACCAACTTTAGAAAGGCACATATTCGCGTTAACATTAACACGAACAATCACCAACTTTGGAATGACACATGTTCGCATTAACGTTAACGCGAACAGTCACAAACTTTGGAAAGGCACTTGTTCGCGTTAACGTTAACGTAAACAATTATTTAATGAACTTTCATGCCTGTTCATTGATACTAATTCAAAATTAACAATTAAGCAATCAATTAACTGCTTAACTACCATTAATTAAATTTTAAACTAATCTGGTGGGTCAAGATTCGACCCAATTCGACCCAACTCGGATCCGGTCCAAACCAAATACAAATATGGATAGATTTCACCCAACCCAAACTCAACCTGACCCAATTTGAGTTTGAAGGTTTGATTGTTAGTGGCTTACCTTTGTCCTCAATTTATAAGTTGATACAAATTTGAGTTTCTTCTCTACAATCAATGTGGGATAACTACACTTACAACTCAAGTTTTCTCTTTCCAAGCAATGTGGGATAACTCATCCCCTTCCAAGTAATGTGAGATAATACATTCATTTATATCTTCAATCAATCTCAAATGGGTTTCTTTGAGAATTAAAATTTCATTAAAAACTTAATTATTTTTTGCATATAAATATACTACGTTGATCCTCAAACGACGAGGAACGCAACGGAATAATAACCCGATTAATTTAATTAATAGGTCCCACTTTAATTAATCAATTAAAGTAGCAAAAAATTCTAACAACATTCACACTCATTATGATGAACAACTCCAAAAAATGTGATTGATCTCTCAATTTAAAGAAAATTAATCGAACATAAATGTTATGTAAAAAATTTGTTGTTTCACATTCGGATTGAAATCAAAACAAGTATTTTGTTTCACCTAGAGTTGGTCGTTTGTTACATAATTTAGTCAAGCATAAAAGGGAGGTAATTACATGATGTTTATGAAGCGGTGCGTTAAATAGGGGCATTTTAGTCACGAAAATGCCATAAGGACTGTTCGGCTCAAAGAAAAAGTAGCGGATTTGTTTGGTAGTTTAGGCCATTTTTTGGGATTGCTTGGTAAGCACCCCAAAATAAATAAAATAATGAGTAAACCTATATTAATTTAGCTCAAATAGATATTTAAATATGTTTTGAATCCTCTTTAAAAATAAGTCCCCAACAGAGTCATCAATTGATGCTTGCCAAAAAAATACAAAAAAAAAAAAAAAAAAAAAAAAAAATTTATTTAACAAAATTGGAACAAAAATACCATTTTTTTCTTTTTTTCAATTCCTCCATTATCCCATTGAATTGAAATATAGAGAATTCTAAACTTTCATTTTATTTTACATTCCCCCTCTATCTCATGAGATTGAGATATAGAAGAACACAAATAATTTTATTTTTTTCCTGCAATCCTCCATTATCTCATTAAATAGAAATATAGAGAATTCTAGACTTTTTTTTTTCCTCCGTTATCTCATCGATTTAAAATGCGAAGAAACAATTAGATCTTCTCCATTATATACTAAGTAGACTCTTGCGGCTAGTGGTTAATAATAAAATTTATTCTCCCGCAAGTCTAGGATAAATTGTTGTTTTTCTTGTATTGAATTGATTCCATCGGTTTCGGGACAAATAGGAAGAACTAGAAGAGTCAAGCTCAGTTTGAGCGATCAATCAAATAGGGTCTTTCCTAAGAGTTGTTATATATATAGTTTCCTCATTATAATGGGAGGAACGTCAGTGGGAGCTGGTTAGATGCGTGGGACAGAGGGCTCGTGGTACTTGCTAAAGCAACTATGCAGTGGAAGACTACATTTTTCCCTTTTCTAGCAAAGTAAGAAAGAAGAATATTCTGTTTAAATTAACAAAACATACCAAAAAATGGACGGAGTTAAATTTTCCATTCAAAATTACCTAAAATTTGACGGAGTGAAATTTTTCATCCAAATTTTTTTGTAATTCGACAAAATTACCCTTTTATTTTTATTTTTATTTTTTTCTTTCATTTACTTCTTTTTAGGGTTAATTACACTTGGCACCCACTGAATTGGACTTTAACACTAATTCAAAATTTAGGAGTTGAAGTGTATTTATTTTCCTATCTTCATCGTCTTCTTCTTCAAGACCACCACTAATGCGAGCCTTGTTGGTTCTCATCAACCACCACGTCGACGACCACCAACCAACCACGCTGCAGCACCACCATCACCTCACATCATCTTTTTCTCTTATCTCCTTTCTATATCTCAAATTCGTCACACACGTACACACACATACACATACATATATATATACAAAAAAATCTTGGATATGTAGAGTCGAACCTTAGATCTATAGATCCATGTTCAGAACCGAGCAAGGGTCGAAAGATTCAAGCACAAATATGCAGATCCAAGCTTTGGATCTACATATCCGAAGTTTTGATTTTTTTTCGTGTGCGTGTGTGTGTATATGAGAGAGAGAGAGAGAGAGAGAGAGAGAGAGGATGGAAGCTCCTCCGGTGATCTTCAATTGACAGCGGGGGGTGTCCAGATCTTTGCGTCGATAGCGGGTGGGGTGCGTTTGGTACGAATTCCCTGTTGAGGAAGAGCAGGGGCAACCTTCGGGTTGCAAACGAAGGGAGAGAAAAAAAAAAAGGAAAATAAAAAGGACATTAAAAGGAAATATATAAAATGATTATATATTAGGGACAAAATTGTCTTTACACTTTCAATTAAAAGGATATTTTTTAACATAATGTTAGTTTTTGCTGAAAGTAAAATGAGGTAAAGTCTAACTTTTTTGGTCAAAAAGGGTAAAGTGATATTAAGAAAAAATAGAGGAAAAGGTAATTTACCCTCTATAAAACTATTTTGGATTAAAATCTTGAGTTTGTGTCACTCACCTTCCCAGCCTTTTATTTTTATTTTTTATTTATTATTTATTTTTATTTTTTTGTATACCCACGAGTGTCCTCTTCCTAACCCTTTAGCAAATACCAACAAAAATATTCTCCGTCATTTGAAAAATATCAATCAACCCTCTAGATCGAGTATTTCATGATTATAGACAAAAATACACTTAACCCAAATATCAATCAACCCTCTAGATCGAGTATTTGGTGATTATAGACAAAAATACACTTAACCTATGTGTGTGTATATATATCACCATTTTATTTTTCAAAAAAATCACAACACTACCCTTAAAAAAATCCACCCCACCTCTCACCCCTTGGTTCCTCACCGAAAGCCCCCACCCCCTAATCTCACCACCCTCCGTGATTGCCCGCCGACACCCCCAACCCTCTTGTTCCCAACAAGCACCCCCTGGTTCCCCGCCAATGCCAGAGTTGGCTACTAGCCATAGAAGAAGAAGTAGGAGGATGGGGATTAGTAAAAAGATTGGGACGAAAATATGTTAAAATATAAAGAAATATTTGTATATTTTAGTGTTTAATTATCTATTTATTGTTAAGGGTAAAATTGTCAATAAAATTTTAATTTATTTTTATGATAGTGTCAGAACTAAAGGATATTTGACCAAAATAGACATATTTTTCAAATGATTGGAAAATTTTGTCAAATGACAGGAAAAACGCGTAAACAAATACACTTAAAAACTTTTTATACATATAATACCAAATAATACCAAGATGTGTACTCTACACTATCAAACACATTTTTTAATTTATTTATAATTTTTATTTTTATATTTGATAGACCTTTTGTACTACCAAACACACTTTTAAACTCAGAACTTGTAATAAAACGGTCATCTAGTATATTTCTATAGTGAGAGATTTAGTCTTCAAAACACATTCCTCAACATTTGTTAAAAAACACATTTTCAAATTTTATTTTACTTTTAAATGAATGTATCTCTTTAGCCAAATTAATTTTTTAATATTTTAAAGTATTTTGAAAAAATATAGGGGCATGCACCATTTAATTCCAAAATACAAAAGAAATTATCAATTACTCCCGTTACTTTTTTTTTGTACCAATAAGTCATTTTATCTTTTTTTGACCAAAATACTTCTCATGGATGTTGAATGTAACATCAAAATTATTAAAAAAAAAATTATGCTATTTTTTTTTTACCAAAATACCTCTCATGTGGATGTTGAATATAACATTCAACACCTGTGGGTGTTGAATGTAACATCAATTGTTTGTATTTTTATTTTTTTTTAATTTTTTTTATGATGCTATTTTTTTCTGACCAAAATACCCCCCTTGTGGATATTGAATGTAACATTCAACACCTGTGGATGTTGAATGTAACATCCACTGTTTTTTTTTATTTTTTTATTTTTTTTATGATGTTATTTTTTTCTGATCAAAATACTCCTCATGTGGATGTTAAATGTAACATTCAATACTTGTAGATGTTAAATGTAACATCCATTATTCTCTTATTTTTGTATGCAGAGTAAAATACATATGATATTACATTGAACACCTGTGGATGTTACATTCAACACCTGTAAATGTTAAATATAACATCAATTGTTCTCTTATTTTACGTTATGTTTAGTAACGATTTTATCCTAAAATCAAGATTTTTTTTTTTGGAACATATAAAAAGTAACAAAAAATCATAAAATTTGGGGTGAAAGCTGTAATTTATGGTGGCGGCGACCTACGACTGGCGACCGGCGGCGACGGCTACTGACAGTAATGGTGCACTAATTTGACGACCTTCCTTCTCGATGTGAAACTCAAGGGAGGGTATTTCGGTAAACTCAATTCTCACTATTTTTTAAAATGGGACTAATTGGTTCAAGAAAAGGTATTGATGAGACTAATTGGTGTAAGAAAAAGGTGTTAATGGGACTAATCGGTGCAAAGAAAAGTCAATGGGAGTAGGTGGTAAATAATTTCTTTTTTGGGGATTAATAGGTAATTTTTTCAAAAATATACCACTGAGCGAGTAGATCAACTGGTGAAGAACTGTTCTAACTTAACCAAGGTCTTTGGTTTGAGATTTAAGAATACAGTTGCTTTAAAACTCGGTAAGGAGAACTTTGCCTCCCTTGTGGTCCAACTCTACTCGATCTAGATTAATCAAAATTCAATGTGGTTATCGGATACGATAGATTAAAATATATATATATATATTTAAAAATTGGCACATTTTCTTATAAACATGGGTAATTTGTGTCCACAAGTTGCTTGACTAGCAATAATATCACCACACATAGGACAAAGAACAATAATGCCAACCTTGACTATGCTCACTATAAATGCCATATGATATGCCCATTAATACAACCTCAACATACCCTGGAAATTTATTCCTCTCCTGGGTATCTCTTTTTTCTCTCTCATCATGGCCACCCAAACTACAACTGAATTTCACTTGAAAAATCAAAATCTCAAACCGCTTCGAATTCCGCCGAAGGGTCAAGAAGAAGAAGATGAAGAGACGTTGCTTAGTCCCATGGCTTGTTTGTTTCACGAACCAGATTACAATTTTTACGTCCTCTCGATCATCGGTTGGAAAGGAAAAGTTGACGTAGAAAAGATCAAGGAGGACTTGACCCAAACGGTGCTTAAACACCCGCGTTTCACCAGTTTGCAGGTATCAAATTCAAAAAAAAAAACATATATATCACGAGTCAGGGAGATGATTTGTAAACACTAGATCTCTCGTAAGATAGGCACACTAGATAACCGCTATGGTGCAGTCTGTGTTACAAAAAATAAGAATCCATTATTTTTATTTCTGTAAAATAAAGATATGACCCTTTGAATTTGGATAATTATAATTTAATCATCATATTATAAAAAAAATGTCTAATTTTAGCCTCTTTTGAATTTAATGGTGTTCATAAAATAATAATCACTCAAATATTCTTGGAAAAAGACACGTTTTAAGTACAAAAGCATGGGTGGAGTCAATAATATCTAGAGAGGGACCATGACCCTTTTATTTTGGATAATTGTAATTCAATCCTCATATTTTTAAAAGTTTCTAACTTTGCCCCTAAAATTTTTATTTTGTGCAATAAATCATTCAATTATTATTAATATATTGTCTTGTGCACACACACACATATATGTATGTATATCATGACCCTTTTAATTTTATTTTGGATAATTGTAACTTAATTCATCGCAACTCCCTTGTAGAAGGTTTACAGTTGAATCCCTCCCCCAACATTTTTAACAAGAAAAAAAAAAATCAATCCTCGTATTTTTTTAAGTTTATACTTTTGCCCCTAAATTTTTATTTTGTGCAATAAATCACTCAATTATTAATAATGTATTAACAGGTTATGAACAAAAATGGGAAAATGACATGGGTTCCAACAAAAGTGGACCTAGACAAGCATGTCATTGTACCGGAGGTGGACCCACACATGGAGTCGCCGGAGCAGTTCGTGGAGGACTACGTTTCCAGCATGACCAGAGCAGACATTACGGCGGCGAAACCCATGTGGGAATTCCACGTCCTCAAAGTCAAAACCTCCGAGTTTGAGTCCGTCGGGGTCTTCCGCGTCCACCACTCCCTCGGCGATGGCACCTCCCTCATGTCCCTCCTGCTCGCCAGTGCACGGAAAGCCTCCGATCCGACGGCGTTGCCGTCGATTCCCAGGACGAATTCGATGGCGAAGCAGAGCAAGGTCAACCTGTTTTACCGGCTGTGGCTCCTGTTGACGGTGTTTCTCCGGACGCTGTATAATTCAGCGGCAGACCTTTTGATGTTTGTGGCGACGGCGTTGTTTTTAAAGGACAGCAAGACGCCGCTGAGAGGTCCGATGGTGACACCAAGCTGCCGAAGAGTTATTTACCGGAGCGTCAGCCTCGACGAGATCAAGATGGTGAAGAACGCAATGAACGTTGTAAGTAATATTTTTGCTGAATTATATAGAAAATTATTTTTTTGAATAATTTTTTAATTATTAATATCAACTAAATGATAAATTTATATTTAATATCATAATTAAAATCGACAAAAGAAGATGTTAGATCGTTCATTTGACTTATATACTGGTTTGGGATCTCTTAAGGAATCGATGTGAGATAAGAATCTAACATCCACTTTTAGTGTAAACCCCAGATTTGATTACAGGAAAATAATAATAATAATAATAATAATAATTATTATTATTATTATTATTATTATTTTATTTGTTTCTTATATTTCTGTTAATTTTTTTATTTTGATGCATCAGACGGTTAACGACGTGGTGATGGGAATAATACAAGCTGCTTTAACTCGTTATCTTAATAGGAGATACGGTGAGATTTTTATTTAATTTTATTATTATTTATTTATTAATAAATTAGGAATTAATTTGTTTAAAATGTCTTTTTGTTTAAGGGTTAGGAATAATTTAAGAGCAATAAATGGACATGACTGCATTATAAAAGTTTTTGGACAAAAATTTTTTGTCCAAAAACTTTATAATGTCGTCATTCTATGATGATTAAATTAAATTACACTGTGTACTCGTGAGTTACATGTATGTACTTTATTTGTCCACTTTTTGTTACGTACTACTTTTTTATACTTATAAATCGAAAATCGACGAGAATTCCTATTGAAAAAAAAAAATTGTTTTACCATGTGCTCTAAATTTTGTAACTCACTATTTTGAGAAATTTTTTTAGAAGTCTAATAATTCTGTCAAAATTCAAAATCACGGCAAGACATAAAAGTTACATGAAAAAATTACAGTGATTTTCGTGTAGTGTAGTAATTTCAGATTTTCGAAAAATTACAGTAGTGCATGGACTGCATGGGCAAAAAAGTAAAACTTGTGCCTTGTTCACCAACCCCCAAAAAAAGAACGCTTTTTTAAGAATAATAAAAAAAAAACATGATTCATAAGGCTCTCACTTGAAAAATGAAAATTAAAAAAAAAAAAAAAAAGGTTTTAAATATGTAAATAATGAATATTAATTAATATTTATATGGTTTGTGTATGTATAGGTTCTGAGGATGAAGGCAAGACAAAGGATAATCTTCCAAAGAAAATGTTATTTAGAGCATTTACTGTGATGAACTTGAGATCCGTTGGAGGAGTACATGTGAGTTCTTCTATATCTCTCTTTTTTTTTCACTTCATAGTCCGACCCTTCCCCGTACACCGTGCATAGCGTGAGCTTTGTAGCACCACACTGTCTTTTTTTATTTTATTTTAGAAAGTTTAGTAAAGTAATAAATAACACTTTGCACCCCCTAAATTGCAAATTTTTCCTTCAAGTTTTAGACAAAGGCTTAAATATCATTTTGCAAATACCCTTATTTTTCAATTTGTTAAATTGCACCTCCTAAAATTTGATTTTTTTGTCTTTAGTTGATCAAAAAATTATCCAATTTCAGCAATTTCAATTGCTGCAGTAGCAACATGTGCATCCCACTTCAGAAAATTTTGAAAAAAAAAAAAAATTCAAAACGTGTCATGCACGTATTACTACTTTGAAAATTGAAAGAGCCAGAATCTGTCAATTAAACCGATAAATAGAGAAAAAAATTAAACTTAAGAAGGCATATTAGAGAAATTAAAATTGAACTCAAAACTTAAGGAGTACAAAGTGTAATTTTGCCTTCAAGTTTTAGACAAGTATTAAAACCTTAAATATCACTTTCCACCCCTAAAGTTTGAATGTGATCTTAATGTATCCCTAATTTTTTAGTTTATGACGATGTACCTCTTGAAATTTAATTACTGCATTAGCAACGCATGCATCCCAATATAGGAAAAAAATTCCAAAAAAAAAAATTGCAAAATGTGTGATGCGCGTGTTACTACTCCGATTAGTGACAAAAATCTAACTTAAGAAGGTGTATTACAGAAATTGAGATTGCACTCAAACTTGAAAGTACAAAGTGTAATTCGTCAAATCTCGATTAGAAGTAGTGAGTGTTAACTAAATTGTTTGAAACAGGCATTAGATGATATGATGAAGAAGGATGCCAAAGCAAAGTATGGGAACACATTTACATTTGTTCTTGTGCCTTTGACCATTGCCAAACATGATGACCCCTTGATCCATGTCCACAATGCGAAGGCAACCATGGATAGGAAGAAACAATCATATGATGCGCAAATTTCTCTCTTTATTGCTGATTTAACCCTCAAAATATTTGGCTCCAAGGTATGAAAATAATTTTTAATTTTTGAATAAGGCAATGTTTTGCTTCACATAATTGAAATTCAAACAAAAAAAAAAAAATCCAATTTTTTTTTTAAAAAAAATCATGTTTTCATTTATGCCGAAATTATATTTTGCACCCCTGAAGTTTGAATGGAGTCGCGATTTATCCTCTGGTCTTTTAGCATATGTTTACTTGCACAGAATTGGGATTATGGAATTGGGATTCAGAACGCATGTAAAAATTTGAAAATTTATGTGTGTTTTATTTTCAAATTCATGATCTCGAGTCAATTTTATACTGCCAAATACTAAATGATTTATTTTTTTTTTGTTTGAATACACAATTTCTGAATATAATTCTTCGAGATAAGAACTATTTATATAAATTTTGAAAAAAAAAATAAAAATTAGAATCATGGAATTGAAATTCAAAACGCATGTAAAAATCTAAAAATTTACATGTGTTTTATTTACAAATTCCTGATCTCAATCAATTTTATGCTGCCAAATGCTAAAAAGAAAAATCGTCTGGATACACAATTTTCGAATATAATTTTTCGCGATAAAAACTATTTGAATAAATTAAAAAATTCAAAGCCAAACAGACCCTAATATATATGACATGAAATTGAAACAGGTGGCAAGTGCAATATCGTCTCGAGTTGCAAATCGAGCAACATTGCTGTTCTCAAATGTGATTGGACCATCAGAAGAGATAAGTCTCTTTGGTCAGCCAGTAGGCCTCATTGCCCCTACTTGTTTTGGTCAACCTGGAGTAAGCATACACTGCCCCTTTCGATTATCGTTTTCGTTCTCTGATTTTTGTTTCCATTCTCAAAATTTTAAAATTAATATACAGAAATACGTTTAATGAACACCTTTCTGTTCTTAAAATTTTGAAAATATTTTAGCATTATTTTTTGAATTTTTTACAAATTTGAGAAACAAAAAATATTGATTTTTATTCACTCACACAAAATTATTTCCACCACCACTCCTTTTGTCACCATACATTTAAAAAAAATGTTGCAACCAAAAGTGTTTTTCGTATCTGTTCTCATAAATTAAAAGAAACAATTTCAAGACAGTGGTCATTACTAAACATGTTTCTATTCTCGAAATATTACAGAATAAAAACAGAATTTTCATACCAAAAAAAAAAAATGAGTTTCATTTTATTTATTGCTCAACAGTTCGCAAACTTAAATTTTTTACTCATACAGTGAACATGCTACAGTAATTTTTTAGAAGTTTAAAGTTATTGTCATTTTTCCATGTAAAAAATACCGTAATTTTACATGTTTTACAGTAACTTTACACTTTTGAGAATATCATTAAACTTCTCAAAAAATTATTGTATTGAGAGTACTGGGTGAACAGTGGGTTATAAAATTTGAGGCCGATGACCAAAAATTCATAAAAAAAAAAGTTCTTGGTCAACAGTCCATGAATTTAAATTTTTTGTCCATGTAGTCCACATAGCACAATATTTCTTCAGAAATCCAAAGTTACTATTATTTTTCCATGTTAAAAATTACAATAATTTTTATGTCTTACAGTGACTTTGAACTTTTAACAGTATCATTTGATTTCTAAAAAAATTGTTGTATCGAGGGTTATGAGTGAACAATGGGTTGTGAAATTTGATATATATATATATAACTAATGGGGGTTAATTGTATGATTTGCAGGGGTTGATGATTCATGTGATAAGCTATGTGAACAAGCTGACGTTTGTGGTGTCAGTGGATAAAGAAACAGTGCCGGACCCACATCAACTGGGTGATGATCTTGTCGGCTCCTTTCAGCCTATTAAGGATGCTGTCTTAAAGAAAAAGAAGTAATTAATGCATGCATGCATCAAATTAAATACTTTAAGAAAAAACATGTTTTATTATCATGTATAATGTTGGTGGCTCTGTTTTATTTTAGTTTTAATAATGATTAATTGCAAAAAAAAAAAAAAAATGTATGTTGCTCTGTATTTGAAAATTTATCTTGTAAAGATGTATTGTCGAATAGATACAGAACGATGAATTTAAAATATAGGGTTAATTTTAAAAATAAATAAATTAAAAGGGAATGATTATCTATTCTTTGAATTACGATTTTTTTTTTTTTTTTTAAATATCTTTATTTAGATTAATTTGAAAAGAATGAATGGTTGAGATGAGTTGATGAAATTTTTATGAGGAATAATTTTTGCCTAAAAATTTCATGTCCCCACATATAAAACGGTTGAGTTTAATTATATTTTATATCTTTTAAGTTTTATATATACACTTCAGTAGTCAATTTTTAACACTTACAAATTTGAAAATTAATATATTGTCTTTAGGTATGAGAAATTCCTAACATATATATATATACACATAAAATATATTAAGAATGGTGAAATTATATTTTTGGTTTCTAAAGTATGGGGTGGATGTCTATGTGGACCTTTAAGTTTGTCAAAATGTATATTTGATCTCTCAAGTTCCAAATTTATTTCAATCCTTCAAAATTGAAAATGTGGTTAATAATTTTGCATGGAAATAGGTTGTGTTCAACACGTGACTTGCCAATAGAGATATTTTTGTCATTTTATCACTTCACAAAATTAAAAATATTTTTTTCTAACATGTTTCTCTCACTAATTCTTTTGAAGAATTTCGGGGAAAAAAAAAAAAAAAACGTTTTAGAATCAGTGAAATGATGAAATAGAAAAAATATTTTCATTAGAAGGCCACATGTTAGCACAATATTTCTTTCCAAAATCATTAATAATTTTCTTAAAAAAAAAGTGAGAATTTTTCTAGAAATTTGGGAGGCACTTGTCATTGCTAAGAGCATGTCAAACAACAATCTCTATATCATTGATTTTTAAAAATGTTTAAAAGAAAAAAAGAATTTGATTAATTTAAGGAGAATAAATGATTGGAATGAGTTGAAATATTTATAAGAAAAAAAAATTCATCTAAAATTTTCAGTCTCCCACTTGCAAAGCAGTTGGGTTTAATTATATTTTTTACCCTTTAAGTTTCATATATGCATTTTATTAGCCAATTTTTTCTCTATTTATTATGTTTTGATGTTTTTATAACACTAAAATTTTGGAGAAATCCCAATTTAGCCCAGATACTTTCAATTTGAACGCATTAAATCCTGAAATATTCAAAATCATGTCAAGTCAGTCAAAATTGATAACTCCACTATTTTTTATGATAAAAATCAGTCATGTGTCAAATATAAAATCATCCACGTGGATGAATTCCATTATAAAAAATGATAGAAATACTTAATTGATATGATTTAGATACTTCAGGGTTATGTGTTCAAATTAGAAGGATAGGGGTTAAAGTGAAATTTCTCTAAAATTGTAGGGGTACAAAGTGAAAAAAACTCTTATGTTTTCAATTATAAATTTGAAAATCAATATAGGGTTTTTTAGACATTGGAGAATCCCTACTTAACCCATACATCCAAGAACCAAAGGGGGCAATGTTAAAACGACACTACCTTTGTAATATAATGAAAAGCAACAAAGGGGGTGTAGCTCATATGGTAGAGCGCTCGCTTCGCATGCGAGAGGCACGGGGTTCAATTCCCCGCACTTCCACCTTTTTCTTTAAATTAAACGGTATAAAATATAATTTAATTCAACTGCTTCGCAATTGGTTGTGAAATCTTTAATCGATATTTTTTTTAAAAAAAAAAATGTATTATAATCATATATAATTTATCCATTTCTCTCAAATCAGTCTAAACTCTTAACAAAAAGGATATTTTAAAGGAAAATTGTCTTAATTTATTATATAGATATGTTTAAGGGTGTTTTGATGTCAAGTACCTTATTTTACCCTTAATTTTAAAAAAATCTCCCACCTAATTACAACTTATGTTTTATTCCTGTACATTAAAAAAAAGTGAAAGGCCTAATACACGTGTCTTCACCGTCACAGTAGTACTGAACAGAAATATCTGTTACATGTATCTAACTTGTGCGTAAATATTTGTTATATGTAACAAATATTATATAAGTACATGTAATTAATATTACACAAGTACATGTAATATAGTTGCATATAATTTATAATTATTAACTTGTAACTAATCTTAGTTATATGTATCTAATATTTACTCTAATCTCACTAAATTCTCTTTACAGTCCACATACAATACGTGAGTACTCGCGGGACTATTACGGAACCAAAACTAGTTTAAGGGACTAATTCTAAATTTATGTTTTAAACAAGACAAATAATAGATTTCATCCTCTATTTAGTACTAATTGCGGATTGTCCCATGTTTAAAGATCAGGTAAATATAAATTTTCAGATATTAAATTAAAATGAGAATTCTTATCACATTTTCTTTTAAATCTGTTACTGAATAATTTATTTTTAATCATTAGTAAGTAAATATTTTAATTAACTCTTAATTATAATATTAATTACGAATTCAACATTTACTTAATTTCAACTCTATAAATCTAATCTAGTTAATATACTTATTTGGAGGATAGCAAACAATGAAGAGATGAAAAAATAGTTAAAAAATATAAATAAATTATTACAAAAATGATATATAATAATTTTACCATTAAAATATTCAAATTGTAATATGTAATCCTTAACTTTTGAATTTTTTTTATTTTATTTATAAAACAACTTTTATCTATTTATTTTCAATTTATTTTTTAAGTAGAATTAGAGGTAGCCCCAGTTTTAAGATGAAAATTGAAATGGAGTGTATTGTCAAAAACAAAATTAAGAAAACTATATAAAAAATATATAAAAACAAATACAACAATAGGTTACATTTAAATTTTCAGAATTACTTTTTATTTCAGAAAATAAATATTATATTTTTTCTCCTATTCCTTTCCAGATTTGTCTTCTCATCTTTTTGCTTTCTCTCTCTATATCTCACGCCACCACTATCAACCCACTGTCGCCCAACTAACACCACTGGAATGTGGTGGTCGTTGGTGATCTAGCTGTCAACAACCAAATTCTTGCATTTTTCACGCGTTGCGGCAGCCTATCACCACCTTTTAACTTCGTTGTCCATTACGCCGCATTGCTATCTCTCCCTCCTCATTTCTAGAAAATTACAATGTTTTCTTTAAAATTCATCTAAAAAGTAACATACTTACTAATTGTTTATATAAGGGTAACAAATATGTTGAATTTGATTTTTGTTATTGATCGTTTAAATGATGACAACAAATTTGATGTATTTTATTTTAGGCTTCTTTAATATGGGCCCAAGGCCCATCCATATATTGGAGTTATACCATAATAACAATAGAAATTATTAAGAAACCCATTGAGTAGTCGTGAGTCTTCACCAGGGAGATAGGCGCGTGAGGTTGTCTAAAATTGGAAGGTAGGATTTTGG